>QJPP01003294.1:0-22008 GCA_003996215.1 Jaltomata sinuosa
TCCTGTATTTCATGTTTCGATGCTGCGTCGGTATGTACCAGATGAGTCTCATGTGTTGCAGTGGGATTCAGTTCAGTTGGATGAGAGTTTAGCCTTTGTTGAGGAGCCGGCAGCTATTTTGGCCAGAGATTTCAGGAGATTGAGGTCTCGAGAGATCCCGGTTGTTAAGGTTCAGTGGAGGCACCGTCCAGTCGAGGAGGCTACCTGGGAGACCGAGAGAGATATGCAGGATCAGTATCCGCAACTATTTTAGCCTTCAGGTACCCCCTTGACCTTGACTTTCGAGGACGAAAGCCCTTTTTAGTAGTGGATGATGTAATGACCCTTCCGGTCATTTCCACGTATAAGTTTGAAGTCAAGCAAATCGACAAAAGATATCGTAAGACCTTTAACAAATTTTCTGAACTTTGGGTCAAATGTGTCAGGGCTTTTCTCCCAGTATATAAAGAGTTAGAAGTCCCTCGAAATACCAAATCGAAGGTCTACGAGTCTAGTTTCCAACGCACAAAACCTCACGTCCAAATGATCTCGGAGTAAAAAGTTATGACTGTTTTACCGCGGACTGTCTGGCAGAAAACGGGTTGCGAACCGGGCCGCGAACCGGGTCGGGTTAAACGCGATTTAAGCCTCGACGTCACGTTTTAAAATGCCATTTCAGTTCCGAAACAGTTATAAAAAAATAAGGGAGGATCCCGAGAGAAGGATCCCGAGAGAATTCTTGAGTATCGAAATCGTGCGTAGGCGAATTACGAGCCTAAACTTAAGAACTTTATTAGCATCGTGCGTGTATTTGAAATATTTATTTAAAAGTTGAAATTGGTAAAAATTATATTATTATTGCCTTTTTAAAATATTTTAAAGGTTCATGAAAAATATCTTGATGATGATATAAGTGTATATGTATTTATTTTATAAGGTTTTTATACTCCGTAATATTTTAACGGAGATAGTAAATTTAATTATGTTGAAAACTTATTATTATAATATAGTAGGTTTTGTTTGAAATAATTTTCTATGAATTATGGTATATTTAAAATATTATATTTATTATACCACGAATTTATGTAATACCCGAATATATACATAACGGGATAATATTACTCTCTTACTACTGCCACCTCCACTCCACGTGGAGATGGAGGGAGTGGCCAACAAAGTCACTATCTACGTGGTGTATGCCAACTATGGAGTTGGCATCTCTGCCTAACTTTGTTGTTATGTACATATAGTGATTAATAAACAAATTATATTTTGGATGTGTAGTAACAATTGTGAGATGTTGTACTATCATTGTTGTGCACTTTGAGAATATTTTCTGGGAGCAATATTTTTACAGTATGTTTGATCATCGGAAAAGGAAATCAATTATCTACGTCAAGTTATTCCGTCCCAAATCCGAATCCGATTCCGATTTAGTTTTGGATTTTCTCGGAGTGGTTCGAGCTTGGACATCGTTGTTCTAGTAGCTTGTCGTCGGACGACATGTAGGTTACGGTTTAATTTCCCTAGACTCCGCATATATAGAATAAAATTGTATTAATGGGCATCCTTGGGTTGGTTTATTAGGTTGGTACCACAGACCTTGACCGCTTTATTCATGTCTGCCTATTTTTATTCCTCCGTTGCTTGTAGTATTTGCGGATATATTTTATTTACCCTTGTGGTCCTGCGAGGCCTTATTGACTCTGGAACATAGAAGGTGGAATTTTGGGAATGTCCGCGAGTCCCGGGCATAGAGATATCCTTCTAGGCTGGTTATGCTTGCTGAGTAGCTGTGGGCCTGTGCAGGGTCGATAGGTTGATTGTGAGCTGCGGGGCAGCTATTGTGTGTGATCATACCATTTCCATGCATATAAAGAGGTTTTATCCATGTTTTACTGTGGTTTTGGCTTCGGGCCTACTGGCACTGTTTTCTAAACCTTGCATGGCCCGGGGGGCCCATTTTTGATGGAAATGATTTGGAAATGGTTGATTTCACTTGTGGAGATTTTTGGGCAAGAAAGTAAAATTATGTTTAAAATCATCAGTTTTATGATTATCGCTAGACTCGGCAGGGCCGGGGTGCTAGTTGAGTTTTCTGGTTACTTGAGATGATTTTTAGCCTCGGTCGGACCGAGCACCTGAGATGACTTTTTACTGTTTAGACCCGGCTACGCCCGGGCACCCTTGGAGGGGTTTTTGAGATATTTTCCTACTATTTTTAGTCCTGGACAGGGTCTGGGCATGCATATTCGAGACTGGGTCTCTATCTTGATATCGAGACTGGGTCTCTATCTTGATACATGTTCTGATAACTGAGATTTAAGTATGGGTCTGGGACCTCCATGGACCTTGCTATCCGGGCCAGGGGCTACGGGCTGCGTGTGCCGGAAGAGGGGTATACGGGGGAGTAGAGGTATACGGGCAGAGTCCTTCCATGGAACCTACCTGCTGGGCCGGATCGGCGCCGGAGGAGGTACATACAGAGATACTATGGCACTTGAGATCTTCATGCATCATATCATTCATGGTTCGAGGTTCCACCCTTGTTTGCTGTTTGCTGATTGTACGCTCCGGTAGTATGGGATGCCGGAGGGTTTGTTTTCACTTGTTTGTGTTCCTCGGTTGTATGGGCGGCCGAGGGACTGTAGGTAGACTTTTGCTTTTTACTTATAGAATTGTTCTCTATTATGGATAAGTATGAAATTGGTGTGATTAGTTGAGTGTGATTCATGTCTCTGAGCATGCCTATTGTCACTCTTTCTCTCTTCTTCTTACACTTGAGGTTACCGGTATACCGTCCATTTCGTAAACTTATTTTATATACACTGTTATTGCAAGGACCCCAGGTGCGTTATTTCTTACTTTCACCTGTGCCTTTGGTGTGTATATCCTGCTTACTAGCCTCATATGTGGTTCTGTTGGTTTCCCTCTGGGCTAGTTCCTGTGTACCTTTCGTTGATTTCTGTGACTGATTGCTTCTATTCTGTCTATTACTGCTCTTTTATCTTATATGTGCCCAGTCGGCCTATGATACCTACTGGGTACCTTATGCTTCGCATTTGGTGCTCACCCCTACCCCCTGCATCTTTGGGTGCAGATCCTAGCGTGGGCTATCGCCGTTAGATCATTGTGATTCGTGCTTGGAGATCTCTTGGGGACTACCTCAGGCTGAGGGTGAGCTCTTGGCGATCGGAGCTTAGCTTTAGTTTATCTTTTGCTTCATGTACTCTATTACCATTCAGAGACATTTGTATATATAGTTTTGGTTTATTTTGCACTCCATATATGTAGTTTCGGCTCTGTACTATGATACCAGGTCTTGAGGTTTGGTTTAGTTTCCGCATATGTATATATTTATATCCCTGTTATTTATTTTATTCGTCGTATTCTCTTATTTGCTGGATAGTAGCCCATTACTAACTGTTCTGGGCTACGGGGATTGGTTCACCTACCGGGGGTTGTAGGTGCCATCATGACCGAGAAATCGGGTCGTGACATAGAATTAGGTTGGTTCTTGATTTTGGAATTATGTTCTTGAATTAGATTATTAATTTGAATTTCGAAACTTTGAATTTGAAATAGGTTCTTGAATTAGTTTTGGGTTTTGTTTTAGAATCTTGAATTAGTATTTAATTTTAACCTTTTGAATTAGGTTCTTGAAACTTAGTTTTTTTATGTTAGGCTTTTTTAAATTTAGTTTGTTAGTTTTGAGTTAAGAATTAGTTTTCAACTTTAGAAATGATTTTTTGAACTTGAATTAGGTTGGTTCTTGACTTTAGAATTATGTTTTTGAATTAGATTATTAAATTAAATTTGGGAACTTTGAATTTGAAATATGTTTTTGAATTAGTTTTGGATTTTGTTTTAGAATCTTGAATTAGTGTTTAACTTTAATCTTTTGAATTAGGTTCTTGAATCTAAGTTTTTTTAAGTTAAGCTTTTTTAAGTTAAGTTTGTTAGTTTTGAGTTAAGAATTAGTTTTCAACTTTAGGAATGATTTTTTGAACTAGACTTAGGTTTGTTCTTGACTTTAGAATTATGTTCTTGAATTAGATTATTAACTTGAATTTGAGAACTTTGAATTTGAAATAGGTTCTTGAATTAGATTTGGGTTTTGTTTTAGAATCTTGAATTAGTATTTAACTTTAACCTTTTGAATTAGATCTTGAATCTAAGTTTTTTTAAGTTAAGTTTTTTTAAGTTAAGTTTGTTAGTTTTGAGTTAAGTATTAGTTTTCAACTTTACAAATGATTTTTTGAACTAGAATTAGGTTGGTTCTTGAATTTGGAATTATGTTCTTGAATTAGATTATTAACTTGAATTTGGAAACTTTGAATTTGAAATAGGTTCTTGAATTAGTTTTGGGTTTTGTTCTAGAATTTTGAATTAGTATTTAACTTTAACCTTTTGAATTAGGTTCTTGAATCTAAGTTTTTTTAAGTTAAGCTTTTTAAAGTTAAGTTTGTTAGTTTAAATTGTTAGTTTTGAGTCAAGAATTAGTTTTCAACTTTAGGTTCTTTTTTGAACTTGAATTTGGAATATTAATTTGGAAATTGAATTTGGAACTTGAATTAGGATTAGGATTTGAACTTGAATTTAGAATTAAGTTCTTGAATTAGATTATTTACTTGAATTAGGTTCTTGAATGATCTTAGTTTTTTTAAGTTAAGCTTTTTTATGTTAAGTTTGTTAGTTTAAATTATTAGTTTGAGTTAAGAATTAGTTTTCAACTTTAGAAATGATTTTTTGACCTAGACTTAGGTTGGTTCTTGAATTTGGAATTAGGTTCTTGAATTGATTATTAACTTGAAGTTGAAATAGGTTCTTGAATTCGTTTTGGGTTTTGTTTTAGAATCTTGAATTAGTATTTAACTTTAACCTTTTGAATTAGGTTCTTGAAACTTAGTTTTTTTAAGTTAAGCCTTTTTAAATTAAGTTTGTTAGTTTTGAGTTAAGAATTAGTTTTCAACTTTAGGAATGATTTTTTGAACTAGAATTAGGTTGGTTCTTGAATTTGGAATTATGTTCTTGAATTAGATTATTAACTTGAATTTGGAAACTTTGCATTTGAAATAGGTTCTTGAATTAGTATTTAACTTTAACCTTTTGAATTAGGTTCTTGAAACTTAGTTTTTTTAAGTTAAGTTTGTTAGTTTTGAGCTAAGAATTAGTTTTCAACTTTAGGAATGATTTTTTGAACTAGAACTAGGTTGGTTCTTGAATTTGGAATTATGTTCTTGAATTAGATTATTAACTTAAATTTGGGAACTTTGAATTTGAAATAGGTTCTTGAATTAGTTTTGGGTTTTGTTTTAGAATCTTGAATTAATATTTAACTTTAACCTTTTGAATTAGGTTCTTGAATCTAAGTTTTTTTAAGTTAAGCTATTTTAAGTTAAGTTTGTTAGTTTTGAGTTAAGAATTAGTTTTCAACTTTAGGAATGATTTTTTGAACTAGAATTAGGTTGGTTCTTTACTTTAGAATTATGTTCTTGAATTAGATTATTAACTTGAATTTGAGAACTTTGAATTTGAAATAGGTTCTTGAATTAGATTTGGGTTTTGTTTTAGAATCTTGAATTAGTATTTAACTTTAACCTTTTGAATTAGGTTCTTGAATCTAAGTTTTTTTAAGTTAAGCTTTTTTAAGTTAAGTTTGTTAGTTTTGAGTTAAGAATTAGTTTTCAACTTTAGGAATGATTTTTTGAACTAGAATTAGGTTGGTTTTTGAATTTGGAATTATATTCTTGAATTAGATTATTAACTTGAATTTGGGAACTTTGAATTTGAAATAGGTTTTTGAATTAGTTTTGGGTTTTGTTCTAGAATCTTGAATTATTATTTAACTTTAACCTTTTGAATTAGGTTCTTGAATCTAAGTTTTTTTAAGTTAAGCTTTTTAAAGTTAAGTTTGTTAGTTTAAATTGTTAGTTTTGAGTTAAGAATTAGTTTTCAACTTTAGGTTCTTTTTGGAACATGAATTTGGAGCTTTAATTTGGAAATTTAATTTTTAACTTGAATTAGGATTAGGACTTGGACTTGAATTTAGAATTAGGTTCTTGAATTAGATTATTAACTTGAATTACGTTCTTGAATGATCTTAGTTTTTTTAAGTTAAGCTTTTTTAAGTTAAGTTTGTTAGTTCAAATTATTAGTTTTGAGTTAAGAATTAGTTTTCAACTTTAGAAATAATTTTTTGACCTAGACTTAGGTTGGTTCTTGAATTTGGAATTAGGTTCTTGAATTGATTATTAACTTGAAGTTGAAATAGGTTCTTGAATTCGTTTTGGGTTTTATTTTAGAATCTTGAATTAGTATTTAACTTTAACCTTTTGAATTAGGTTCTTGAAACTTAGTTTTTTTAAGTTAAGCCTTTTTAAATTAAGTTTATTAGTTTTGAGTTAAGAATTAGTTTTCAACTTTAGGAATGATTTTTTGAACTAGAATTAGGTTGGTTCTTGAATTTGGAATTATGTTCTTGAATTAGATTATTTACTTGAATTTGGAAACTTTGAATTTGAAATAGGTTCTTGAATTAGTTTTGGGTTTTGTTTTAGAATCTTGAATTAGTATTTAACTTTAACCTTTTGAATTAGGTTCTTGAATCTAAGTTTTTTTAAGTTAAACTTTTTTAAGTTAAGTTTGTTAGTTTTGAGTTAAGAATTAGTTTTCAACTTTAGAAATGATATTTTGAACTAGAATTAGGTTTGTTCTTGAATTTGAAATTATGTTCTTGAATTAGATTATTAACTTGAATTTGGGAACTTTGAATTTGAAATAAGTTTTTGAATTAGTTTTGATTTTTTTTAGAATCTTAAATTAGTATTTAGCTTTAACCTTTTGAATTAGGTTCTTGAATCTAAGTTTTTTTAAGTTAAGCTTTTTTTATGTTAAGTTTGTTAGTTTAAATTGTTAGTCTTTGTGAACCTTACTTTAGGTTAGTGTTAGTTTTGAATTAGTTTCTTGAATTTGGAAATTTTGAATTAATTTTGGGTTATGCATACAGTCATCAGGTGATGGTGATCGAGGTCGTCGTAATAAAAGTACTAGCAAGTGTAGTAATTCTAGGAAGAGCTCTAGGAGACCTATAGAGTATGACGATATTCCAGGTCGTCTTTCATCTTCGCCACATATTCGCTCTACTCCACCAGTGTCTGTCCCCTATGGCACTGGGAATCTCGCAGATTATCAGGTCCTAGACCCACTACTTCTCATCATCACATGACTTTCATGCCTACACCCTCTATGCCTCTGCCACATGGTACGCCATCCCCACATGATTCTTCTTCCCCCCACTTATCAGGCTTGCGACTTAGAGATACCAGCTCTGAGTCTGAAACACAGACTTCTACACCCCCATTGACTCAGCGTTATAGACTTCTGCCATTACCTGCATCAGCACTTTCTGAGGAGGAAGATGACATGAATCTGAGACCCAGCGAGAAGGGCGCCATTGGTAGAGTCATGATTCACCCTGATGGATCATCATAAGTTTTTTTCTAATTAATTGATAAGTTTATTTTTTCATATTAATTAGTTATTTATCACTTGATGATTATTATGTTCTTTACAGGTGGTATCCCATGAAAGAGCCCCGACGTGCTCTAAATGAGGCAGTTAGGAGGCTTTTTATAGAACCTTGGAGCTCCTAGTCAGAGATTCCAAGATCGATCCAACATGCCATGTTTGATGAGTTTAAGGTATATATATATATATATACATATATATATATATATATTAACTTTTCATAATATCCATACATATATGTATATCATCTAACACTAATTATTTCTTTCTTTCAGACAATGTGTACTTGGAAGCGAAAGTACAATAAGATCATTTCCACTACTTTCGCGAGGAAGGCCAATGCCAGGCTACGCTAATGGCTTAAAAAAATTTGGGATAATAAGAAGTGTGGATCTTGGCTTCTACCTCATGTTCATGAGCAGCTTAAGAAGTATTGGGATTCGGAAAAGTTCAAAGCATTGACTGAACAAATCAAGAAAGCCAGAGGCAGTGTTAAAGGTGGATCGTTGCATACTATGGGTGCAAAGAGTGTAGCGGACGTTGCAAGGGAAATGGTAAGTAATAATATTAATCTTTTAACTTATATATATGTTTATATAAAATTTATTAAATAATATTATTTATATTACTTCATTATGTTAAATTTATTTTATTTGCAAGGGAAGGACTTGGGGCGCCCTCCGACTCAGGCTGAGCTTTTTAAGAAAGGCCACATAAGATATAAAAAAATAAGTCAGATCCAGGTGTATGGGTTGAACAGAGGGCTCAAGATGCCTATGTAAGTTTTAAAGTATAAATATAATTAAATATATATATATATATATATATATATATATATATATATATATATATTTATTATGTATATATTATAATTTTTATTTTTTTATATGTAGGATGAGTTTGGACGTGTTTTGTCTGAGTACAGCCAGACTCAGCAAGGTCTAGGCTTGCCGATTGAGCCTACACCCGAGAAAACCACTCAAATATGGACTGATAAAGTGGCAGAGGGGACAAAGGGGAGAGTCTATGGTCTAGTCTCTAGGAATGATTTGCGACGAATCCAGTCAGGACTGGATGGTATTGGATCTTTGCGGCAGGCTGAGGCGGTTGATGAGGTTCAGCTTGCACATATGTCGCAGCAGATCACAGATCTTACTAGGGCCTTGGCAGAATCCGAGAGAAAATGGACTGAGACCACTAATGATTTGTCCAAGACTGTCCAGTCTCTTCAATAACAAATGTCATCCTTTGTTGGTCGTCGCCGTCGTAGTCATATAGATTCTACTCTTTCCTCTTCGTCATCAAGGGATGAAGTTACTAAGACTAGTGAAAATGAGGAGGAGTATGTGGATAATACCCCCCATTAGGATTGACTCATTTAGTTCATTTCTCTATACTTTTTGATATTTTGACACTTTGACACTTTGACACTTTTTTTAAGTTATTCAATACTTTGTAGGTCTTTTTGGTGAACTTTTTATGTGATTAGTCATCTTATTAATTGCAATTTAGTTTATTGTTGATAATGTAGTTGTTTTATGATTGTTATGGCAGCGATTAGTGTTGCTTTGGGCTGTGTATTGAATTTGTTTTGTAATTGACAGGTGGTGCATTTTGAAAATGCAGATTTCTGCATCTGGAAAAAATACAGAAAAGCGACGGACATGGTCTCTTTTGTCCGTCGCTTTTCTTGATTTTTTTTAAAAAAATAATCAGAAAAAGCGATGGATAGGGTCACCTTTTTAGAAAAAAATTACCAGAAAAAGCGACGCTGTCCGTCGCTTTGTTCTTCAAGTTCAAGAATAAAGCGACGGCGTCTGTCGCTTTTCTGGAAAAAATAATTTTAAAAAAAAATTCATCGCTTTTTACTTGGCGATGCAGTCCGTCGCTTTTAAAGCGATGTTGTCCATCGCTATTGGAAAAGCGACAAGCTATTTTCCCACGGAAGTGATGCCGTCACTTTTGGCCAAAAAAGCGACGGCCAGCGTCCCTTTTGGCCGTCTCTTTTTAGCTTTTTTTTAGTAGTGTAAGACCTATCTCTTTTGAATTTGTGCAGATGGTATGATCCAAAGGTGCATCCTTGAGATTAAAATGATGCCCATTTTGAAAGCTTACCATTCTTCACCGATCGGTGGTCACCATGGTGGCATGCAAACAACCTCAAAGGTGCTATAAAGTGGATTCTATTGGCCAACACTCTACCAAGATGCACATGATCTAGTGAAACAATGTGACCAATGCCAAGTGAAGGGGGAGTGTCTCATCACCATGAACTTCAATTGACACCGATCCTTGAAGTTGAGTTATTTGATGTGTGGAGTATAGAATTCATGGGGCCATTTATAAGCTCTTGTTGTAACACTTACATTCTTGTGGATGTGGATTATGTAACCAAATGGGTTGAAGCTGTGGCCTTGCCGAACAATGAAGGGAAGAGTGTCACATCGTTTCTCAAAAAACATATATTCTCTCGCTTTGGCACCCCGCGTGCCATATTTAGTGATGGAGGATCCCACTTTTGCCATTGGGTGTTTAGTGCTCTACTTGAAAAATACGGAGTCAGGCATAAGGTTATCACCCCCTACCATCCACAAACAAGTGGCTAAGTTAAGGTGTCCAACAGGGAGATCAAGTCCATTCTTACAAAAATGGTGAATGCTAATAGGACGAATTGCGGACAGTAATTAGATGATGCATTATGGGCCTACATGACAGCATAGAAAACTCCTATTGGTATGTCTCCCTACAAAATGGTTTTCGGAAAGGCTTGCCATCTTCTGGTGGAATTAGAGAATAAAGCACTGTGGGCTTTGAAAAGGCTGAACTTGAATTAGGAAAAAACTGTTCATGCTAGGGTTGAAGATCTAAAATGAGATAGATGAGTTTCAGATGCGAGCCTATGAGAATGCCTCACTCAGCAAATCCTAAAGCGAGAATTTGCTCTCAGAGATTAGGTTCTCTCGTTCAACTCTAGACTCTAACTTTTCCCCGTTAAACTTAAGTCAAAATGGTCTGGTCCCTTCAAGGTAGTTCAAGTCATTGCAAATGGATCAATTGAGTTGGAATCCAAAAATGGCCCAATATTTAAAGTCAATGGGCAATGACTCAAGAAGTATTTAGGCATCCCGGAAGATGTCACGCTCCTAGAAGTGACCTACCTCGATGAACCATGAGTGAGAGGTACCATCATCGAGCTATGACATTAAACCAAGAACTTCTTGGGAGGCAACCCAAGCATCCACCTTTATTTTCCATATTTTTTTCTTGGTGTTATTTTGTTGTTGTTTTTGTTGAAGTTTGTGGGTAGGAAAGAAGCTAAGGGAGTTGGAATATTTATCGGGCATCAAACCACCTCTGTGCATGTAATAGGTGAAACGCACTTGGAGAAGTTCAGTTTGCACAAGCCGTCGCCCATCATAATAGAACCTCAATTAAAATTCCAAGAACATGTGCACTGGGTTATGGAACCGCACACCACATTGTGTTGCATCCCACTTTGCATGGTAGAAGCAGAAATCTGGAACTTTTGATGAAGTTTTGGGGTCAAACATGTGACTTGGCATGCGTACCGCACCTTCCATTATACGCATCCTACGATGGTTTGCACCTCTAACCAGAACATTGGCAATCCACCAATGTTTCAGCCTGACATGCAATGACTGAGGCATTTCACATGCCCCTTTGTGCTTGTCGCATGCCATTTTGCATGGCGATAGAAAAAGCACTGGCACCCTCTTATTTTTAGTCAGATGTGCAAAGTTTTGAGTGCTTCTCCCCAGCGCTTATGCACATCGCACATCACCTCAGAGAGTAATCTTCACATAAACTTTATTTACATTGCGGACAATGTTTCATCCAAGTTTGGGGGTGCTAGAATGTGTTTTATTTGGCAAAGTGTTCTCTTATTTGGCTTTAAAATTTTGGTCGCCTTGTTAATAGTAGAGTAGTGAATAAACTCCAAGGATTTTCTTCCTACCATGGTTCTTTCCCAAGGAGTAAATTTTTTTCTTTTGTTTATTTTGTGTGTCAAACCGGGTTGGTGTTTTCCTATGATAGATTGAGAGGCAACTTTCTTAAGGAAAAATGTCAAGTTTTAGTTAAAAATTGAGTCTGTGTGGTACTTGTCTCGAAATGGACAAACTGAAAATTTTTCTTGGCAAGAAGTTTTTATCAAATTAAAGGAAAGAGGGAAAATGATTTTGAGTAAAGCATTCTACGGTCATGACTTGCACACTCCCCATTTGTCTTGATTAATTCACAAACGAGTGTGTAAAAGAACTCAAAATATCATGTCAAAAGTCATTTGTCCCAATTGATTTTGAGACTAATTATGGAATTCTTGTGTTGTGATACCTTGTGTAGTAAGGTTGTACTTCATTCTTGTGTACATGTGTTGTCTAGAACTTTCCCTGAATGTGATTCAAGGTGAAATCCTATATTTAATCGAGCTTGGAAGATGACCTTAGGCCCTTTTTGAATAGTCACTTCACCCAAATTGACTTTCCCTTTACATTGACCCTAGTAAGCCCTGTTGAGCTTGTGACCTTTCTTTGGCACCTTGTTTGAAACCTTGACCCTTCTTGAAACCTTGATTTTTTCACCCATCCTGCTTAAGTGCTCGAATGTGAATTGTAGGCTAAAATCCTACGTTTGGGAGTGCATGCACTAATATGGAGAATAAAATAATGGATTTCAATGCAAGGTAGCACCATATGCTAAGAATTAAAATTGCTTTAAATTGTCCAATTAAATGAACAAAATGAAATGAAATGAAGGAATTGGTGCTACCAAGTAAAGGTGATGAAGGAAGTTGAATGATCAAGTTGAAGGGAAACTTTGGGTTGTGAGAGGTAGAAATAAGGTGAAGTCATTTTTTGAAAATGTGAGCGGTGTTTGAATGATCACAAAGAGAATTTGGGAGGTTTAGTCACTTGAGCCTAATGCAATCCTCACCTTAACCCTAGCCAATATTGTACCCCGCAAGTCCTTAGTGATTTTGAGCTTGATAACTCTACATTAGTGGCGAATTACATAAAGGGCGGGCCTATGGTTCAATGCATGTACACTTGAACTTCCTTGAGAGAGTGAGAGTCTTCACGGTTCTCTTATAATCCCTTTTTATTATGAATTGCATGATTGTGAGTGGGATTCTCTCTTATGGTGAGTGGCATCGCACACTTGAAAGGAATGATGAAGTCTCTAATTTAATTAAGAGGAATGAATGAGACAAGTTGTGCTGGAATCTTGAGACAAACCTTGAAGGCACATGCCAATGACTTGAGAAGCTTGAATATCTTATTTTGAAATGACAAATTCCCTTTCTTTTGAATGAAAAATGAAATCCTTTTGAATTGAGCACTTCCCTTGAGAATGTGGTGGTCTAAATTGAGATGATAATTGTAGTTGAATCTTTTTATTTGAGTCTTTTGTTTGATGTTTTCTGAGTTTTTAGATTTTAGATTAATCGTGTGTACACCCTGTGTGTTTTAGAGCATAATTCATTCCTTACTTTGTGAGTATCTTACTTGAGGACAAGCAATAGTTCAAGTTTAGGGGTTTGATAAGTTGTATACCAACTTATTGAGCCTTTATTCATGAATTATTGTCATGTTTTGATAAGATTTAGAGGTACTTATTTCCTTTATTGATGAAAATACAGGTACTCTTGGTCAAAAGTAGAAAACAAAGGAATTAGATCCAAAGTGCTTAAAAAGAGTTAAAGTGTGAAAGTGATCAAAAACAAGGAAGAACCTACCGAGAGGTGCGGCAAACATGCGTATTGCACAATGCAGCATGCGGTCTGTACCTCTCTTCGCACTTCACCACCTCAGTAACTAAATTCACTAGTTAAAGGACATGAGACATGCGGCATGCAGAATGTGTGGTGCAACCGCACGTCATGTCGCACGTCATGTCGCACGTCCGTCGCACCATGCCCAAAGAGTAATTTTGTCAAATTTCAAGTGATGCATTGGGAAGCTTCTAAAACCCATTTTATGTATGTACGTGATAGTTTTTGAACAGTTTTGGAATAGAGTAGTACCTAAGGAAGATATGGAGAGTACTCTTTCTCTTCATCTTCCACACTTGAATTCAACATTTTTGTATCAATTAAGCTTGGATTTGGATATTGGCTTAATTATGAATGGAAGTATGAGTTACCCAATTGGTATATTCTCTTCTTTTCTTAGCATTAGTAGCTAATATCCTTGTCTAGGGGTATGTGTATGATGGGTGTTTGAATTTGGGTATGGATCTTGATTAATTGAGCTTATAATTGATGAATTGATATGGGTCTATTGAATTTCTCACGTTTTCATTATAAAATTGATGGTTGCAAACATTAATTGATTTTTCTTAATTGTGTTCTTACTTGAAAGAGGGTTTCATAATTTGGATAGGAATTCAATAGTGGGAATTTGAGATTTTCACCTTATATTGATGCTAAAATAGCTTAATCAACGAAAACTCTCATCTAAGAGTCTAAGCTAGAAATAGTATGACTTTCTCAAGTAATTGAATTGGTTGGTTTGTGTTAAGACCTATAGTGCTTGAACAAAGACCATAGGATATATATTTTGAGGATCGAGAGATTACCGAATATGAATAAAACCAATGCTACCCATATCATTAATTAAGATTTTTTTTAATTAATCAAGTACCCTAACCCTTTGAAGAATCCCATTGGAAGCATACCCCTAGTCTTTCTCTCATTTATACAAATCTTGTGTTTACTTTCCATTTGTTTGTTAAAATTGACGTTGCTACGTAATATCCCTTTCCATACTATAAATACATGCCTTAGCTATTTTCATTCCTTAGATTATGTTGAATTGAGATTTGAAGAACCCTTTTGAGTGTAGCTTGTTAGAGGGTGGATTCCCTATAGTTTAGATTTGTGTAGCTTAGGTTAGTGATGGGTGGATTCCCATTGTTGATCGAAAACTCCTTAACCTTAATTTTCACTTGAGTTTCTCATTTATGTATTCATTTGGGTTACTCATTTCTATGGAATTTAAGCTCTCTTCCCACTTGGTTTAGTTGTGGATTAAATTAAGCCTTTAATTCTTCACTTCTCATCTCCTATTTCTCATCTATCTTTAATTTCCACATTTTTGATAGATTTAGATTGGTATCCCTTATTGGAATCTTATCATATGGTATCAGAGCTTAGGCTAGAGAGTTGTTCCTACAATTCTTAATCCTAGGTTCATAAATCTGAAAATAAAAAAAAAGTGTGAAAAACATTTTTGAAACAAAATTCAAAAAAATTTATTTTGACTTTGTGTTTTGATTGTATTTCTAATACTAGATTTGTGTTCTCTAATGTTTATTGAGTCTAGATCTGAGATTTCACCTTGTTTGGAGTAGAATTGAAGCTTTCACCATTGTTGAGTGAATAACCTTGAAGAATAAGTGGCTTTGAAGATCTATAAATTTTGGGTTTGATTTGAGGGTTCAAAAGTATTGGGGTTTGTTCTCTCTATCATAAGGAGCACGAATCTCAAATTTGGAAGAAATCAGAGCTAAATTGAAGCTCCTATCATTTTTGGGTTTGAAACTTTTGAAGAACTTGAAGAACATGAAAATGGATGTCTTTTATTTTGGTGGTAATTGATTCCAATTTGTAATGGGTTTTGTTCTCTACATCGAGGAGGGGCTACGTTTCAAATTTGGGGTTAATCCGAGCTAAATTGAAAAATTCCACAAATTTGAAATTCATATTGTTCTTGGCGTTCTTCAAGTCTTGAGTAAGAAGAATCTCAAAAATGTGTGTTTGATCCAAAGGGAAAAGGAAAATAAAGGGTATTTGTGTTAGTACAAAAGGAAATTTACCAAAAAGGGCAAGTACTAGGAGAAAAAGTACAAGAAAAATAAAAAAAGTGCAAAAATCTGAAGTTTCAGGTGTCTGTTTTGGGGCTTTGTGAAGTGATGTGCGATGGGCTCAATGCCTGGTGCATTTGGCACATGGATTTCACACCTCAAGTGCTGAACTACTGGTTTCATGTGCAAAATGACGTGCGAGGGGCACAACGGAAGGAGCGAAACGCACCAGCACATGCTGAATTTTTGCAAACTTCAATTTTCTCCAACGAATCTCAGGTTCTAACTTCCTAGTTCCATTTCCTTGATTCTAATTCACCTCTATTGAGTTCTTAAAGATAATTATCAACAAGTACTTAGTCTACTTGGTTGTGATTAGTTCTTGTGTTCATTTTTCATTTCGTGCCAATTCTTTCAAGCTTTTCTTGTTTGAGTTTATTGTGAATTGTTTGGATCTTGTCTGTTTTCTTATTGAGTTGACCGTTGTTCAATTAATAAGAATCTATTATTCCACAAAGAATTAGTAACCTTGTGAATTGATTGGCGAAGGTACTTCACTATCAACTTTGGAAACGTCACTTTAGGAAGGTAAGTTGGATTGGTAAAAGGCAAGAGGTTGAGCATATCTAAGTGGTTCTAGCCAAGCACAATCGAGTATAAACACGAGTGTTGGTAAGGAACTCTTATTACTTACATTGTTTTATTATTTTTACAGGTAGGTACCAAAGAGTTATAAGGTATATGTTACTAACAAGTGAATGTAGAGGGAATCCAACGTTTCAAGATACGAGCGACTCGAGGAGGCGACTTCTTGAAAAAAAAGTAAATATTTATGGTAGTACGGGGTAACATCTTGAACTTGATGACTGTAGTTGTACCAACTTCATCACCCCTCAAGTATTTAACTGGTTAAGACTACCTTGTATGAGGAGACACAACCCTTATCCCATTCTAAAAGGATATTGGGTTGATCGATATGTGAAGGTACTCTTTTCACTTGGAGAGTATCAAGAGGAGGTTTGGTGTGATGTGGCTCCTATGGATACTTGTCACATACTTTTGGGACATCCTTGGTTCCAAATTCATAGGACTCCACATACACAAGAATGGTACAAGTATGTGGCAAACAAAGAGGGGAAACTTCTCTTCCCACCAATGCCCCCTAAAAAAGCAAGAGCAAGTGAACCACTCCCGAATTTGCAAGAAGATCATACTTATGTGAGGGAAGAATTTGCTTCAATAAGGCAAGATTTTGCATCATTAAGTCAAGAATGTGCTTCAATAGAGGAACAGTTGAACAAGATCTACCAAACGTATATTACTCATAGATCTAAGGAGTTGCACGCAAATGAGGCAAATGCTACTCCTCTTGAAGATGAAACTAAGGAGTTGCTACTGGAAGCAAAGCAAACTACTCCTTGTGATGATGTCACTAAGGAATTGATAATGGAAGCCAAAACAGCCCCTCCTTGAGCACAAAAGTGGAAACTTGAGTTGAAGGGATGTTCTAACCTTTCTCAAGGAATACTTGGCACTTGTCCCAACTCCCTTGAAATTGAGAGAAAAAAGATTGAGAGGAGCAAGGGTGTGATAAGTGATAACTCTAGAAAGGAAAAAGGAGAGGTTGTATGGAGTAATGTGAGAGGGTTATCACAACCTTAAACTAACTCTTGTAACTTCTCTTCTTTGTCTAGTTGTCTTGATACATGTGCAGGTATTCTTGGAAGTAAACCCAATGAGGAACCTCAAAATATGGAGCATCATGAGGGTGTTTAAAGCTTCCAAAGGGAACAAATATGCTCCAATGATGATGACAAAGGTGAATATGATTCTTCCTATGAGATACAAGGTAACAAAGATAATCCCAACACTTTCATTAATGTAGATGAGCATGATAGTGACTTAAGTGTGAGTGATAACTTACCTTTATATGAGCCTAATGAGTCTTTACCATTTGTTGAGCTTACAAGCTCCATCTTGTTTGAGGATAATGTATTGTCTGAAGATGAGGAGGTCACTCGTAATGAAGAGCCTAGTGGTGTGAATCTTGATTATGAGGTAGCTCCTCTTGAGGGCTATAACTTATATGATAACCCACTTTGGCATGAAAACACACTTTCCAAAGATGTAAATCTCTTCTTAAAAGATGAGAATACGCCTAGTGGGAAGGATTGTGTCATAAGGAATGATCCTTTGGGTAATAACATTGATTTGCTTGATTATTTGAAAACCCCAATTAGTGATTATCCTTATGAAATTGGTGATAAATGGGATCACTTGTATGACACCCCACTTTTTTTTAATAAATATGAGGAGGAGTTAGATGACTTGAATTCTAGACTCTTTGATCCTAGTGGTGGTAAACGTCAATTTGGAAATTCTTATTTGGAAGAGAAAGGTCACAATTACTTAAAGTTTGATACTTGTCCCTTGGATTGTCCTAACCCTATTGGTATGTTTGATTCTGTTCTTGAATAAAACAGTGAGTTTACAAGCGATGACACCATGGATGAAGTTATCTTACGGGATACTTTTCTTTACTACCTCTTTACATTTGATGATGTTCATACTTGTGTTCAAAATACATTGTGTAGAGGTATAAAACTACTTGGAGTGTGTGATTATTTGAGCAAGCAAGACATGTGGGTCTCCTATCCTTTTAACCCCAGAGATCCTCTGCTAGTATGTGATCTCATGCTAGTAACTCTTATGGACCCTAAGGCAAATGTGTCATTTCCTATTGTGGATGTCACTTATCTACTTGTATCCTTGTTTGAGACACTTGTGCTTCAGTTGTGTGAGGTACAACTTTTAAAGGCGAAGTCAATTAATTGTCTGTGGGAGAGTCCATGGTGTACACTTGGTACCAAGATTGTATTTTCAACTTCTTGTCACCCTCTTGGGGATGGACATCTTGAAGTAGTTACTTGGACTCATAGGAGCATGCTTAGGCTCATTATTGGAGGGAACCTAATTTTTTGGGAGGACCATTTGTTGTTGATTGAATTGGTTTCTAATAGAGTCCTCAATCCCTCTGGTAGCATGATTCCATTGATGATCTTACTTCTCTTGGGAAGTTACTTGAGAAAGAGAGGCATGATATGCTTGAAACATCTTATCTCATCTTCTTGTGGTAGGAATTTGTGGTTCTTTATCCTTTCTATGTTTTTGCAAGGTTTGGATTCGAGTGAGAATCCTTTTAAAGAACAGGAGGATGATACAATATCGCCCAACAACGCTCATGCTAGAATTACACTTCAAGGTCTAGACAAGAGGATCCAAGACATACTCACCCTTGGATCACAAAAGGGATCTTGGAAGAGCCTTATTACACTCCAGATGAAATAATTCCACATTTCGATGATTGCTTGGAAGCAAGAGGGAGAAGACAACATGAAGGATGATTATTGCCAGAGTCGTGCAAAGCCATGTGCGACCAGCACAATGGCTGGTGTGAAACACACCAAGCTTCACACATAATGTGCGACCTATGTAGTCTTATAAAGTCACTTTTGGGTCTTATTTTAAATAGACACTTTTGGGCTATGTTTGTAAGAGACATACTATAAATTCATGCCTTAGCTATTTTCATTTCTTAGATTATGATGAATTGATATTTGAAGAACTCTTTTGAGTGTAGCTTGTTAGAGGGTCGATTCCCTATAGTTTAGCTTAGTGTAGCTTAGGTAAGTGATCGGTGGATTCCCATTGTTGATCTAAAACTCCTTAACCTTGATTTTCACTTGAGTTACTCATTTGTGAATTCACTTGGGTTACTCATTTCTATGGAATTCAAGCTCTATTCCCCCTTGGTTTAGTTGTGGATGTAATTAATCCTTTCATTCTTCACTTCTCATCTCCTATTTCTCATCTATCTTTAATTTCCGTGTTTTTGATAGATTTCAATTGGTATCCCTGATTGAGATCTTATCATATGGTATCAGAGCTTAGGCTAAAGAGTTATTTTTACAATTCTTAATCCTAGGTTCATAAATCTGAAAATCAAAAAAAAATTATGTGAAAAACATTTTTGAAAAAAAATTCAAAAAAATTTATTTTGATTTTGGGTTTTGATTGTGTTTCTGACACTAGATTTGTGTTCTCTAATGTTTATTGAGTCTAGATCTGAGATTTTACCTTGTTTGGAGTAGAATTGAAGCTTTTACCATTGTTGGGTGAAGAACCTTGAAGAACAAGTGGTTTTGAAGATCTGGAAATTTTTGTTTTGATTTGAGGGTTTAAAAGTATTGGAGTTTGTTCTCTCTATCATAAAGAGCATGAATCTCAAATTTGGAACAAATCAGAGCTAAATTGAAGCTTCTACCATTTTTGGGTTTGAATCTTTTGAAGAACTTGAAGAACATGAAAATGGGTCTCTTTGATTTTGGTGGTAATTGATTCCAATTTGTACTGGTATTTGTTCTCTACATCAAGGAGGGGCTACGTTTCAAATTTGGGGTCAATTCAAGCTAAATTGAAGAAGTTATGGAAATTTGAAATTCATATTATTCTTGGCATTTTTTAAGTCTTGAAGAAGAAGAATCTCAAAAAGGTGTGTTTGATCTAAAGGGAAAAGGAAAAGAAAGGGTACTTGCGTTAGTACAAAAGGGAATTTACCAAAAAGGGCAAGTACTAGGCGAAAAAGTATAAGAAAAATCAGAAAAAGTGTAAAAATTGAAAGTTTCAGGTGTCTGTTTTGGGGCTGTGCAAAGTGATGTGCGATGGGCACAATTCCTGGTGCATTTGGCACATGGATTTCGCACCTCAAGTGCTGATCTACTAGTTTCATATGCGAAATGACGTGCGAGGGGCACAACGGAAGGTGCGATACGCACCAGCACATGCTGAATTTTTGCAAACTTCAATTTTCTCCAACGAATCTCAGGTTCTAATTTCCTAGTTCCATTTCCTTGATTCAAATTCATCTCTATTGAGTTCTTAAAGCTAATTATCAACAAGTACTTGGTCTACTTGGTTTTGATTAGTTCTTGTGTTTGTTTTTCATTACGTGCCAATTCTTTCAAGCTTTTCTTGTTTGATTTTATTGTGAATTATTTGGCTCTTGTCTATATTCTTATTGAGTCATCCGTTGTTCGATTAACATGAATCTATTCTTCCACAAAGAATTAGTAACCTTGTGAATTGATTGGGCCAAGGTAATTAACTATCAACTTTGGAAACGTCACTCTAGGAAGGTAAGTTGAGAGTGGTAATAGGTAAGAGGGTGAGCATATATGAATGGTGCTAGCCAAGCACAATCGAGTGTAAACACGAGTGTTGGTAAGGAACTCTTATTACTAACCTTGTTTTCTCATTTTTGCAGGTAGATACCAAGGATTTATAAGGTATCATGTCACTAAGAAGTGGATGTAGAGAGAATCTAATGTTTCAAGATAGGAGCGACTCGGGGAGGCGACTTCTTGAAACAAAAGTGAATATTTATGGTAGTATGGGGTACAATCTTGAAATTGATGACCGTAGTTGTACCAAATTCATCACCCCTCATTATTTGAGTAGTTAAGACTACCTTGTGTGAGGAGACACAACCCTTATCCCATTCAAAAAGGATATTGGGTTGATCGATATGTCAAGGTACTCTTTTCACTTGGAGAGTATCAAGAGGAGGTTTCGTGTGATGTGGATCCTATGGATACTTGTCACATACGTTTGGGAAATCTGTAATGACCCTTCCGGTCATTTCCACGTTTAAGTTTTGAAGTCAAGCAAATCGACAAAAGATATCGTAAGTTCGTTAACAAACTTTCTGAACTTTGGGTCAAATGTCTCGGGGCTTTTCTCCCAATATATAAAGAGTTAGAAGTCCCCCGAAATACCAAATCGAAGGTCTACGAGTCTAGTTTCCAACGCACAAAACCTCGCGTCCAAATGATCTCGGAGTAAAAAGTTATGACTGTTTTACCGCGGACTGTCTGGCAGAAAATGGGTTGCGAACCGGATCGCGAACCGGGTCGGGTTAAACTCGATTTAAGCCTCAACTTCACGTTTTAAGATGCCATTTCAGTTCCGAAACAGTTATAAAAAATAAGGGAGGATCCCGAGAGAATTCTTGAGTATCGAAATCGTGCGTAGGCGAATTACGAGCCTAAACTTAAGAACCTTATTAGCATCGTGCGTGTATTTGAAAATACGTTATTTAAAAGTTGAATTTGGTAAAGGTTATATTATTATTGCCTTTTCAAAATATTTTAAAGGTTTATGAAAAATATATTTGATACGATATAAGTGTATACGTATTTATTTTATAAGGTTTTTATACTCCGTAATATTTTAAACGGAGATAGTAAATTTAGTTATGTTAAAATTTATTATTTTAATATAGTAGGTTTTATTCGAAATAATTTTCTATGAATTATGGTATATTTAAAATACTATATTTATTTTACCACGAATTTATGCAATACCCGAGTATATACTTAACGGATCGGATTGGTTGCCACCTCCACTTCCACGTGGAAGTGGAGGGCTAACACAACCCATAGCAAGTTTGAAAGGTGGCAGCATGATTGAGATTACATTAAAATGTATGTTGCTGCCTAACTTATATCTACTATTACATTGGAAGTTAGGCAGTGTAATGATAAGTGAGCAACATTTGGACCTTGCTGAAGGTATATATATATGTATGTATCTATGCTATATTACATACAAACTCTG
>QJPP01003295.1:0-36791 GCA_003996215.1 Jaltomata sinuosa
AGGAATCTCTACCTTGGGCCCACCAAGAGGTGCATCAGACTGACGGGGTCTAACTCTAGACTGAGTAATCAAAGCTAAAGGCTCAACCATCCCTCACTGGGGGCTTTGTTAACTTCAGAGCATGGACTTTGGTCTAGTAGGACCTTTGCTTGGGATCTGGGAGCTTTTCAGCTTGGAATTCTCTCTCGTTTTGTGTTTTTAGGCTAGTTAGGCTTGTTTGGTTGACTTTGGTCAACATTTTGAGAAGACGACCTTGGATTGAAATTTCGTCAGTGCTGTTAGCTATGGAATATTGAGTTTAGGCTAGAGGGACTATTGGTTCGGGTCCCGAGGCTTTCAGACTTGTTTTCGGCCATTGGCTTCCATTTTGGAAATAGTTGGCCTAAGGTTGATATTTAGGCATGGGGACCACTTTTCATTGAATCAACCTCTGATGGGATTTTCATCAATTCTGTTGGATCCAAAATGACATTTCTAGTTAAGTAGCATAGTTTGTTTGTGTGCGCGGGGTCCCAGATGAGTCCTGTGGGCTCATCCAAAGTCTTTTTCCCTCTTAGTTTTCTGCTGGTAGCTGTTGCAAGTATAGGCCTTAGGCCTTAATTATGACCGCGAGGCTCTTCATGCAATCGCGATGAAGGTTCCGTGGACCAGGTACCTTTGCTTTTCGCAATCGCGAAGTCCCTCCTCGTGACTGTGATGTAGTCCCTCCCTCTATGCTCTTTGCGACCGCATGGCTAGTCCTCATGATCATGATGGTCAAGCCAGCGTGGTCATCATGACCGCGAGGGGTCCTTTCATGATTGCGATGAAGGACCCCTTAGCAGTATATAAGCTTCCCTTTTGTTTTCAAAACTTAAAAATTGACTTCCACCATTGTTATCAGCTCCAAACTCACCTAAGCTCGTTGTTGCTTCAATTCTTGGTGCTAGGGTGGGATTTTCTTAGCCTTTATCATTACTCCATCACTAATGTAAGTTTTATCCGCTCAATTCTATTAAAATTCGCACCCTTGATCCTTTAAATTCACTATTATTGAGTAGGCTATTTGGACCTTACTCTTGGTCTCTTCCCTTAAAAATCTGAGCATGCACACTTAGGAGTTCGGTAGTTGTTGTGTGCTCCATCATTTCTGGTTTTTGGTTTTAGGACCCATGGGCCCACCGATAACTCAAATTTCAACCCAGCTATTTTTATAGCATTATAGGTATTTATAGACTCATTTTCATATGTAATTTATGACTGTGATAGTATGATTATCATTCGGAGCTTCTCGGAGTAGTTTGAGCTTGGATGATGCTATCCGCATGACTAGTCATTGGATGACAGGTAGGTTATGGATTTCCCTACCTAGACTTTTCATATATAGTCTGTAACTATATTAATTAGTATCCTTGGTGGGTTGTTATAAGTTGGTACCCTAGACCTTGTCTGTCTCTTTGGTTCGTTTATTTCATACATTGATTGTAGTATTCGTGTAGTATTGTATATTACTCTTGTGATGCTGTGTGGCCTTGTATTAACTCTGTAACATAGATGGTGGGTTATTTGGGAATGTCTGCATGTTCCGTACATAGAGATATCCTTCTATGTTGGTTATATTTGTTGTAGAGCTGTTGAGCCTGTGCAGGGCTGGTAGGAATGTTTGTGAGTCGTTGGGCTAACCTATTGTTTGCGAGCATATCATTCATGCAAAAGTTTTTCTGCATTTTTTTACTACTTATTTGGCTTTGAGCCTACTATAAACATTTTTCTAAGCTTGCATGGCCTTGAGGGCCTATTTTCAGTATTATGACTTTAAAAGGGTTTTGAAATGGCTTTTATGAAGAGGATATTTTGATGATTTGATCACCAGTTTTAATACTTATACTAGACCCAGTTTAGCTGTGGTGCTAGACTTGTTTAGAGAGTTAGACTTGATATTTTGATATTTTGATGATTTGATCACCAGATTTGATCACCAGTTTTGTTGCGATGATATTAGACTTGATAAAGCCGAGCATCAGACTTGATTTACTACTGTTTTAGACCCAGCAATGCTCCGGGCACCCTTATGAGGGTTATTGAGACATGATCATTAATTTAGACCCGAATACACTTCGGGCACCCTTTGACGGGGTTTTAAAGATTTCTAATACTGATTTAGACTCGGATTGAACCCGGGCATGCCCTACGAGATCTCGATTATTGAGATATTTGAGATTCATATTAGTATGTGGTCTAGGAGTAGACCTCCATGGACCCTACTATTCCAGACCAAGGGCTATGGGCCGACCGTGACCATAGGATCCTGCCTCTATTGGGCCTTTGGGACACCGAAGGGGGTAACATATGGCACTACAATCACACTTGGTTCCAGATTCATCATATCATATGATCATGCATATTTCACTCAGGTTCTACCCTTGTTTGCCTTGTGCTCAGTGTACTCTCTGGTTGAATTGACGACCGGAGGGTTTGTTTTCACTTGATTGTGTTCCTCGGTGGTATGGGCGGCCATTGGGACTAAAGGTAGATTATATTCACTCTGTTCATTTCTTAAAGCTTGTTATAACCTTGGGTACTATTTGGATTCTTGGGTTTAGCCTGTTGAGGCACTGACTTTTGGGACTATGATTATTGAAAGGCTAGTGGGACTTGCTTTTTGAGATACTGATTGCATAGCCTTCTGAGCGGTTTTGGGGTATTGAGTTCTATTCCTTGTCGGAGTTCTCATTAGCAGATCTGGGTCCTGGTGGTTTAGTTATTTCATCCTAGGGTTATGCTTGAGAAACTGTGTTTTGCCTATTCTTGTCCTGGAATTGATGTCTTAACCATGTTTCTATTAGTATATGGCTTCTAGTTTGGTTGTTGAATAACTTTCCTTCTTTCCCTTTTCTTGAGGTTACCAGTATATCATCCTTTTCTTTAAGCTTTCTTTTATATGTACTGTTGTTGCAAGGATCCCAGGTGCGTCCTTCTTCCTTCTTTCACCTACGTTTATGTGTATGTATACCTTCTGTGCTAGCATGTTATACTTGTAACCCTTGGTTGACTACTCTTTGTGCTAGTTCCTTGTGTTTCTTCCTTGTTTTCTGTGACTGTTTTCTTATTTTTTGCTTATTACTTCTTTTATATTTTATATGCGCTCAGTCGGCTAATGATGCCTACTAGGTACCCATTGCTTAGCAGTTGGTGCTCATACTACACTTTTGCAACTTTCTGGTATAGATACTAGTTAAGCTTTCACCGTTGATCACATTGGAGACTTGTGAAGCTTTTAGACAATCAAGACTAGGGTGAGCACCTGTCGACCGGGGCTTGACTGCATCTCATCATGTACTATTACTCTTTGTATACTCGGAGACAGTTGTACTTGTCATTTTGTTACATCTAACACTTTTATTCTATTAGAAGCTTCTGTACTATCGATACCAAGTCTTGGGGTTGGTGTAGTTTCATTATGTATATATTCAGGTCATTGCTTTCGCTTTGTCTATCTTTATATTTTGTTTTCGCTTAGTTCTTCCTATTGTGCATATTGGTTAGGTGGTATCCCATTAATAACCATTCTAGGCTATGGGAATTGGTTCGCCTACTAGAGGGTTATAGGTGCCATCACGACCCGATTCTCGGGTCATGACATATTTATCACATTATAGTAAGATAAGTTATGTATATATTTTTTTTCCAAATCCTAATTTATATTAATGTTCCCAAATCATGTGCACGTTACAATAAAACTATCAAATTTAGGCTCGTAAGCCATTGATATGAGATGAAGGACAACTAAAAATACCTGGGGTATTACACTGATTCTCTTGAACTCATTTTGGGTACTTGGGTAACTTTTAGGCAAAATCGACAAAATATTGACTTTGATGATTCTGCTGAGTCTAGAATTCCTTTTCTAGTCGGGTAGCATGTCTGGTTTGTATTCATGGGGTTCAAAATAAATCTCATGGGTATGACAAGAGACTTGTTATATTATGTTTTATTGCTGGTATAGTTGGTACTAGTATGGCCGCACCTGCATTGCCTAACTATACCTACGAAGCTGCACTTCTGGTGCCCGATGATGTCAATAGGGCATCACTTTTGCAAAGCTTGCCCGCTCCTGCGAAGCTAAAGGTTACTGTTGACCTTTTCTCTTGTGGTGCTTTGGCCGCTGGTGCGACACCGCGCCTGCAATGACTTGTCCGTAGGTGCAACAATCGCTGAGACTTTTAGTGAGCTTTCTTCTCCATTTTCTCCTAAATGTTCAAACATTCTCCTCTATAGTTAAGCTTGGTTAAAGAGGAAGTTTCACCTTTTCTTATCAAAGAATCGAGCAATTGAGGCAATTCTCTCCCCTTTTTTCTTTTAGTACTTATTCAAGTATCAATTCCGTAATTTGGGTCCTAATTGAATGATTCCCTCTTTGATTAAAGTGTTAAGTTTCAGACCATTTGAGGTCCGAATTCCCTTTCATTTCTACCCAAATTTGGGGCATGCACCCCACTTTTTGTTGGGATCATGTTTATAAACTTTAAGTTTTGTTTCATTAAGTGGGCTCTGGGGGTCATTTCTTGACCCGATTTCCACCCTGAAATTTCATATAGCAATATGGGTGTCATTTTTCTTGTCTTGACACCTAGATTATGTTTATGATAGCATTGCAGTATTCCAGGACTATTTGAAAGCGGAAGGCACATAATTAATGGTTCATGCTTGCAATTTGGCCCCAAGGTAGGTTATATTTTACTTCATTTATACCTGGCTTAGTTAGATTTTATATTTTATAAGATAATTGAATGTTAGGGTAATTTTTAGGGTAGAATTAAGGTTTAATTCTTTTTATGTATATTTGGCCATTTTCGAGAACATAAATTAGAATTATCATGCTTATCCTTTGTCTAGGGTGTCGTAGCCTTAGTTTGTTTGATTAGAATCCTTATTATAGGCTTGTGGAGATACCCATAGTAGATTAGAGGTCTATAGTTATTTTTTCATTATATCTTTTCTTTCCTTATTTTACTACCATTATTGTGTAACTATGGGCCCGAGGCCATAACTTGGTTTTGATGGAGTTCCAGGTTAGTTATCTTATTTGGAGGGTATTTTACCCTATTTGATATATATATATATATGTGTGTGTGTGTGTGTGTGTATTCTTGTATTCTCAGTGTTGGCATGCATATACTCATACATACATCTATATGGCTAGTGGTACAATATTTTAAGAAAATATGAGTTTTTGATCGAAAGATGGGATTTTCTACTTTTGCTATGGTTTTAGTTTCCAAAAAGATATTCCATGGGTTTTTACAGTATTTTGGAAAATAAAGAAAAGTACAACCTTTATACTCAGTCTGAGGGAAGTTTCCAGACTTTTTCTTTGTTTACTTTCTATTGATGAGTCCGATGTACGATTCTGGGCGGCCCGAGGAGCATATATCCAAGTTTTAGTTTTATTACATATGTTAATGAGCCCTATGGTAGCCTGTGAGATGATTTAGGGATCCTACAGGGCAGCCAACAAATCACATTTTGTAGTTTTTACTTTACTGCATTGGCAACATTTGCACCATACCATCCCATAATGCATTGCACTCTCTTATATGTACTTTGAGTGGCTTATTGATTTTATTATTATTTCTTCATCGTTAGCTGAGGTTATGCCTCTTTTTAGTGGATAACTAGATTAAGGTGGATCCCGATAACTAGTTTACTTTCTTGTTTTTTATATTACATATCATCTTCTGAGCTTGGTCAGCCTATGATGCCTACCAAATACCCCATGTTCTGGTATTCATACTAGATTTTTGCATCTTTTTCTGATGCAATACCTAGTGCGAGCCACCCTCATTGACCATCTCTTCGTTCGAGGCCAGCTGCTGTTCTGATCATGGTGAGCTCTTGGCATCCAATGAATTTACTTCTTTCCTTTTATATATATTGTTTGTATTTTGTATCTTGGTAGACAATAGCTTCTTGTATAGTGTTATTTTTGTATGTAGATGCTCTTGTACTGGTGACAACAGGTCCGGGGCTTGTTTCTTCTATATATTTCATCTTTCTCAGTATTTTTAGGCCATTTATGTATATATTGTACTGTCAATATACATCTATATTGTTGGCCCATATCTCATTATGATTTCTTTTCCATTTTTCTTATTTAACTGCCTAGTTATACTATCGTGTTCATGTGTTGGCTTGCCTAATAGGGGTTTTAGTAAGCGCCATCATGGCCCAATTTTGGGTCATGAAAACCATCCGAGTAAATCTAATATGGTAGCTGATGCGTTGAGTAGAAAGACTGAGAGTTTGGGTAGCTTAGCCTATTTGAAAGCTACTAGATGTCCATTGGCCAGAGATATTCAGGCTCTAGCTAACAACTTCATGAGATTGGAAGTGTCTGAAAGGGGTAGATTATTAGCATGTGTGGAGGAGAGATCCTCTTTTCTTTACAAGATTAAAGGTAAACAATTTGATGATGTGAAATCGAGGAAGATCCGTGATAAAGTGTTGCAGGGTGAGGCCAAGGAGGCTATGATTGATGATAAATCTATCCTTCAAATTAAAGGGCGAGTTTGTGTGCCCCGTGTTGATAAGTTGATTCCAACTATTTTAGCAGAAACTCACTATTCTAAGTATTCTATATATTCTGGTGTGACCAAGATGTACCGAGATATGAAAAAACACTATTGGTGGGGTAGAATAAAGAGAGATATAGTTGACTTTGTGGCTAAGTTTCAAAACTGCCAGCAAGTGAAATATGAGCACCAGAAGCCTTGTGGCACTCTTCAGAGGATGCCCATTTGTGAGTGGAAGTGGGAGAGAATAGCCATGTATTTCATGGTTGTCATTCCCAAGACTTTGGGAACATATGATTAGATATTGGCTATTTTACATAGAATGATGAAGTTTGTGCACTTTAACCCTATTTAGATAACTTATAATGCGGCTAAGTTAGCCAAGATCTACCTTAAGGAATTTGTTCGACTACATGGGGTGCCTTTCTCTATTATTTCTGATAAGGGTACCCAGTTCACTTCTAATTTTTGGCAAAAGTTGCATGAGGAGTTGGGTACAATGTTGGACCTAGGTATAACTTTTCACGCACCAACTAAAAGGCAGTCTTAGTGTAATGACCCTCTAGGTTATTCTCTTGATTTTTGTGCTTTTTCTGCATATTGAGATTTCCCACAATGGCTATGGGTCATTTATGACTTGCAAGGATTGACAATTCGGTTCTCGAGTTGTTCATTTGTGTTTTAAGCCCATTTCCTTGTTTTGTAACTCTTTTGGCTGGTAGAGTTGACTTTGGTCAAAACTCAGCAAAGACAGCCTCGGATGGGAATTCCGTCAGCGTTGTTAGCTCCAAAATATTGACTTTGGGCTAGAGGGACCTCTTATTTGGGTCACGAGGTTTCCGAACTCATTTTAAGCTATTGAGTTCCATTTTAGTGAAAGTTGGTTTTTGGGCATGGGACCTACTTTTTATTAAAATGATTTTCGTTGGGATTTTGGTCAGGTCTGTTTAATCTAAAATGCCATTTTTGGTAGGGTAGCATAGTTTGTTTGCATTTGCGAGACCCCAGATAAATCCTGAGGGTCTATCCGGTGACATTTTGAGTTGCCAAAACTTTTGTTGGCTGGTTGTGGTTGCAGCACTAGCCAACCCTTCGCCCATATGGACGGTGGCCGCATCCGCAAAGAAGGGGCACTAGCCTTTCCCCTTTTAACCCTCTCCCATGCGGAGCCTTGGTTGCATTTGTGTTGCCCATCGTGCGCAGTGGCCATCCTGCATGCACACTGAAGAGACGCATGGGCTGCCTTCGCCTTCCTTATGCATGGTGGCCTGACCGCGTGCACACAGGCTTGGCATGGAAGCTATATATTGGTTTCAACTTTATTTTCTCCTAAATCAAACCAAATTCCTCCATTAGTTTTGAGCTTCAAGCACTGGTCCAAGCTCCCATTTCCATCTCTCTTGGTCTAGTAAGTTTCCCTAAGTTTCCTTCTCCTTTTCTATTATTAATTCATGTTACTTTCCGCTTAAATTCCCATAGTTTCCTTGTTTTAGTTCTTGATCAAAGTGGACTTTGGGGCTATTTTGGGCCTCAAAACGAGTCCCCTTTGTGCTCTAATTTTGGGCATGGGTTTATAAACCCGCTGCGAACATAATTGTGAAATTTGTTTTCCATTTTGTTGCACGGTCCCTGAGGGTGATTTTCCAACATGATTTTTGGCTCTATTTTCCGTATAGCAATATGGGTGTTATTCTTCTTGTCTTGTCACCTGAATTATATTTTTGAATGCGTGGCAGCATTCTGAGGCTGTTCGAAAGGGGAAGGCACACAAGTAATGGCTCGTGCTTGCAGATCAGCCCTGAGGTAGGTTATAATTTACTTATTTTTAGACTTAACTGGGTTAGATTTAGATGTTATGAGTTGCATGAATGTTAGGCTAGTATTAGGTAAGAATTAGGCTTAAATCCTGTTTTCTAGTCTTTTTGTCCATCTTCAGAACTATAGAATAGTAGTACCATGTTTATCCTTAGTTTAGGAGCTCGTAGTCTGCTGTAGCTAGCCTAGAATCCTTAGAATGATTTAGGGAGGTTTTAGAGGCAGAGTAGGTACTTTTACTTGTTTTCCTACTTATTTTCTGCTTTTCGCTCGTCTACTATTGTATTTGTGTATCTTTGGGCCCGAGTCCATAGCGCATAGATCAGACGGAGTTCCAGGTCAGTCATCTATTTTTGAGGGTGCTTTACCCTATTGATTTGGTATTCTCTGAATTCGGCATCATATCTCATACTATATTGAATGGCAAATGGTTTGGAAATATAGGATTTTTGGTTCAAACACGGTGATTTTTACCGAACCACTGCTTTTCAAAAGAAAGGAAAGTACCACTGCTTATGCCAGTCCGAGGGACATTTTTGGACCCTTTATCTATTTTACTTTCATGTTGATGAGTCCGAGGCACGATTTTGGGCGTCCCAATGATCACATATCCAGGTTTTACTTTTATGCATATGTTGATGAGCTCGAGGTTCCTTCCGGGTGCCGAGGGTACCAGATACAAATTTTTACTTTTCTGCATTGTTCATACTCCATATTATATCATCTCACGATGCATTATATTGCATTACTTACGTGTAATTGGAGTTTTATTTCCTGTTTTATCATTATTATCTTCACTGTCAATTTGATAGTCTATTTTCTGTTGAAAGCTAGATTAAGGTAGATCCTTGTAGTTAGTTTACTCTCCTGTAGCTTATAATATATATTATCTTTCTGAGCTAGGTCGGCCTATGATGCCTACTGGGTACCCATTGTTTTGGTACTTATACTACACGCTGTATCTTTTTGTGATATAGCAACTAGTATGAGCCACCCTCGTTGACCCTCTAGTCATTCATGGTCAGCTATTGTTTGGATCGTGATGAGCTCTAGGCATTCCGGAGACCCCTTTACTACTTTCCATCTACATACTTGTCTACATTTTTGTATTTTTGGATAGACAACACCTGTTGTATTGCTATTTCGTACTTTAGCTGCTCTTTTACCGATAACACAAAATCAAAGGTTAATTTGGTAGATGTTTTGTCTTCTTAGTCACTTTGTGGACATTTTTGTATTGCTGTTTGTATGTATATATAATATTGGCCCTCTTCTTGTATGATTCCCTCCCGTATTTCATTATTAAAATTATTTTACTTACTTCCAAATTCTTGGGTTAGCTAGCCTACCGAGGGGTTATATAGGTGCCATCGCGACACAGTTTTGGGTCATGATAGATAGAGTGGTATCAGAACTCTAGGTTCACCAGTCTTACCTGTACAAGAGAAAAGTGTCTTGTAGAGTCTCGTGGATCAGTGCGATGACATATGTATTCTATCTACCAGAGGCTATAGGACATTCCTAGGAAAGATTCTATCTCATTTGATTCCTTGTCGTGCGTCCTTGACCTTATCAACTTCTAAATATATTTTTTTAACTCTTTCTCAGATGGTTCAAACAAGATCAGTAGCAACTGAGGATGAGACCCATATACCTACAAACAGATCCCTATCTAAGCGATGGGGTAGAGATCAATCCAAAGGTCAAGGTAGGGGACGGGTTGTGGCACCAGCTTAGGACCAGACTAGGTTACCAACACCAAATCCTGATATTAGGGTTGAAAAGGTAAAATAAGAGCCGGAAGGTGTGGGGCTAGCCCAGTGTCTGACAGGTTTTATGGCTACTCCAGTACTATAAGACACATTAGTTCACTTGCTTAGGTTCCTTTGAGGGTATGTCACAACTAGAAACTTTTCCCGGTACTCCAATTGGTTCTCAGGTCAGATACAAGTCTCAAACTTCAGCCCAGGCAGTGGCACAGGTTTCAGGAGTACAGCCTGCTACTATGGCTCCTTTATTAGAGATGTTGCTAGTCCCTATAGTCGTTTAACCTATTCCAGCTGGGTAGTTATGTCTTCTGAGGACCAGAAGATGCTTGGTAGGTTTCTGGGTCCCTAGAGGTGTTCTAGTACTCTTATGGAGGATGTGCATGAGTGTATGACTAGTTGACAAGAAAGATTGCATAATCTTGGGTTAGTTGAGTTTTGTCAAGCAGATTACACAGTGTTTTATCTAGATCGTCTAGTGAAACAGTGGTGGAGGTCCTATATAGCTTGCAAACCAGTCGGGTCACCTCCGCTTACTTGGGCACAGTTCTCAGCAGCTTTCCTAGAGAAGTATGTACCATGCAGCATGAGAGAGCTTTCTTCTCCAAGACTGTTACTCTATGGATGCATGGTATCCCTCCTATAGTATGGAAGAGTGATGATAGCCATATGACAAAGGGAGTTATATCTTTCCTTAGCACCCAATGGTTGGTTGAGAAAGGGTTCTTAGCCTATCTTTCTTACGTCCGTAATACTAATGCCACTACACCCTCAGTTGAGTCAGTTCCCGTGGTTTAGGAGTATTCAGATGTGATTCCTTTTGATCTATCAGGTCTTTCTCCTAATCATGATATTAACTTTGGCATTGATATCGAGCTATGAACTTATCCCAGTTCTATTCTTCCATATCTTGCCTAACGTAGTAAGCCCAACATGGATAATGATAGGCAGACCAAAGATTTACGCAGTCGTTGCATGCGCGGACTCAATTAATCAGGAACTGGAAGGACGACATCTCTCTCAGAAAAAGGGAAATAAAAGACGAAAGAATCCTGCCTTTAGGGCTATCTTTCACCGTTGACAGACATGGTTCAACCCAGTGGAGGAGCTTGTTGAATCAGCAGCTGGAATTGAATAGATCAGTGGTAGGTCTATTCCCGTGACTCGAATTCGCGTTGGAGAGAAGGCACCAGTCACACCTGCAAGCACCGGGATGGTACTGACTTTCATACAGGTGCTGCATGGCTATCGTCAGCTCGTGTCGAGCTAGTTTCACAGCTACCGATTCACACCCGCGGCCACACAAGCACCGCCCGATGAAGGGAGGACGGGAGACGGTCTGATGCTTCTGGAGTTCGCTCATAACCTTGCTCGAGCCTCCCTCCCTTCATTCAATGCTTGACAGCTTTCTTCATGCGGGGGATGGTTGCTCCGTTATATGCATGCTAATGGGGCAAGTAAGCCGCAGGCCCTAGGTTTTTGATTCTTTGCTCAGCTTGGATCGCGATTGAAAACTCTCCAAAAGGGGACCAGGCAAGTTGAGGGAACTTAAGGATCAGCTTAAGGATTTGTTAAGTAGAGGGTTCATCAGACCTAGTGTCTCCATAGGGTGCTCCAGTTCTGTTTGTAAAGTAGAAGGATGGGTCCAAGCGTATGGGTATTGACTATATGCAGTTGAATATGTTGACAGTTAATAACAGGTATCTCATGCCAAATATTGATGATTTATTTTACCAGCTACAGGGTGCAATGGTGTTCTCTAAGATACACTTGAGGTCCAAGTATCACCAATTGAGGATTAGGGCTATGGACATCCCAAAGACTATATTTAGGACTTGATACGACTATTATCAGTTCCTAGTCATGTCTTTTGGGGTTACCAATTCCCCAAAAGTATTTATAGAGTTGATGAACCGTGTGTTCAAAGCCTACCTGGATTCATTCATGATTGTGTTCATTGATGATATCTTGGTATATTCGAGGAGTAGAGAGGAACATGAGCAACATTTCAGAGTTGTACTTCAGACATTGCGAGACCATAAGTTATATGGAAAATTCAATAAGTGTGAGTTTTGGCTTGAGTTTGTGGCATTCTTGGGGCACGTGGTGTGAAAAAATGGAATTATGGTAGATCAAGCAAAGATTGCAGTAGTTCTTAACTAGGCTAGTCCTACTTCTCCTACTGAGGTTCATAGTTTTGTTTGGTTGATAGGTTACTACAAATGGTTTGTGGAGGGTTTTTTTCTTTAGAAGCTCTATTGACTCATAAGAATGCCCCTTTCCAGTGGTCTAATGAGTGTGAGGCGAGCTTTCTCAAGATCCAGGCCTTATTGACTTAAGCTCTAATTCTTACACTTCTGATCGAGGGTCAGGGGTTTACAGTGTACTATTATGCTTCAGGTATTGGTTTGGGTTGTGTATTGATGTATCATGGCTAGGTTATTTCTTATTCTTTCAGACAACTGAAGGTTTATGAGAGGAATTACCCCACTCATGACTTGGAGTTAGCAATGGTAGTCTGCACGTTGAAGATTTGGAGGTATTATCTGTATGGCATGCATTGTAAGAACTTCACCGATCTCTTTAGTGTTTAGTAGATTTTCAGCCAGAAGGATTTAACATTGAGGCAGCGCAGGTGGTTGGAGTTACTGAAGGACTATGACATCTACATTCTTTATCATCTAGGCAAGGCAAACGTGGTAGGGGATGCCTTGAGCTGGAAGGCAGTGGGTATGGGTAGCTTGGCATTTATAGCAGTAGAGGAGCAACCCTTAGCTTTGTATATCCAGTCCTTGGCTAATAGGTTGGTTAGATGACATTTTTGAGCTGGGCCATATTCTTGCTTAGGTTGAGGCTAGAACTTCCTTGTTGGAGAATATTTGGGAATAACAGATTGATGATGTGAGGTTGAGGATCATTTGTGATAAGGTTTTGAGCGGTGAGGCTAGGAAGGTGACCTTAAATCCAGAGGGTGTTCTGATGATTGAGGGTCATATTTGTGTTTCTAGAGTGGGTCATCTGTTTAGGATAATCTTTGAGGAAGCTCATTATTCTAGGTACTCCATTTATCCTGGGTAAGCTAATATGTATCGTGACTTGATGCAGCACTACTGGTGGTATGGGATAAAGAGGGATATCTCAAATTTTGTGTCTAGGTGCTTTAACTATCAACAGTTAAATTTTGAGCACCAGAGACCACGTGGATTGACTTAGAGGCTACCCATTTTGGAGTGGAAATGGGAGTGGATAGATATGGACTTCATGGTAGGCTTGCCATGTACTTTGTGGATATTTGAGGCTATTTGGGTCATCGTGGATTTGTTGAGAAAATCTTCTCACTTTTTGTCAGATTAGACTTCCTATAGTTCGGAGAGGTTGGCTCTGATTTACATCCGTGATATTTTCCGTTTGCATGCGGTGCCAGTCTCTATCATTTATATCTATGGTACTTAGTTTACTTCGTGTTTTTGGAGGTCTATTCAGAGAGAGTTGGATACCAGAGTTGAGCTTAGCACTACTTATCATAAGCAGACTGATGGTCATTCCAAACGTACTATTTAGGTTTTGAAAGATATGTTGCGAGCATGTATTATTAATTTTAGGGGTCAATGGGACCAACTTTTATCCTTAGAAGAGTTCGCGTATAATAATAGTTACCATTCTATTATTTAGATGGATCCAGTATGATGTTTTGATGCCTTCCAGTTTAAGCCATGGGGTACTAACTTGATTCATAATTCTATGGATAGAGTTTGGGTCATTCAGGAGAGACTTTGCACTTCCCAGGGTAGGTAGAAGAGTTATGCTGACTGGAGAGTTTTAGACTTAGAGTTTATGGTTGGTGATCATGTGTTCATTTGGGCGTCACCCATGAAGGGCATGATGAGGTTTGGGAGGAAGGGTAAGCTCAGTCCTAGGTTCATTGGGCTATTTGAGATCCTTTGTCGCTTTGGTTAGGTTTCTTATGAGTTGGCCCAGCCTCCTGCTCTTTCTGGTGTTCATCTAGTTTTCCATGTTTCTTTGTTGCAGCAGTATATTCTGTATGAGTCTCACATGCTTTAGTGGGATTTGGTTCAGTTGGATGAGTCTCTAGCCTTCGAGGAGGAGCCTATTGCTAATTTGGACATGCAGGTTAAAAAGTTGAGGGTCAAGGAGATTCCGTCAATTAAGGTTATGTGGCAGTATCGTCCTGTCGAGAAGGCGACCCGAGAGAATGAGACGAACATGTGGACCTGCTATCCTCACCTTTTTGAGTCTTCATGTATATTTATTTCTTTAACTTTCGAGGATAAAAGTTCTTTTAGTAGTGGATGTTGTAATGACCCTCTAGGTCATTTTCTTGATTTTCATGCTTTTTCTACATTTTGAGCTTTCCCATAGAGATTATGGGTCATTTATGACTTGCTAGGAATGATGATTTGGTTCTTGGGCGGTTCATTTGTGTTTTAAGCTCGTTTCCCTGTTTTGCAACTCTTAAGGCTGGTAGAGTTGACACAGGTCAACATTCGTAGAAGATGGACGCGGGTGAGATATCTTCAGCGTTGTTAGCTTCAAAACATTGACTTTGGGCTAGAGGGACCTCTGGTTTGGATCCCGAGGTTTCCAAACTCATTTTGGGCTATTGAGTTTCATTTTGTGAAAGTTGGTTTTTAGGTGTGGGGACCACTTTTCAGTAAAATGATTTCCATTGGGATTTTTGTCAATTACATTGCGTCTGGATTGCTATATTTGGTAGGGTAGCATTATTTGTTTGCATCCTCGATACCACAGATGAATCCATAGGGTCCATCCGGTGACATTTTGAGTTGCCAAAAATGTTGTTGGTTGGTTGTTGTTGCAACACTAGCATACCCTTAACCCATGTGGAGGGTGGCCACGTGCGCAAAAAATGGGCGTTGGCCTTTCCCCTTTTTCCCTTCGCCCACGTAGGGCCTTGGCTGCGTGCGCATCATTTGAGTGCACCATGGCCAGCCCGTGTGCGCGCTGAAGAGGCGTATGGGCTGCCTCTGCTAGCTTGTTCCTGCACATGTGCTTGGCCGCATGCACAAGTTGGTGTACCTACAGGCTTGGCCTGGCAGCTACATATTGGTTTCAACTTCATTTTCTCCTCAACCAAACCGAATTCCTCCATTAGTTTTAAGCTTTAAGCACTGGTCCAAGCTTCTATTTCCATACCTCTTGGTCTGGTAAGTTTCCCTTAGTTCCCTTATCATGTTCCATTATTAATTCATGTTATTGTACACTTAAATTCCTGTAGCTTCCTAGCTTTAATTCTTGATCAAAGTGGACTTCGGGGCTGTTTTGGACCCTGAAATGAGTCTCGTTCGCGCTCGAATTTTAGGCATGGGTTTACAAATCTGCTGCAAACATAATTGTTAAATTTGTTTTCCACTTCATCGCATGAGCCCCGGGGGTCATTTTTTGACCTAATTTTTGGCCAAATTTTCCGTATAGCAATATGGGTGTCATTCTTGTTGTCTTGACACTTGGATTATGTTCTTGATAGCATGGCAGCATTCTGAGGCTATTTCAAAGGGGAAGGCACACCAGTGATGGTTCGTGCTTGTAGTTCAGCCCCAAGGTAGATTACGGTTTACTTATTTTTAGACTTCGTTGGGTTAGATTTTATATGTTATGAGTTACATGAAATTTAGGCTAGGTTTAGGCTAGAATTAGGCTTAAACCCAGTTTTCTACTATTTTTTTTTCCATCTTTGAGACTGTAGAATAGTAGTACCATGTTTATTCTTTGTTTAGGAGCTCGTAGTCTGCTGTGGCTAGCCTAGAATCCTTAGAATGAATTAGGGAGGTTTTAGAGGCAAAGTAGGTGATTTTACTTGTTTTCTTGCTTATTTTCTACTTTTCACTTGTCTACTACTATATTTGTGTATCTATGGGCTCGAGGCTATAACAAGGATCAAATCGAGTTCTAGGTCAGTCATCTTGTTTGGGGGGGTGCTTTACCCTCGTTGATTTGGTATTCTCTTAATTTGGCATCATATATCATACTGCATTGCATGGCAAATGGTTTTGAAATGATGGAAATATAAGATTTTTGGTTCAAACATAATGATTTTTACTTAACCACTGGTTTTCAAAAGAAAGGAAAGTAGCAACATTTATGTCGATTCAAGGGACATTTTTGGACCATTTATCTTTTTTACTTTCCTGTTGATGAATCCGAGGCACAATTTTGGGCGTCCCAAGGAACACATATTTGGGTTTTACTTTTATGCATATGTTGATGAGCTCGAGGTTCTTTTCGGGCGCCCAGTGTACCAGATACTGGGTTTTACTTTTCTACATTAGCCATACTCTGCATCATATCATCTCACAATGCATTGCATTGCATTACCTACATGTACTTGGAGTGTTGTTAGTTGTTTTATCATTATTATCTTCACTGTTAATTAGATAGTCTATTTTTTGTTGACAACTAGATTTAGGTGGATCCCTGTAGTTAGTTTACTCTCCTGTAGCTTAGGATATATATTATCTTTCTGAGCTCAGTCGTCCTATGATGTATACTATGTAACTATTGTTTTGGTACTCATACTACACTCTACATCTTTTTCTGATGCAACACCTAGTATGAGCCACCCTCGTTGACTCTCCAGTCGTTCGTGGCCAACTATTGTTCTAATTGCGGTGAGCTCCTGGCATTCCAAAGGCCCCTTTACTTTTTTCCATCTACATACCTATCTAAATTTTTGTATTTTTTGATGGATAGTAACGGTTTTATAGTTATTGCGTACTTTAGATGCTCTTATATCGATGACACCAGTTTCGGGGTTAGTTTGGTAGATGCTTTGTCTTCTCGATCACTTTGGGGCTAGTTTTGTATATTTATTTTTGTTGGTATATATATATATATTATTGACCCCCTTCTTGTATGACTCCCTCCCGTATTTTATAATTTAAATTATTTTATTTACTTTCACATTCTTGGATTGACTTGCCTAGCGGGGGGTTATGTAGGCGCCATCGCGGACTAATTTTAGGTCGTGACACTGAGCATACAATTCAAGTATTGAATACATGCTCCGCGCATGTGTGATGGATTTAGGGTGTCATTGGAACAAATATCTAGCACTGCCTGAGTTTTCTTATAATAACAGTTATCACTCAAGAATAGATATGACCCTGTTTGAAGCATTATATAGGAGGAGGTGTAGATTTTCCATTAGCTGGTTTGATTCATTTGAGGTAAGGACATGGGGTACAAACCTTCTGCGAGACTCTATGGAAAGGATGATTTTCATCCAAAGAAATCTTCTAGTGTCTCAAAGCCGACAAAAATAGAATGCAGACATAAAGGTAAGAGACATGCACTTCATGGAAGGTGAGCAAGTTTTGCACAAGGTTTAACCCATGAAAGGTGGTATGCAAATTGGGAAGCGTGGCAATTTGAGTCCAAGGTTTATTAGGCCCTTTGAGATTCTATAGAGTGTAGGGATAGTGGCTTATAATTTGGCATTGCATCCGAATTTGTCAAGAGTTCATCCCATGTTTCATGTAATCATGCTTAAGAAGTACCAAGGAGATGGAGACTACATTATATGCTGGGATTCTATCTTGTAGGATGAAAACCTCTCTTACAAAGAGGAGGCTATTGATATTCTTGGTCGACGTGTTTACAAATTGAAGACTAAAGAGATTGTATCTGTAATGGTGCAGTGGAAGAACCGTCCTGTTAAGAAGGCCACTTGGGAGACTGAGGCAGATATGACAATCAATTATTCTCACTGGTTCACTGATCTAGGTAGTCTTAATTCTCTACTATTTTAATTGTATTGTTCTTTAGGAACAAACGATTGTTTAATTAGTATCTAATATAATGACATGTTCCATTGTTATAGTAAAATAAGGGAATAAGTATTCGGCTAGAAAAGTCTCTAAGGTGCGAGTTGATAAAATCTTAGGCTAGTGTGGGCATTGATAAAAATATAGTGTTATGTGCCTTAGAGAATATTGGGGTAACGTGGTTTGTTGAATGGTAGTGTGGAGTACATATATGTCTAGTTGACTGTTGTTAGATCCCGTAGGAAGTTTTAGGATGAAAATTAGGTTCATAGAACTCTGGTTATGGGCGTTGTCGCATCGGGGTTATTCCATGATGTCTAGAAAATAAAGTGTATTGTGAAATGAGTGGTTTGGGCCGAGAATTCGACGTTCTGGAAATTGACATCTCCAGTGATGAAAGGCTCTCTCATCATGATTGACTGTCATGGAGAGACGTCCTCATCACGATGAGAATCAGGCCATCTCAACGAGATGACGGGCAGTATACCTGTGCGTTTTCAGTTTTTGTGGATTATTTTCCCACAACTTATATTTAGTTTTAGAGCTCCAAGGGACATTTTTTCCAAGTAACTAGGGAATTCTTCTTTGTTTGAGGTAAGCACGTGGTAAAACCTCTTCGTGTATTGATCATTAACCTTTGTAAGACATTTAGGTTGAGAATTAATGGTGGAATTCTTGAATTTGAGCCCGAAAAGTATGAACTTGGGGGAAAACCCTATGTGTAGGTGCAATTTCACCTAGAATTGATCCTAAGTTGTATTTTTATGATTCCTAACTAGAATTTATTAGTTCTTAACTTGATTAAGGCTAGTGGGGAAGCTTGAGTTTCCTGAAGGTGAGACCTTTCAGCATAAAATGGCTAAAAAGGGATGAACTTGATTAGAAACCCTTCGGGTATTGATTTTATGAATTCTATGAGACTAGTTATTGATAAATTAACCCTTGGGGTATGCTAGAAACCTCATTTAAGGTTAGATTTGATGGGTTAAATTTCCAAGGCCTAAAATAAAGAGTAAATGATTAATTACTCTTGTATAATTATTGTTTATAGACCTTAAGCATTCCAAAGAGTTAAGGAAAGTCAAGGTAGTTGCAAAATAGCTTGCGGGTGGTAAATCTTCACTCGAGGTATATTATGGTTTTAACTGGAGTTGAGACTCATTTTATTACATGATATGTGATTGAATTACATAACTTGTGATTGGTCCTTGGACATGTTTGAATTGCATATATTTTCCAGTTATGCTTGAATAAATAAGCTAGATGTATAAGAAGTGATGAGTGAGTTGAGATGAATAAGTGTAAGTGTGTTTTGAGGCACTTTGTATACCATGAGTGATAGATCTGATAACCTAATTGCATTAATATGGATATTGATATGATTATTATGGATCGGATACCACACCGATATGGTTCTTGGATTCCCAGGGTCCTCTGCAGGTTATGGATAGTGGGATAAAATAAAATCCTTAGCATGTGTGTATACCATGTAATTTATCATTGCACTGTTGCATGGTCATTTATGGTGAGTTGGTTTTGTCAACTGAGATGAGACTAGAGGTATAAGTGACATTAATTAAAGTTAAATGAACATAGATTTCATGTGAGATGACTATTGAAAGTGATTACTCTTTCATTTTGTGGTGATATTCAGTGACTAATGTGAATTTAAGATTACTGCTGTTGACTTGACTTGAGATGACTATCTGTTGACTGAGTTACATACTAAGTGTTGAAGTGTCTGTTACTTGGTATTTGATTTGCATACTTGTTCTAACCTGAGTCGACATATGATACCTACTAGTACATAGTGTTTGATACTGATACTACTCTGTACTCTTCTTTTGTTGAGTGTAGACCATATTCCAGAGGCTGAGACGCGACCTCGGCTAGACTAGAAGATTGACTTCCAGATCCAAGGATGAGCACTATTCCTCAGGCTGCCGTGGATCCTCTTCGAGTTGTTGTCCCTCTTCTGGATAATGAAACTCTTATCATTTATTGTTATTCTAGTAATTTTTGATATCCTAGACGTTGGTTTTGGATTCGAGATCTTGTACGATGACTTTCAGGTAGTTGGAGAATGTTTTAATCAATTAAATCCTTTTCCCAAAATTTTATCTATAGCAGTTTGTATTTCACTATTGTTTAATTTAATTCTTGGTTTTCTTTGTTCTTACTTAGAAATGGCTAAGTATAGGTTAAACTTTGGCTTGGTTGGTTCTCCCAGCAGAGGGTTAGTGTGGGTGCCACTCATGGATGATTGGATCGTGACATCTCAAAGCGGCCTCTCGAAATGCTACTTTGACCGATTCAACAGATGTAGAAAGGTAAATGGAGAGAAGATCTAGAAATGTCTCTTAGACCGAGTATAAATTTAGCACAATTTCCCTTTTTAAAACAGAAAATTTGTATAGTTCCTCACAAGCTAGAAATCAGTAGTAAAATGATACAAAATCCTTTGGAAATCTGAAATCCATAGTAAAATGGTGCAAATTCCTCTTTCAAGTGGAAAACCAGTAGGAAGTATGGTGTGATCCTCCCTTTTTAAATTGAAAACCAGTACTTCTACTCTAGATCGTACCGCAATCCATGTGTATGTATGTACGAATGTATGCGTACCAACATAATTATATATGTATATAGGCATATGTATGTATACACACGAAATAGGGTAAAACAACTCTTCACAAGAAGTCACACTAACCTAGAGTCGAGCCAATCCAAAACATAGCCTCAGGCCCACAATATCAAAGCATAAGGATAATACGGAAAAGAACATAATACCAAAATAAAGCGATAAAACAATAACTCATCGATAACCACTTATTCTACCATGAAAACCCTACCTCAAATCTGTAATAAGGATCCCTAATCTAATCCTAATACTATAATCAGCAACCTAAAACTAAGGATCATGAAAGAATACTAGCCTAAAGTCCCAAATTAGGCCATACAATCAGAATTCGATATAACCTAATCCTACATAGAAAATTCTCCTAACCAACCATGGTATTTATAAGGTATACCACCTAACTCAGCTAAGTCTAAACAAAGGAAAATCGTAACCTATCTCCCAGTCGAACGACAAACTACAGACCATCACTCGAAAGCTTTCCCATTTCGTAGATCGTTAGATTGCTATCGCGCTATTAAAAACATGATCTACTCATCCATACAGAACTAACGATACTCATATTAACATATTAAAATTTGGGCTTAAAATAGGGATGGAAATTGAGCCTCGAGGCTTGATAAAAAATAAAAATAAATTTTAAAAAAGTCTTCTCATAGGGTCAGGATCCCATACACAAAATTTGAGAAAAGATGAGACTTAATTTGGGGCCCAAATCAGCCCGAAGAGTCACAAGATTAAGAAGACAAATTTCTAAGGAATTTGGAGTTTGAATTGCGAATAAGACATGAAATTGAAGTTTCAAATAGCTATAGAACAAAGAGGGGAAAATAATTTACCTTTTAAAATGCAAATAAGCCAAGAGATGGTGAAAATTTCCCTCCACCGAGCTCTCAACAATGGAACTTTGAGTCTTGGTCTCATGAAACACTACCAATTTTCACTGTAGCAGCTAATTCATCGTCGTGGTGGGCCTTGCTTCACCATAGCAGCTCTTGTTTCTCTATAGCAGTCCACATGATCACCGTAGCAGTCCAAGGGTCGCTATAGAGAGCTGCCATACACTAGCCACACATCACACTCCAAATGGACCCCAAAGATTCATTCAAAGTCTCGTAAACACAAACCATATATGCTATCCAATTGAAAACAGTATCATAGACCCAATACAATCGACGAAACAACCAACAGAGATCGTCTTGATAAGGTGTCGATCAAAGTCAATACTTTTACCAAAATTATAAAAAAAATTAATAAATGCCTGAAATGAGTCTGAAAGCCTTCAGACTCAAACCAAAGGTCTCACTAGCCCAAAGTCCACGTTCTGGAGCTAACAACGCTGACTAAATTCTCATCCAATCCTGTTTACTATGAATATTGACCAAACTCAAATATTTCAATTTAAAAGCTCCAAAACAAGGAAACTATCCTAAAACTTAGCTGAACACCTCAAGAATTGTGCTACCTATCCTTGTAAGTTATAAGAGAACAGTAGAAGCTATGGGGAGGGATAAAATGGTAAAGACACACAAAAATAAGGGAATGACCAGGAGGGTCTGCAACGGATTACTCGATTCTCTTATTGGGTAAACCGTTAACCTATTATTTTTTTGCTTTTAAAATTAAAGGTGGACTTGGAGCCCATTTATTAAAAGAAAGATATTTACATGAATTGACCAAAAAGTCTCCATGCCAAAATAATCTGAAGCAAAATCCAATAACAGATTGAATTAGGAAAGTGAAAAGAATCGCCCCTTCTCCTTTCTCATTTCACTTCTGCTCCTAAGCAACCTTGACCATGTTTCCATCTTTGAGCTGATGAAGCTTTGTGTAACTCTCACCCCATGCACTTGATATACGCACTTAGATGTGCCACATCTATTGTTGGTGCTACCCTACAAACCAAGGTCGATTTCTTCTGCTGATTAAGGGATGAACGAGATAATTGTGTCTGGTCTTTGAGGCTTAGAATTAGAGTATGTTAGCTAAGATGTGGGTGTATTTCACCTTCGAAATTTAAAAATTCTCACAAACACCGTGAAATTATCCTAATCGAAGACTTCTCCTTCTCACCTCCTCTCCGATTTGTGCCTCTTTAAAGAAGATGAGTACCACTGCTTTCCCTTATTATGTAATTTACTCGATTTTGTCAAATATTTCACCCCTTTCTTTTTCCTTGACAGGTTGAGCTCCATGGTAAGCTAATGCCACTCTCTAAAGGATTGGAAGGTGATGAATCATCCAAATGCATCAAGTAAGTATAACTACTATTCCACTAAATTCTTAGTTTGAAACTTTGATCTATGATGTTTAGTAGTCGAGTAGTTTTTTCTGGTAACTTCTTCCACCCCTATCTGTTGTTAGTAGCTGCTAATCACCCTTCCCTAGTCATAAAATTCTCGTTGTGGAGCCTTATAATCCTAAGGTTGTGAAGATGAGATTTATCCAGATTAATTAATGTCTTAGCTTCTCTTGGTAACTCTTAGAAAGTGGTGTAAATATGTCTATCATTTTCTGCGAAAGAGAAAACATGGTTAGAAAACAAATCCACGACCTTGTTGCCTTCTCTGAGGGTATGATACACCTGCACCACCACTTCATTCATTAGGGAATTAACTTTCCTGATTTCTATTGTTATTCCTCAAGGTATTTCCCATGTCCTATCTAACATGTTCTTCACTGCAAGTGAGTCTGTTTCTAGTACCAGGGGAAACAAATTCATAGCCAAATAGTGCTCCAAACCTATTCTCATAGTTAGGATTTCTGCAACCAGGTTGTTAGTGTCTCTTATACTTCCTCCTTCAGCATGCACTAGATTACCCTGGTCATCTACTATGCAGAACGCATATGAGCTAGGCCCAGGGTTACCTTTTGAAGCCCCATCAGATTTGCATTTATAATGTCCCACAACAGGTGGTTCCAAACACACTATAGTACAACCAAACCTTGGTTTATAACCATGTAGAAATTCTACCAGTTCTGGCCAGGTCTTAAGGAGGTGTTTCAACCAAGGAAACAGAAACTTGGCTAAGTACACCAGATTCCTCGTAATTTCCCATATCATACTCTCTGCAGTCATCTTTCCTCCATGTTTTACTATATTTCTTCTTTTCCACACCTGCCACAGGAAAAACATAGGAACTGCTTTAAGTATAGGGTTGAGCTTTGTTGTGGTGCTGGCTTTCCACCATTTGTAAATACTGTCTTTCAGTTGTAAATAAGAGCCCTGTATCTCTGTAGGAGCTGCAAAGTGATTCCAGATCCTTGTAGCTATGTTGGATTTCACAAAAAGGTGTTCAATGCTTTCTTGAACTCCTTTCTCACAACAACAACACTCCATAGTATCACATATCCTATTGCTGATAAGAACTTCCCCTACTGGCAACCTTTTCTTCCACAATCTCTAAAGGAAAAAGGACACCTTGAAGGGTATTCCTTTCATCCATATTTTGTTGAAACTATCATATTAACATTTTACCCCTAAATAAATAAAGTATCTTTTGTAAACCTAAAAACTAAAACACCATTCATTATTTTATTCACTTCTTCGGTTAGGAAATAACAAGCAACATCTTGTAACTTCTAACCATAAAGTGTAGTCGATCTCCCTATAACATAAATAAAACCTAAAATAAATTCTTTAATCAGCAGACAACTTGATAACACGAAGGACTGCAACAAAAATAGAACAACTCCAATGTGTTCTTCACAAAGTTTGATATAAAACTGAAAAAATCCAAAAATGTCAAAGTTTTGATTTTTCCATTGATCCATTAATTAAAAAATATTTCTACAAATGTTTAAGTCTAGAAGAAAATTCTCATTTGGTTCTATGTTATAAACTATTAAAAAAATTATATAAACAAAACTCAAAAAGCCTAAAAGATTGATAAATCGATGAATCACGGTATATACAAAGAACTTAGGCAGTGAAGAAATGGAGGACATACCAATAACCGCTAAATATTTCAATGTCTCTTAGATTTATCCAATACATTTCCCCATAACTGTCTGTTAATTGCTATCTAATACCAAAAAACCCATTATCTTATTGGTTATCTAACAATTTAGTACATTTAAAAGTCAATAACTAATAAACCAAATTATTAAGCATAATTATCTGCCAAATTAGCCCGATAAGCAGCCCTAATTTGAGGGTCTATGTTCTTAACCATGTGCACATGACAACGTCGCATCATGAGTTAAGTGAATATAATATCTCTAACCTTCTCCTACCATTTTCTTATTTGTCTTTTAAAAACTTGTGCCATGAAGGACTCGGGATAAATTAAAAACACTATAAAATCAATTGAACAAATAATAAGCTCTAAATGAAAATTTATGAACTGTGAGTAACCGATGATAATCTTTTGTTAAATGAATCAACTAGTAAACTCTACTTTATTGCAAATGAAATATAGAGACATGGTGTTTATGGTATAGATGATAACTATGCTCTTATAATTAACTCATCTCTAGATACATGTAAGAAATGTATTATATGAGTTCAATGGACCATGAATTGAGGGAGTATAGCTCTGATGACAATATTGGATACCTGGATTGTAAATATTAGCTCAAATACTCCTATATGAACAATGAATCAAATTAAATGTGAAGGTAATTACAATCAATATTAGAGCACAAAACAACTGAATTACCATTCTTCATATATCATAAAAACTATATCAACCCTTTTAGATAAACATGTGAGGTAGGTTTGTGTCTTATGGTGAAAGAGGTTTTAGCCTTACATACTTCAATTTCGGGTCTTGTGAAATTATGATGAAATGTACCCCTTCCTTACAGTTGGTAAATTATGATAAAATTTACCCCTTTCTTACAATAGGTAATATACATAAAATAAAGTGGTATAATAATTACAAATAGCCCATTAACACACTCGAGCAAAATTGGCAATACGTTGGCTATAAGGCTAGCAACTTACTCAAAGGACTCTTTTTATACATATGCTCCTTTATACTTTCCTTCTGGTATTACAGAAGCAATTTAAACACATAATGTATATATTTCTAGCAGCTAATAATAATGTGGTCCCCACAAAGTATTCTTCTATAACAAAATGGGCAGCATACCCGCACAATAATAAAAAACTCGATGTATCGCCACACCCTCTAATTTCATGCCCAAAACAACCACAATGAACTCCAACTATGTGAGTTACAACCTTTACAGCCAACAATACATCTAATACAGAACCAAAACAGTTCAACATAATCATAATAACTCGAGCTCACAGCTTTCAATCATCATTCCATGAGTTTGTACAACAATTACGTCTAGAATCATCTCTTTCTCTTTATAATATAGGGTGGAGAAGAAATATCCTTACCTCAACTTTTATGTTAATTTCAATATCTTAACTTTACTCCTTCAACACAAAATATATTTCTCCAAAACAGGACCTTGAGACAAGAAGGAAATACTTTAATACAACATCACACAAAAAGGGCATCCTAGAGATCTTTTTCTCTAGGGTCTGCTGCAAGCCCTTCAATATGTAACTACCATACCTTCACTCTCTTATAAGTTAAAACCATAAGAAATATAAAAAAAATGCTTATCTTGAAGCTTCAGTACCAAGATAAAAAACATAAGAATCCTAAATAGAAAAGAGAGTTTCCAAGAAGAGCTAAGAGATAGAGAGAGAGATTTGGTTCTTTCTTATCTTTTGAAAAAATCTGGAAATGAGTGGCAGATGTGAATATATTGGATATAGGAAGATGGGTCTTGGGACTTGACCAATGACCCAGCCCACTCTTCATTTAATCCACAAAAAGTTTGGGCCAAACACTAGAAAGTAGTGATTCACCTACTTGCGCTCTTTAAACATTAGCCTAGTATTTTCATAAGTAAGTGTCACACATACTTGTATAACTTTTCATTACTTATCCCTTTCATTTGATATAAGCTACATATCCAAGTAGCTCAAGTAAGTAGAACATTGAAATATATAACTTACTGATGTGCCAGGATTTCACCATTTTTTCGATGCTTAAAACAAAAGATTTTGAGACTTCTTAAGTCTTTTTGTTAGATATGATGTTCGTTTCCTACATGTACAGGGAAAAGTATTAAAAAGATAAAAAGACATAAAAAGCTTCTATTTCTAGGCTGAAGGTGATGCCTCTCAGGCATGAGATCCTCCATGTCCCATGGGAAGAGAGCATGAGAACAAGGCAGAAAGGGTTAAAAGGCTAAACCCATCCCACGACCAAATGGGATGGGCGTACAACACCCCATGATGGCACCTACAACACCCCAGTAGGCGAACCAATTTTCATAGACCAGGACAGTTAGTAATGGGCTACTATCTAACAAATAAGCGGAAGAACAGTTTAATAAGCAAAAGTAAGAGAGTAAGATGAGGAGAATAGATAACAGGAGTATATATATACATATGCGGAAACTAAACCAAACCCCAAGACCTGGTATCTTAGTATAGAGCCAAAACTACATACATGGAGTGCAAACGATCCAAAACAATATATACAGATGTCTCTGAAAGATAATAGAGTACATGAAGCAAAAGATAAACTAAAGCTAAGCTCCGATCGCCAAGAGCTCACCCTCAGTCTGAAGTAATCTCCAACAGATCTCCAAGCACGACTTACAGCGATCTAACGGCGATGGCCCACGCTAGGATCTGCACCCAAAGATGCAGGGGGGTAGGGTGAGCACCAAATGCGAAGCATAAGGTACCCAGTAGGTATCATAGGCCGACTGGGCACATATAAGATAAAAGCGTAGTAACAGACAGAATAGAAGCAAGCAGTCACAGAAATCAACGAAAGGTACACAGGAACTAGCCCAGAGGAAAATCAAAAGAACCATATGTGAGGCCAGTAAGCAGAACATACATACCATAGGTACAGGTGAAAGTAAGAAACACGCACATGGGGTCCTTGCAATAACAGTGTATACATAATAAGTTTATGAAATGGATGGTATACCGCTAACCTCAAGTGTAAGAAGAGGGAAAGAGTAATGATAGGCATGCTTAGAGACATGAATAAAGCCCAACTAATCATATCAATCTCAAATCCAGAAACTAACAGTCAAGCAGTAACAAATTTCATAATTAACCGTAACAGGGAACAATTCTACAAGTAAATAGCCAGTGACTACCTACAGTCCCCCGGCCGCCCATATAACCGAGGAACACAAACAAGTGAAAACAAACCCTCAGGCATCCCATACTACCGGAGCGTACAATCAACAAACAACAAACAAGGGTGGAGCCTCAAACAGTGAATGATATGATGCATGAAGATCTAGAGTGAAATGGTATCTCTGTATGTATCTCCTCCGGTGCCGATCCGGCCCAGCAGGTAGGTTCCATGGAAGGACACTGCCCGTATACCTCTACTCCACTGTATACCCTTCCTCCGGCACACGCAGCCCACAGTCCCAGGCCCGGATGGCAAGGTCCATGGAGGTCCCTGACCCCATATTAAAACTCAGTATCAAAACATGTCGTCTGGAAGCAAGTCCAGGTTCAAGATAGAGACCCAGTCTCGAGTATACATGCCCAGACCCTGTCCAGGACTAAAGTAGTAGGAAAATATATTTAAAAAATCCCTCCAAGGATGCCCGGGCATAACCGGGTCTAAACAGTAGAAAGTCATCTCGGGTGCTCGGTCCGACCGAGGCTAAAATTATCTCAAATAGCAAGAAAACTCAACTAGCACCCCGGCCCTGCCGAGTCTAGCGTTAATCGTAAAACTGGTGAATTAAATCATAATTTTACTTTCTTTTACCCAGAAATATTCACAAGTTAAATTAAACCATTTCCAAATTATTTCCATCAAAAATGGGCCCCCGGGGCCATGCAAGGTTTAGAAAATAGTGTCAATAGGCCCAAAGCCCAAACCGTAGTAAATCATGGATAAAACCTCTTTATATGCATGGAAATGGTATGATCACACATAATAGCTGCCCAGCAGCTCAAAATCAACCTATCGACCCTGCACAGGACCACAGCTACTCAGCAAGCATAACCAGCCTAGAAGGATAATTCTATGCCCGGGACTCGCGAACATTCCCAAAATCCCACCTTGTATGTTCCAGAATCAACAAGGCCTCACAGGATCACAAGGGTAAATAAAATATACCGGCAAGTACTACAAGCAACGGAGGAACAAAAGTAGGCGAACATGAATAAAGCGGTCGAGGTCTGTGGTACCAACCTAATAATCCAACCCAAGGATGCCAGCTAGTACAATTTTATCCTATATATGCGGAGTCTAGGGAAAATAAACCGTAACCTACCTATCGTCCGATGATAAGCAACTAGGACGACGATGTCCAAGCTCGAACCACCCCGCGAAGCTCCGAAATGAAATCCGACACGAATTAAGGCTTGAATAACTTGACGTAGATAATCAAAATATATTTTCCACTAAAAATTTCCTTCATGGTTGGCGTGCGTAGATATATGGATTACGGAAATTATATTGTATTTATGTTCATAAGACAATTCAAACTCACGATGCAGAAGCATAAAGAAAATATGTTACTTTTTTTTCTTATTCAAAATAAAGTCCTACTTACTATATATAGTAATTTAATAATTAGTAAAAGCCACCTATTAAAATCATTAAATGCCATGTGTTATGCACCTAGTAGCTACAAATATGTTGGCTACTTTGCCTCACCTCCACGTGTTGTGGAGATGGCAACATTCTAATTATTTCTATCCCGTTATGTATGTATTCGGGTATTGCATAACTTTGTGGTAAAATATATATAACTTTTTAAATATACCATAACTAATAGAAAATCATTTCCAATAAAACTTACTATATTATAAAAATATTTTTCAACATAACTAAATTTACTATCTCCGTTAAAATATTACAATGTATAAAAACCAACGTGAAGTTGAGACTTTAAATCGGTTTTGACCCGACCCGGTTCGCAACCCGATTTCTGCCAGACAGTCCGCGGTGAAACAGTCATAACTTTTTACTCCGAGATCAGTTGGATGTGAGGTTTTGTGCGTTGGAAACTAGAGTCGTAGACCTTCGATTTGGTATTTCAGGGGACTTCTAACTCTTTTTATATTGAGAGAAAAGCTCTGAGACTTTTTTTTCTTATTCAAAATAAAGTCCTACTTACTATATATAGTAATTTAATAATTAGTAAAAGCCACCTATTAAAATCATTAAATGCCATGTATTAGACACCTAGTAGCTACAAATATGTTGGCTACTTTGCCTCACCTCCACGTGTTGTGGAGGTGGCAACATTCTAATTATTTCCATCCCGTTATGTATGTATTCGGGTATTGCATAACTTTGTGGTAAAATATATATAACTTTTTAAATATACCATAACTAATAGAAAATCATTTCCAATAAAACTTACTATATTATAAAAATAATTTTCAACATAACTAAATTTACTATCTCCGTTAAAATATTACAATGTATAAAAACCAATGTGAAGTTGAGACTTTAAATCGGTTTTGATCCGACCCGGTTCGCAGCCCGGTTTCTGCCAGACAGTCCGTGGTGAAACCGTCATAACTCTTTACTCCGAGATCAGTTGGATGTGAGGTTTTGTACGTTGGAAACTAGACTCGTAGACCTTCGATTTGGTATTTCAGGGGACTTCTAACTCTTTTTATATTGAGAGAAAAGCTCTGAGATATGCTGCTCGGGCTCTATCTCCACCCTAGCAGCTCTAGCAGGCGCCACTGCTCGAGGGCATCCTCGACCCTTAGCTGGAGTGGGAGGCTCATCTCTGCGTGATGTCGATGATCTCGTACGAACCATCTGCGTAAGAATGAAGTAGAACAAATGAGATTTCTATAAACTTCAAGGGTTCCACGCACGACACAGAACCAATGAAAGAGTCAAATTTCCTAAAATGTCACTGTAGCCTCCCAAAGATTGAGTACGGACGTCTCCGCCTCGATTCGCAAGACTCTACTAGACATTGGCTCCTATACCGATGACACCGGTGAACCTAAAGCTCTGATACCAAGTTGTCATGACCCGATTTCTCGGTCATGATGGCACCTACAACCCCCCAATAGGCGAACTAATTTCCGTAGCCCAGGACAGTTAGTAATGGGCTACTATCTAACAAATAAGCAGAAGAACATTTTAATAAGCAAAAGTAAGAGAGTAAGATGAGGAGAATAGATAACAGGAGTATATATATACATATGCGGAAATAAACCAAACCCCAAGACCTGGTATCGTAGTATACAGCCAAAACTACATACATGGAGTGCAAACGATCCAAAACAATATATACAGATGTCTCTAAAAGGTAATAGAGTACATGAAGCAAAAGATAAACTAAAGCTAAGCTCCGATCGCCAAGAGCTCACCCTCAGTCTGAAGTAATCTCCAACAGATCTCCAAGCATGACTTACAGCGATCTAACGGTGATGGCCCACGCTAGGATCTGCACCCAAAGATGCAGGGGGGTAGGGTGAGCACCAAATGTGAAGCATAAGGTACCCAGTAGGTATCATAGGCCGACTGGGTACATATAAGATAAAAGCATAGTAACAGACAGAATAGAAGCAAGCAGTCACAGAAATCAACGAAAGGTACACAGGAACTAGCCCAGAGGGAAATAAACAGAACCACATGTGAGGCCAGTAAGCAGAACATACACACCATAGGCACAGGTGAAAGTAAGAAACACGCACCTGGGGTCCTTGCAATAACAGTGTATACATAATAAGTTTATGAAATGGACGGTATACCGGTAACCTCAAGTGTTAGAAGAGGGAAAGAGTAATGATAGGCATGCTTAGAGACATGAATCAAGCCCAACTAATCATATCAATCTCAAATCCAGAAACTAACAGTCTAGCAGTAACCAATTTCATAATTAACCGTAATAGGGAACAATTCTACAAAAGTAATAGCCACAGAGTCTACTATAGATCCCCCCGTCCAGCCCATACAACCAAGGAACACAAACAAGTGAAAACAACCCTGCCGGCTTCCATCCTACGAGAGCGTACAATCTCAAGCAAACATTCAAACAAGCGGTAGGAGCCTCAAACAACTAATCGATATGATCGCAGTGAGATCTCAAGGTGAAAATGGTATCTCTGTCTGTACCTCCTCCGGTAGCAGATCCAGCCCAGAGGTAGGTTCCATGGAAGGACACTGCTCCGTATACCTCTACTGCCACCAATAATACCCTTCCTCCGGCACACGCAGCCCGCAGCTCCAGGCCCGGATGGCAATTCATGGAGGGTCCTTGACCCATAACTAAAATTCAGTAATCAAAAACATGTCGTCCGGAAGCGAAATCCGGGTTCAAGAAATAAGGACTAGTCTCGAATATGCATGCCCAGACCCTGTGCAGGACTAAAGTAGTAGGAAAATATCTCAAAAAAAAACCCTCCAAGGGTGCCCGGGCATAACCGGGTCTAAACAGTAGAAAGTCATCTCGGGTGCTCGGTCCGACCGAGGCTAAAATTATCTCAAATAGCAAGAAAACTCAACTAGCACCCCGGCCCTGCCGAGTCTAGCGTTAATCTTAAAACTGGTGAATTAAATCATAATTTTACTTTCTTTTACCCAGAAATATTCACAAGTTAAATCAAACCATTTCCAAATTATTTCCATCAAAAACGGGCCCCCGGGGCCATGCAAGGTTTAGAAAATAGTGTCAATAGGCCCAAAGCCCAAACCGTAGTAAATCATGGATAAGAAACCTCTTTATATGCATGAAATAGTGTATATCACACATATCAGCTGCCCATCATAATGTCGCAATATAATTGTGGTTGTTAACATCTTCGAGTAAATGTTTTATCGAATATGCTGGGCAACACGGTAAGGAGGACCATCAAACGCACACTTGACATTAGCGCAGAATGTTCGGCACGCGAAATACAGCAATAAGAAACCACAGATACAGAGCAACTTACGATCTTGATGGGGATCAAATTTATGTACTTTTCGGTGTCTTCACATTAGGCTAGCACCACACAAATTCACACACAACATCGGTATCGATCGGTTCCAGGCGATTAAAGAAAGATTTTTGATTTTCTTGATATTAACATTCTTTTTCTACGATCTATATGGACTTTATAATAGCTTTATTAATATTTTGAAGACTTTTATTATGTTGTCACCTTTTGTTTTTTCCGCTCTTTTTTCCTGTATGTCCACTTTTTTTGGGGTGTGGGGGGGGGGGGGGGCGGGGGAGGAGGGGATAAACTTACCATGGCTATAGTCATTAGCGATCCTCCTGATGAAAACTAGCTTCGAACCAATTTCCGAGCAAACCTCATATCTTTTTCGGGGCGTCCGAAGATTCGATCATTTTTGTATGATTTCTCTTGCACTGCCCTTTCCAATGGGTTTCGAAGATAAAAATCCTTTATTGATTAGCCCATAAACTGACCTAGGTAAATCCATGAACTCCATTGGATTATTCCTTCTGACTAAGCATATGAACCATGAATTGTCCTAATAAGACAATTCAATCAATCCTTTGTTTTGAAAAAACTGTTCAAGGACCAAGCGATCCCTTTCCTTCATACTTCATATAAATCAATCTAAAACCCCAGAGTATATCTTTCCACGGATCGAAGGAAAAAAGACAGTTCGATCGAATATTGATTTTTCTATTCTTTTATCTGTTAGAAAAAGAGATAATCTACTATTTTTCCTTTTAGAAAATCCAAAATTCAATAAAAAAAAGAAATAAGAGACTGGAAATGAAAGTCTCTTTCTCGGATCTATTCTTCATCACACTGTTGGAACAGAACAAAAATACCGGATGCAACGATATTGAAATATTTGGTACATGAAGCCACGATCTGATAGATATACATCGAAATCTACAATCTACTTAATATAATATAGATATAGTTTCTAGATAGAAATATATATATAATATAGATGAAATTAATCTTTGATCTGGAATCAAAGAAAGATAATAAATGGCTCTTATGGTGTGACTTGGAAGAAAGGTTTCTCTGTAGAGGAAAGGAATAAGAATTTTTGCCTATAATTTATCCTATAGAAAAGCTAGTAACAAGAAGATTGTTTCGGAAATATCGACTCTTGTGGAAAATGAAATTCAAAAAAAGCTGTACTGACTAGTGTGAACTTACGGATTGATCTGTTTTTTTCTACCTTTACAGCTCGCTCTGTAAGTTCACTAGCAATACACCAATACAGCACTAGCTATAGCAGTAACTAGTACAATGAGTCAGGGGGCCGGGTGAATTCAATAATAGACGCCTGTTGGCATTCCAGCCTTCCTATCCGAAAGAGAATCCATTATTTCTTGGTCGTGAATATCTGAACTGGTTGTTCCTGGTTGTTCACTGTTCAAGAATTCTTGTTTAGACAATTCAGTCCATCCATACATAGTCTTTTAATCTAAGATTGAAATTATTCCATATTTTATTGCTAAAATATTGTTCCATGGAGCTAAGGTCCAAAATATGGAAGAAAGAAGTGTTTCCACGACTCTCCAGTCAATTCTGTTCCACTTAATCCCTCTTTCATGGCCACATCTCTTTCCGGCTAAGGAATGGGAAATCTTTCTCCTGTTCCATGAATCCAATTTTCATTTCATCCGGGAAAAGCCATCTTTTTCTCAACAATGTCTTTGTCATTTGATCCAATAGCGTTCCGTTAGATAGGAACAGATTTGATAAATACTGATAACTCTCGGATAGAGTATTAGAACGGAAAGATCCATTAGATAATGAACTATTGGTTCTAAGCCTTCTCTGACGATTAATCAACAATTCGAAGTGCTTTTCTTGCGTATTCTTGATAAACCAGCGTTTATATATAGATGTAGGAGGATCTGTTTGGGAAGTAAGAAGCCCCTTTGACATCTCTTCATCTGCAAATAATTCTCGATGTGAAAACACAGAGCCAGGGGGCTGATCTTTGAATAGGAAAAAGCGTGGATCTGCAGGGTCCCAAATGAATTGGCTTATTCGAAAAAGGCCTTGTTCTTTGGAAGATCTATCTCGTGTCTGGTACTGCATGGTTCCACTCTGCAAGAACCCCGAATCATTCTCTTGGAGCTCATCCTCTTCATCATAAATGATCCGCTTGCCCCGAAATGACCTGGACCAATAGGGAAATCCCAATTCATTGGGCCTTTCGATACAATCAAATAGAAAGCCCCAAGGGCGCCATATTCTAGGAGCCCAAACTATGTGATTGAATAAATCCTCCTGCGGGTCAAGGGCTCCTTCTCCCTCCCCTTCGTCAAACTCCGATTCATATTTTTCATAGAGAAATCTCTGATCAAGGATAGACCAAGAGCCCTTTTGCATCATATCTAAGGGATTCCTCGGTTCGGGCCGAAGAAGCAATGTCACTCGATCATTATCAAACTGACTGCAATCGTTTTCTGTCCGTGAAGATCCCACCAGAGCGCCCTCTACTTCTAATAGGCCATGAACTAGATCAGAATCATTCTCAACGAGTCCATAAGAAGTGATCCCATTTTTTTCATCGGGTCCGGATAAAGACCAAAGATCTTGAGCGACCGATCCGGCAGAACAACTCAAAAGATAAAGAAGTATCGTTAATCTATTCATGCTCGTTCCAAGCTCGAAGTACCATTTGTACAAATAAGAATCCCCTTCGTTACATGATTTCTTCTTCATATAGATAGATATAGGATCTATGGGGCAATTACTTAGAAGTACATTTTGTGCTACAGCCCTTCCTATCTGATAGAAAAGGGTCCCATGATCCTGAACCGATCTTACCTGGGATCGCAAATCCCAAGTTTGTCTATGAAGAGCGGATCTAATTGTATTAGTGTCTATAATTGATTTCTTCTGTGTAATACTAATCGATAGGACCTCATTGGTAAGTGCTACAAGATCTCGGGCATTGGAACCCATGGTTATGGACCCGAATCCGTTAGTATGGAACATTTTCTTTTCCAAGTGAAATCCCCTAGTATATGAAAGAGTGAAAAAGTGCTTTCGTTGTTGTGGAATAAGAAGCCTTCGTATCTTAATGCTCGTATTTAATTTATTCGGAGCTATTAGAGCGGGATCCACTTTTTGGGGAATATGAGTCGAAGCAATAACAAGAATATTTCTAGTAGAACATCTTTCACAATCCCTGGAGAGATGGTTCACTAATAGACCGAGGGATAAGTCATTCGACTCATTCACATCCAGATCATGAATGTTTGGAATCCATATTATGCAAGGAGACATTGCTTTTGCGAATTCGAATTGAAGGGTGATATAAAATCGGTCTATTTCCGGCATCATATCCACAGTTAGCCCATTCATCCTAGTTAGCAGTTCCAGCTCCGTATCAAGGTCACGATCGATATCGTCACTAGCATCAAGATTGTCACTATCATCAATATCGTCACTATCATCAATATCGATCTCATCAAGAAGAAAACCTTTAGGCTTGTTATCCAGGAACTTGTTCAGAAATACCGTAATGAAAGGAACATAGGAGTTTGTCGCTAGGTATTTGACCAAATAGGAGCGTCCAGTTCCTATAGAACCTATCACTAAAATACCCCTAGAGGGGGATAAGGCTAAGCGGAGCGAAAAGGGTTTTCCATGAGATGGGAAATGAAAACTATTTTCCCCACACGAAGTTTGTGAATAAGTGATTGTCTGATAATGAGCAAGGAATATCCGTCTTTCTGCTAAACAGGATGGATTGAACTCAGAATTCATTAGATGCTTTTTATGAATGTCAACTAAGTATCGTAAGTAAATTGCTCCCGGTTGTTCAATCATTTGATAACCAGAGTCATTCTTTGATAAATGCTCACTATGAGTCAGACTCAATAGAATTTGATCAATCCTATTTTCTGTCGTTAAGGTGGAGAACTGAACCAAGAATTCTCTTTCTTCATCCTCAATCGAATCACTGTTCGCGACCCAGGATTCTATTTTATCATCAATCCAATCCCCGTTCACGTTTTTTCTTTTTCTTATCAATGAATAGATCTCTTTACTTGTATGACTTAGATGTCTCGTATTTTCTCGAAAAAGTGATTCGCTTGATGGGATTTGGTATGAGATCGATGAGATTGATATTCCAATCTTTCTTCTTAGAACGTATTGATTTGACCCCATAAGCGGGACCAAGCATGTTGCCGCCAGAAACAAAACCCCGTATAGAATCTCCTAATTGTTCCAGAGCAACTAGAAAGGGATTCTTTAACCAGAAAGAATTCGGTTCAGATGTAGGAT
>QJPP01003298.1:0-283334 GCA_003996215.1 Jaltomata sinuosa
TGATTTCATGTCTTCTGAGCATGCCTATTATTACTCTTTCTCTCTTCTTCTTACACTTGAGGTTACCGCGTATACCGTCCATTTCGTAAACTTATTTTGTATACACTGTTATTGCAAGGACCCCAGGTGCGTTGTCTCTTACTTTCACCTGTGCCTTTGGTGTGTATATTCTGTTTACTAGCCTCACATGTGGTTCTGTTGATTTCCCTCTGGGCTAGTTCCTGTGTACCTTTCGTTGATTTCTGTGACTGATTTGCTTCTATTCTGTCTATTACTACGCTTTTATCTTATATGTGCCCAGTCGGCCTATAATACCTACTGGGTACCTTATGCTTCGCATTTGGTGCTCACCCCTACCCCCTGCATCTTTGGGTGCAGATCCTGGCGTGGACCATCGCCGTTAGATCGCTGTGATTCGTGCTTGGAGATCTGTTGAGGACTACTTCAGGCTGAGGGTGAGCTCCTGGCGGTCGGAGCTTAGCTTTAGTTTATCTTTTGCTTCATGTACTCTATTACCACTCAGAGACATCTGTATATATTCTTTTGGATAGTTTGCACTCCATGTATGTAGTTTGACTCTGTACTATGATACCAGGTCTTGGGGTTTGGTCTAGTTTCCGCGTATGTATATATTTATATTCATGTTATCTATTTTATTTGTCTTGTTCCCTTATTTGCTAGATAGTAGCCCATTACTAACTGTTCTGGGCTGCGGGGATTGGTTCACCTACCGGGGGTTGTAGGTGCCATCATGACCGAGAAATTGGGTCGTGACAATAATATATAGACTAGTCTTAATGTATGTGCGTTGCACATGTTAATAAATTGAAAAAATTATATAAAAAAAATAAATTATGTGAAAAAACAATTAACATTAATATAATTTTTTCTTTAAAAATATTCCAGATATTAAAAAATTATGTTATTTATATAAACGTGCATACTACTACAAAAGTAGGGTAAAAAATATGATATATATATATATATATATGCCAAAAATTAAGAAAAGGCCGTTGACTATTTTTTTTGGAACTTTAGGGATTTTGCGGGAAATTTTAAGAGTATAAATATTATTAATATTTTAATATATATTAGTGTTTATGTGTAATTATAATTTATTTGAGAAAAATGGTGAAAAGACAACTTTGTCTAAAGCAAACCCTTTTAATGAAGGGTAAAAAGTTCAAATCACATTATAAGGTGCTTCACACTTTTAATATAGTATAGATAGATAGATAGACTAGTTTAGTGTACGTGCGTTGCACGTGTGCATCACGTTAAATTGTTAATCAATATAAAATATATAAAAGAATAATAATTATTAAAAAATAGTGATTAACTTTAAACATAATATAATTTATTTTAGCTTAATTTTCACGTAAGATATGTACAAGTTAATTTATTAAGAAGGATATTGAAAAAGAACTTGATAAGATGTTTGATGAGGTGTGAGACTTATGATATTTCGTCTTAACATGAACTCTTACGTTTTCATATTTATAACAACGTTCGCGAGATGTGCATCATCCATTGAGTCCAAACTCTTGATGTACCCTTAGAATATAAGTGAACTCAAATTATGAGCATGTTGTTGGGATCAAAGCTAACAAAAAGAAGAAGCTTGAATGACGATAAGAAAGATAAATTATAAAAAAGACTCATAATATATTAAATTGATTTGGTCAATTGACATACGTATGAATGATAAAAAAAAACTATTGAGAGAATAATCTCCTCCTAAATAATATTTTGTTTGAGCACTACATTGTGAATGTTATTGTATTATTGTAAAAAGAACTTACAAACATAAAAGGACAATTTGTTATTCTTGATCAATAAAACCAATGTAATAGAAAAGGAAATTTGAAACCTGAAAATTAAATAAAAAATTATGTTAGAGACTCAATAACAAAAGCTACTTAGAAACAAAAAAAGAATAATTTATTAATTATGATCAACAACACCAGCATAATAGGAAAAAAAATTTTGAAAACCTGTTGGGAAACAAAAAAAAAATAGAATTGCACAATGTATCTCACTATCTCTAATGTGAGGAATTTGAACACCTCTTCCTGGCATAAATTGCAGAATTTTGGTCTTTACATCCTTGAATGACTCATCCTGTACAAATCTTTGTAAAAGTTAATTTTTTCATACATTAAACAATAGGATTTAGGATGAACATATTCTAAAAGAAATTAAATGAAAAACAAAAGAATCTCACCTTTTGGTTACCTTATGCTATTAGTTTCCCAAGTTAAAACAGGTTGTATTTCAAGAATCACTTCAAATTGTAATGCAAATAGAACAAAAAAAATAAAAACAAAGAAGGTATATATTATCAATACAAAAATAGAAAAAGATGACGAAGAATAAACATGTTTGTTCTTTTATTTTTCTTTACACTATCAAGAAATAAAATAACGAAAAGAAAACCAACCCACACTATGGCTTACCCCTACGCATAAATTCTCTTATAAGAGAATGTTGCCTGTTGGTTAATGTCTTTTTTATGGAGAAAACATAAAACTATTACCATAATTTTAGGACTCCTTTATTTTTAAAATATACTTTTTTTCTTACTAAAAATGGAGGATAGAAAAGGACTCCTTTGTTATTTAAATCAAAAAGGACTCAACTTTTATTTTTACTTTTTCAAACAACACATGTAATGACGTTGCTTTTGTTTTATATTCATTTTTCTAAAAATAACAATAATATATATTACACTATTGATCTTGAATTCTGGACTTTGGAGAAAGTTGGAGAATTTGTAGAATTTCTAGTCCAAAATTAAATACGATAGTTTTTTGGTTCATGGACACTTGAAATATTACAAAAAAATAAAAATATTTTAATAATAACTTCCCATAAACTTCATAGTCTTTCAATATATTTAGGAGTCTTTTCATTTATCTTTTAAAATATTTATTATAGTTATTATTTAAAATTATAAAAATAATAATATAATAATTAGAGGAAAAAGTAAAAAGACGATTTTGTCTATATGAAAGTCTTTTAATGAAGGGAAAAAAGTTCAAATCACATTATAAGGTGCTTCACACTTTTAAGATAGTATAGACTAGTTTAGTGTACGTGCGTTGCACGTGTGTATCGCAACAATATAAAAAATTGCATACAAAAAGACTATAGAGTATATAATATTGCAATTGAGGCCGATGAAGCTCCTCACCACTCACGTATTTAAATCATTATCCAATATGATTAGTGTACGTGTGTCACATTATGTATTACGTTAATCAATAAAAATATATGTGAAACAAACATATCTTTGAAAAATAAAAGTCAATATTAAAATAAATATAAATTTTAATATCTTAACAAAAATAAAATAATACAATAATTGAGATATCAGAATAATACAATTAAACTTAATCTTCACAAAAAATTCTCAAAACCCGATAAAACATTCATCTACCACCAGTATTAAGCAACAAAAAAAATATCTAGTAACAGAATAAAAATTACAAAAAAATAATGCAATAATCGAGATATCAGAACAATACAATTAAACCTAACCTTCACGAAAAATCCTCAAAACCCGACAAAACATTCATCTACCACCTATATTAAGTAACAAAAATAATAATATCTAGTAACAGAATTAAAACTACAATAGGATAATATGATAATCGAGATATGAGAACAATACAATTAAACTAACCTTCACAAAAAATTCTTAAAATCTGACTAAATATTCATCTACCACCTGTATTAAGCAATAACAAAAAATATCTAGTAACAAAATAAAAACTACAATAAAATAATACGATAATCGAGATATCAAAATAATACAATTAAACCTAACCTTCAAGAAAAATCCTCATAACCCGATCAAGCACATCTACCACCTGTATTAAGCAGAAAAACAACATCTGGTAACAAAATAAAAACTACAACAAAATAATACGATAATTCATATATCAAAACAATACGGTTAAACCTAATCTCTACACAAAAATTCCTCAAAGTCTGACCAAACATTCATCTATCACCTATATTAAGTAGAGAAAATAACAGTAAGAAGAACAACAACATTATAAGGTCCTTCATACTTTAAATATATATATATATATATATATATATATATATATATATATATATATATAATTTTTTCTCCTAGAACAATTTTTGAAAGAATAATCGTCGTAAACCTAAATAAAGTGAGACATTAATAGAAATAATATTAGTTGATTAGTTAAAAGAAATTCTAATCCTAAACTTAAACTCCTAAAGTTATGCTTAAATCTAAATTATACTAACATAATCGTATAAATAAAAAATAAATTTAATGAATTCTATAAATTTAGACTTCTTGTTGTATATTAATAATAATAATTAGAGGAAAATAGTAAAAAGACGATTTTGTCTAAATGAGAGATTTTTAATGAAGGGCAAAAAGTTCAAATCACATTATAAGGTGCTTCACACTTTTAATATAGAATAGATATTGATATAGATATAGATATAGATATAGATATAGATAGATATAGATATAGATATAGATAGATATAGATATAGACATATATAAAATATATATCTGGTCTAAGTTGCGCAATTATATTAAAAGATTATGCGCTTTAGCAATTATATTATATGCAATCGTGATAGATACAATTTTATACAACAATAATATAGTTTCTATATAGATCTTATAAAGATTACATGTCCTATACAACAATGATACAATTTCTACACATATCATATACAAATACATATTCTATATAATAATTATACAATTTCTATACACATCTTATACAGTTCCTATAGAAATCTTATACAAATACATATTCTATATAACAATTATGCAATTTCTACAGAAATCTTATACCGATACATATTCTATACAATAATTATCCAGTTTGGATACATATCCTATGCAATTTTTATAAAAATATTATACATATACATATTCTATACAATAATTATACAGTTTCTATACACATATATATCCAAAGGCTATATATTGGAAATAGTATAGCCGAATGGCCTAAAAATGACCTAAGTTTGAAATTGGCTATTTTAGTGAAATTACTTTGACCGAATAGCCATATACAAGGTCCTTTTCCCATTAATATACTACCTCATACAAAAAGAACCAAAATACACTAACAAAAATATAAATTACTATAATTTAACATAATAGCTAAAATTATAATTTATATGACTCATTTAAAATAAAATTAACTTGTGATCAAACATAAATATTTGAATATAAGTCTACATAAATTATAAATTATACGTATCTAATTGTTATTTTAAAATATTATCTTCTTACCTGATATATATATATTATTATTATTATAAAAACATGAATATAAATGTTGATTGACCAAAATATCCTTCAAATGACTTTTATACCCCTAAATATTTGTATAATTTAAGGATATTATTGTAAACTTCTAGGTCACCTTTTCCCCCAACACTTATGTGTCCAATACCCAATCTTTTTCCCCCTAAATTTACCTTTCAAGTCCAAAAAGTTTAGGAGACATCCCCCCCCCCCCGAAAGTTTATGTACTCATACTTTTTTTTAACGTTTTTTTTACATTCTCTTATTCTTTTTTTATTAAAATTATATTCCCAATCCCAATTTAATTTAATATGGGAGCCAAATACTCCTATACCCCCCCCCCCCCGCCCCGTCCATTGTTATACGTTCTTCATCATCGTATACTTTTCAAGCACTGCTAACTTCTCCAAAGGTCCAAAGGTATTGAATTTATTTATCTTAAATTCTTGATTCAATGCTACCAGGTCTTTGTTAATATTTATTGATTTGTCACTTATGGAGAAACAAATACACTTCTATTGGGATTAAAAAAAATACATTAATTAAAAGAAAATATTCCTAATTATATAAAATTTATCCTCATCTAAAGTACCAAGAATATTTAAAAGTAAAGGAATAAAAAGTGTGATATCCGGTCAGTGTCGAGTTGGGCATTGAGGTCGAATCCAAAGTCGAGTTCGTGTCGAGATTAGATCCTGGGTCTACAGCCTCATGTTTGGTTTGGGGTCGAGAGTCGGGAGTCGGGTTATAGGGTTTGGAGTTGGGTCAAGAGTCGAGTCACGAGTAGGGGTACAAATTTGGGTCCCATATCGAGTCAAGAATTAGGATCTCAGGTCATTGTCGAGTCGGGTTTTAGGGTTTGGAGTTGGGTCAAGAGTTGATTAACAAGTTGGGGTACATATTTGGGTCCCATGTCGAGTCAAAAAATAGGATCTCAGGTCATGTGTCGAATCGAGATCGGGTGTCGGGACCTGAGTCGAGGTCGGGGTCCAATGTCAGGGTCGGGAGTATATTTCTGTACCTCATAAAATAAATTCATATAGTTATTAATAATTATCTAATAATTTTTTGCGATGATTGAAATTGATAGGGGATAACGTGCAAAGCACGTTCATAGAGACTAGTATATATATATATTATACTAGACATTGGTACCCATGCTAGCACAGTCCCGATATATATTATTTTTTTTATCTCAATTTATGTGATATAGATGAAATTTGAAGAGTCAATCAAATTTTTATATGATTTTTTAAATATTTAAGTTTTAAATTATTGTGATTAATAGTACTTTTTACATAATTCTCAGAAACTATTATTGTCTCTGTCCCAATTTATAAGACACTGATGAAATTTGTAGAGTCGACCAAGTTTGTTATATAGTTTTTATATATTTTAAGTTATTAATTATTACGATTTATAGTAATTTTTACGTAATTTTCAAAGTAATATATGTTATTTTCTTTGTTTTAATTTATGTGCCATTGATAGAATTTGGAAAGTCAATCAAATTTTTATGTCTTTTAAATATTTTAAGTTGTTAGTTATTGTAATTTATAGTAATTTTTACGTCATTTTAAATAATATATGTTACTTTTTCTATCCCAATTTATGCGGCACTGATAGAATTGAGAGTCACCCAAATTTTTAATGTCTTTTAAATATTTTAAGTTCTTAACTATTGTAATTTATAATTTTTTTAACGTAATTTTTAAATATTTAACCAATTAAAAAGAAAAATAAGATAAACTAATTAAAATAGAGAAAATACACAAAAATAACAAAAATACCCTTATTATATAGAAGAATGACCGGAAGCACATACGTCGACGGACAACTGTGTGCTTTACCGCACTTCTATAATATTATATAAGTCAAAGCAAACAACATAATGTAATAGTAGTGAGAGAATTGTTTTTATTTTATGGCTGGATGAAGTTGACAGGAGGACTTATGACTGGATTTATGGACTGTGGATCAATATATGGTCCGTAGATCAATCCAAAAGGGAACTTCAGAAACCCTAGACCCGAATCGATGAATGACTTAAAGTCGATTCACAGACCATAGATCAATGGATGGTACGTGAATTATGTGGTAGATGATGATGACAAGCAATTTGAAGTTGTGAGGAATGAGGATTTCAAATTTGTGGGCCATTATAAATACTCTTTATAGGTTATTCAGTTTTAGGTTTTAATTTTATTCTTTCTTTCTCTAGTGTTAAGTCTTGTGTAGAACGAAGAACAACACTATTCTTTCATCATTTTTATTCAAAGTAAGCTTTATGACTTTATTCAATTATTAATATTGTGTTTTCATTCTATCAAGAGTAGCAAATCATCAACTAAGAATGTGAACCTGATGAGGGTGAAACATTACGTTGCATGATTTTGGGAATTCAGATATCCAACCTTCTTGTTTTTCTTGATTGGTTTATGGCTGTGAACATTAACTTGCTTCATTTGTTCAATAATTAGCTTTTTTTAATCATTGAAATTTGAGTGCATGGACTTAAATTCCGAATGAAAAATATGTTGCACCGATATATATATGAGAATTTTGTAACTTTATAGTATTAGATATCACAAGATTAATTATTAATTGAAATTATTCTTGTCATTAAGAAGACGATAACAAAATATGAAAAGATTAAAAAAAACAGAAAGAAAATAAAATTAGTGTCGGGCCCAAATCTTCACATGATTTGACATACTTTCTTATTAGATGGAGTATATTAAGTAGGCGTTTGACCATAAATATTATTCACAATATTTTTGAATACGTTTTCACTTTATTCCAGAATACTTGTTTGGCCATGAAAACCAAAAACATATTTCAGAATAGTCTAAAATATTTTTGATTTTTTGAAAAATACCTCTTGAGGTGTATTCACTATTTTTGGATTCAATTTTTTCTCTCACTTTATTTTTAAATACTACACCAATTCAATGGTCTAAAATATTTTTGAAAATACTATGGCCAAACACAACTCCAACTCTATTTTCAACTTTAAAGTGAATATCAAATATAGTGAATAAAATGAATATATTTTTTATTTTTATGGCCAAACGGGTCCTAAGAAACCCTAAAATTATCTTTTTTGTCTTTGATCGAAATTACTTTATGTCCTTGATCATTCATCTTTAGCTCTTCCGTATAATAGAAATAGAAAGTAGGGGAAATGACCCATGATGATATTATGGAAATTAAAATTATTAAATATATTTTTTTCAAAATAATAATTAGAATATGTATAGAAAAAATATGTATCGTCTATTTTTGATACAAATATATACATCATTTATTGATGTTCTAAATAAATTTTAAATTCTCGATTATCTAGGAGTATAATAAGTAGTGAGGAAAAATATTTTTCAACCTTATAGTTGATTTTAGGGATGTTAATAAGTTCTTAGAGATCGAAGTAACAGATTGAATTGAATCGTATCGGATCAATTATTTGATTTTTTTTAGTTAAAATCATAAGTTCGATAGGTTTTTAGTTTTAGAAAAATAAATAAATAAAATATCAAACCGATCAAATAAATTTATATGAGTAAAATATGTTTTATATATTAAGAGCCTGTTGGCCTAGCAGTTGAAAAACTGTTTATTTTAAGAAGCACTTTTATTAAATAACTTTTCAAAAAAGTGTTTTTGAAAAAAATAATTTGTGTTTGGCTAATTTATTTAAAAAGTGCTTTTGATAAACAGATTGTGTTTGACTAATCTTTTTCTAAAAGTGCTTTTGAGAGACAAATTACGAAAAGGGCAGGTGTCACGCCCCAAGGCTACCTCCTAGGCGCAACACGATGCTTAGTGTCACAAGTGACCCCAAGCTAACCCATGGCATGGCACATCTATACAAAATTAGGTTAAGACATGCACTGTGCGGAAGCTAAAACAGTTTTAATATATGAAAGAGGAAGAACCCAAAAGTCTGAATGTATAAAGTATATAAAAATATAGTGTTGACTGAAAACCACACTAAAGACTGTTGAATCTAGTCTATGTCTGAAAGCCTTCTAACTGAATAGGAGTTGCTGGGACATGCCCCCAGCTAACTCTAAATCTGAAAACTGAAATAATTGCTGGAAATATAAGCATGTCTATCGTCCTCGAACTAATGAGGACTCACCACTGAGCTGCTGAGTGTGGATCAGGAATCAAACTAGGTGCGGTCCGGATGCTGAGTGCCTGAACCTACATCATAAAATAATGTAGCATAAAAGTATGCGTCAGTACTTTGAATGTACTGAGCATGCAAGATATGTACTGAGCTGAACAATATATGTATATATACAGCTGAACATGGAATTAGATATGCCAAAATATAACTGAAAACTGAACTGAGCGCAATGACCAAGTATAAATCATGATATAACATGTTGAACTGAATACTGAAATTACATATATCGAATACAAGGTCAATGCAATATGAGTCTGACTGTAGGAGATACTACTAACCGACATACCCCAAGTTGAGCTAACTATGGGGCCAACCTGTAACCCTGGATGGAAGGGTGTTCATACCTTGCCAAGGGTATGAACAAGTCTGACGTGAATCCACTACTGATGTCTACGAGGGACAAGGAGGTGCAGCCTAGTCTGACAGCTGACTCCTTTAATCCTACGGTGGCGCCGTAGTTCTGGGACTTGGGGACTGCTTTTAAAGGTCTTAGCCTAAACTGACAGCTAAGCCTCCATCCCCTCGTCCGCTCGGTACTAAGTCTACTCCCACTGAATATAAGCAATAATGTACTGAAATAAGGGATAGTTCAAAATACCGATAAATGATTGAGAATGCAACATACATGAGCTGAAGGATATGCATTCAATTTCTGAAGCATAAACATATAACTGATCTGTCTAGCAAGCTAAATTCATGAAAAATACTGGAATTTATACAAACTAGGATTTTTGGGCATTATTCATGAAGCTATACTAATTCTCCAGGAGACATGTAATCAATACTATAAAAGCTGTAAGAATTGATTTACAACAATTTCCTAAGATTTAGGAACCCTAGGTCTGAAACATTCATGGAGAAAACTGAAGGCTGACTGGAATCTTGGGACCTAATGGGTGAAAGGAACCCACTAGTGAAATCTCACATACCTGGTGAAGAAATCCACGGAGAAATCCTTGAATTTTTGGGGCTGAACTTGATGAAGGCCTCTGCTTGTTCTTGGGAGAAAACTATCGCCTCTTTTGATTCTTTTCTTTCTAAGTCCGATGAATTTAGGATAATGAAGATTTTAGGTAGCTTGTGACTAATAAATTAGGCTTAGAGTAGTCAAAACGACGTATCCTAGGCATTAAATTAGGTAGGAAATGTCTGAAATGCCCTTGGAAAGTAATTTGAAAAACTGCTGAAAATCACGACTCAGGGATCACGACTTGGTTCTACGGCTCGTGGAAAGTTCCATGGGTCGTGGAACTCAGTCGTGGAACTCAGTCGTGGTTTCCTGGTCCTGAAAGTTGGGCTACTGGATTGAACCCTACGAGTTGGGTTCACGACTCATGGAAACTTCCACGGGTCATGGAACCCACTCGTGGTTCCTGAACTAAGATTCTTGGTTCTCTGAACTTTGGTTCCACGAGTTGGGTTCACGACTCGTGGAAACTTCCACAGGTCGTAGAACCCAATAGTGGTTCCTGGGGACTTGAGTAAAGGCTACTGGAACAGGTTCCACGAGTTGGGTTCACGACTTGTGGAAACTCCCACGGGTCGTGCAACCCAATCGTGGTTCCTGAAAGTCATCTGCTACAAGGATTCCACGGACAAGTTCTACGGTCCATGGAAACTTCTACGGTCTGTAGACTTGAGTCGTGGAATGAACTTCAGAGGAACAACCCTCTGATCTGTGTTCCACGAGTCCAGTCCACGACTCGTGGACTGTTCCATGACTCATGGAAGTGACTCGTGGTCCTGCTGTCAGTTAAATTTTTTTATTTCTTCTGATTTTCTGAGCTAATTCTGGGATTGGAAGTTCTGGGGTATTACAACAGGTATCAATAAAATGTAAGTATAACAAAACTAAGAGAATCATATTAATTGCTTGTTTGTGTTAATAGTATAGGAATACGTAATTTTTTAACACATACACTTTCACTTGTAAGATAATACAATTTTTGTTAGTTGCATAAATAATCTAATAATAACTAATTTAAAATATCAAATAATATTGATGATTGTTATTTTTTATTTTGTTATTATCCTTATCTACAAAAGTAAAAAAGATAAAGCATAAGTACCACCCTAAATTATAGGTGAAATCCCAACGACACACCTTAACTATACATGGGTCCTATTACCCCCCTAAACTTTTTTTCTCTGTATTTCGTTGCACCTTATGTGCTGACGTGGAGTCATAACCCAATTCAATTAGTTGCGGTGATATACACGCGCCGCCACGTGTATAAATCCTTTTTTTGTTTTTTAAATATTTTTTTAATTATTTAATTTTTTTAATTATTTGTTTTAGAAAAAAACTTCTTATTTTCTTTGCCTTGTATTTTGAAATAAATCAATACACGTCAAAAAAATTTACTTTTATTTTTCTTCTATTTAAAATTTCCTAAAAGAATGTATCTTTTATATTTTTCTTTACCTTGTATTTAAATTTTTCTCAAATACACGTAAATTGTTTTTAATTTTTTTTTACCTTCTTTCATTTTTTTATTGTTTTTATTTATTCTTTTTATTTTTATTGCCTTTCCTTTGGATTTAATTCAAAATGTCTTGTATTTAAATAAGTTAATTTTTGATGAATACCAAAAAAATTAAAGAAAACTCAATAAAATAATGCTAAAAATAAATATCACTTTTTAAATAAAATTATTATTTTAAAAAAAAATATATATGTATTTTTTCATATTAAGTAAAAGTGAAAAGACAAGAAATTAATGAAAGAGAAAAAGAAAATAAAAGTGAGGAGGGAAATAAATATTTTACAATGAAAGAAAGGAAAAATAATTAAATATATATAAGGTTTAACGGTAATAATTATGTGTACCAATTAATTATAAGATGTCCAATTAGAAAAGGACATGTGTCCAATATTAATAAGATTTTTCTCATTTTTTCCGCCTCTCACTTGCTTCTAAGAGAGTGAGAACACTTTCTGTGCCATCTCAACACCTAAGGGTATATTTATTACACTTTAAAAAAATTTAAGGGGTAATAAGACCTCTGTATAGTTAAATTTTGTCACTGGGATTTCACCTATAGTTTAGGGTGGTACTTATACCTTATCTCAAAGTAAAACATTCACAATTACTAAAAATTATATGTAAAATAATATAAATAAATGAGAAATTTATTTTTTTGTTACCTTTTTTCTGAGTTCACTAGCATATTCAATGCTTACCTAATAGAAACGTAAAATAATATATATATAAAATATAAAATAATAATATATAAAACGTAAAATAAAATAAAGAATTTATGGTATAAGAATGAAGAATAAATTTTTTAAATAAAACTTAATCCAACTTATGAAATATGCTAATTAATTAACAAGGGATATAAAGGTAAATATGTATAAATGGTAGGGATATTTTTGTCTTGAAAAAAATAATTTTCTGCTTTTGCTTTTGCTTTTTTTTATAAAGTAAAATTTTTCTGCTTCTCCCCAACAGCAGAAAAATTGCTTCTGCTTTTGTTTAAAAGCGCTTTTGATAGTTAGCCAAACACCTTGTTTTGGCAAAAAATAATAATACTTTTTTCTAAAAAAAAGTATTTTTTTACCTCTCAACCGCTAGGCCAAACAGGCTCTAAGTTTAAAGTAGTGAAACATTAAAATTTTTGCTTTGGCTTTGAGGTGATGAAAATGACTACAAGGCAACAGGTAATTAACACTTACAGTTTCAATTGCAAAACTTACTTGCTTAATCAAATACTAGATAATATGCTTTGCATATACAAGAATAATTAATTATTACGCGTTATTTAATAATGAATTATGTTTACCCCTCACAAAAGTAAATTTTTATTAGGTATTTTTCTTTAGTTCCTTTTTATTTGGTACATGTTGACTTAACACAAATCTTAAGAAAATATTTGTTAGAAATTTATTTTACTAAATTAATTTTATTAAGTATACTTTAAAAATTTAAATTTGACAATTAGTATTTCATATAATTAAATAATGATAAAAATAATATCAGAAAAAAATAATAAATCTTTCTTAATTTACTACTCGTAAAATAAATAAGTAAGAAAGAAAATTTTACTTTTAATATAAAAATAAAACAAAAGAAAATATTTATTATGATGACCCTTCCAGTCACCTTCGCGTTTACGCATTCATTGTACTGTTAGACCTTTCTTGTAGCGACCCAAGTCATTTATGGCTTACTGGGACCGATAGTTCGGTGCCCTGGTCGTTCGTTTGGTTGTTTTGGCCGTTTGCCTACTTTAGAGCCTTAACTTAGAATATCATTGACTTTGGTCAACATTCTTAGCTAACGTGCTCGAAATTGAATGTCGACAGTTCCGTTAGCTCCGACGCATTGAGTTTGGTCTAGTTGGACCTTTAGTATAGGCCTGAGAACTTTCGGTGTGGGTTTTATACTGCATTTTCTGTTTTCAGGCTATTTGGAGTTGAAAGTGTAACTTGGGTCAGCTTTCGATGATTGGAGCGTCAAATTCAAAATCCAACGGTTCCATTAGCTCCAAAATAATGAGTTTGGGTTAGGTTGGTGGTTGGTTCGAGTCCCGGGTGAGCCGGGCTCATTTCGGCTAGTTGGTTGGTTTTAGTTAGCGTTGAATTGGGTTAACATTTCTCCGAAACGACCTCGTATGGAAGTTTTATCAACTCCGTTGAGTCTGAAACATTGTTTCCACTCTTTTAGCATTATTGGTTTTTGAATATCGGGTTCCAATCATGCCAGGAACACCCTGTGAAAATTCTTAGTGCATCTGGTTTTAGTGCAGTTGCAGGCCTTCAGCGCCAACGGCGCCCAGGCAGCGCGATCGCGCTAGAATGTGGCTGGCCCTTGTGCGCGATGGCGCCAAGCCAGCACCGATGGAACCTAGGCCAACGCCTGCCTGCCAGCACCGATGGTGCCCCTTTGTGCGCGATCGCGTCTTGGAGCCTGGCCACCCTTGAGCGCGATGGCGCTGACCAGCGCCCAACTGGTATATATGCCTTGGAATTCGTTTTTCCAGCTCTTTTCTCATTCTTTTCCCAACTCTAAACACAAATTTCTCTCCACCAAATTCCTCTAAATTAGTTCCTAACCTTGGGGAAACTTTTGTTCATCGATTATCCGTGCTTCGTCAATAGTTGGTAAGTCTTCTTCTCCAACTTGCTCTTCCTTTGTTTTCTAAGAAATCACCATTGTTGGTAAGTTCTCTAAGCTTGGTTTTCTTGAAGATTATGATCCTATTGTGATTGCATGATCGTGGGCTAGCTTAATTTACCTCCTTGGCGTAATTTCTCGCATTGTGGTAAGCTTTCTTGCTCAATTTTTGATTTGTTCATCCTCAAAATTCCACCCTTTAAGACCTCTCTTGAACATGCTGTTTGGGGCCTTCCCCTTGGCCAAAATTGCTCATTTTTGGAGCATTTTTTCTTGGCACCATTGTGGACATCGTGCTTTTTTTTATTTTCAATTTTGGGTTGTGGGGCTCGCAGTCCCATCAGTGACTCGAATTTTGGCCCGGCTATTATTATAGAGATATGGGTATCGTTAGGCTCGTCTTGATGTGTTACTTATGTTTATGATAGTTTTATAATCATTCAAAGCTTCAGGGAGCGATTCGGGCTTGGATATCGTTGTCCCAACAGCTTGTCGTCAGATGACAGGTAGGTTACGGTCTAAACTCCCTAGACTTAGCATATATCAAATAAAATTGTACTAATTGACATCCTTGGGTTGGGTTATTAGCTTGGCACCACAGACCTTGACCGCTTTTCCATAATTCACCTCATTTTTTTCCTTTGTTGTATGTAGTATTCTTCGTAGTTGATATTATCACCCTTATGGTCCTGTGTGGCTTTGTTTTTGACTCTGGACCAAAGATGGTGGACTATTCGGGGGTGTCTGTGAGTCCCGAACATCGTTATCATGATATTATGCTGGCTATCTGTGCTGTAGAGCGATTGGAGCCTGTGCAGGGCTGATAGGTTGATTGTGAGCTGCTGGAAGGCTATTTGTGTTGATCATGTCATTTCCATGCATATAAAGAGGATTCCTACTACATCTTATTATGGTTTTCGCTTTGGGCCTACTTGTAATAATTTTCTAAACTTTGCATGGCCCTAGGGGACCGTTTTTGACGGAAATGACTTGGGAATGGTTTTGACTTAACATGTGGATCTTATTGGGGTAAAAGAGAGTTAAATTATGATTTCTATCACCAGTTTTTACTGCTAATGCTAGACTCGCCAGGGCTATAGTGCTAGTTGAGTTTTCTTACTGATTTGAGATGGCATTAGACTCGGTCGGACCGAGCACCAGAGATATTTAGTCTGAGCATGCATATTTGAGACTTGAGTCTCCAGCTTGAATCTGGACTTACTCCGAACAATATTTTCAAGATTGAGTTATAGTGTGGGGTCTGGGACCTCCATGGACCTTGCCATTCCGAGCCTGGGGCTTTGGGATGCATGTGCTAGATGAGGGGTATACGGTAGAGTAGAGGTATACAAACAATTTCTTTCCATGGAACCTACCTACTGGGCCCTTAGGTGCCGGAGGACGTACATACAGGGTTACTATTCCACCTAGTTTTCATCATGCATCATACTATTTATTTGTGTGAGGTTCCACCCTTGTTTGCTGATTGTACGCTCTGGTAGTATGGGATGCCGGAGGGTTTGTTTTCACTTGTTTGTGTTCCTCGGGGGTATGGGCGCCCGTGGGACTGTAGGTAGACTTATGTTTATTATTTCACACTATTGGTTCCTATTGTGGTTCTTATGACTCTGAATATTGATTAAGTTGTGCTTGGGTTTCCGTTGTTAGCTCTTGACTCGAGATTAGTAGGCTTATTTTGGTTATTGTATCTTGTATTCGAGCATGATTACTTGTTGTTGCAAGGATCCCAGGTACGTGCTTCTTTCTTTCACCTATGATGTATATTCTAGTATCTAGCCATGTGTGTTGTTCTTGCTTGTATCCCTTTCGTGCTAGCATTCGTGTGTTTACTCGTTGACTTCTGTCACTATTTGTTTCTATTCTGTCTATTACTGCTCTTTTATATTATATGTGCCCAGTCAGCCTATGATACCTATTGGGTACCTTATGCTTCGCATTTGGTGCTCATACTATACACTGCATTTCTGGTGCAAATCCTAGTGTGGGCCATCGCTGTTAGCTCATTAGAGACTCGTGCGAGGAGTTGTTTTTGATATATCTTTGGATTGAGGGTGAGCTCTAGACGATCGGAGCTTAGCTTTTAGTTTATCTTTTGTTGTATGTACTCTACTACCATTCAGAGACATCTGTATGTATTGTTTTGGACCGTTGTACTCTGCTGATGTAGTTCTGGCTCTATACTATGATACCAGGTTTTGGGGTTGGGTTTAGCTTCCATATTTGTATATATATTCCTGTTATCTATCTTTTCATCTTGTTCCTTTGCTTCCGCTTGGTTATATCATTTCTTCTGCTTAACTGGTAGATAGTAGCCCATTACTAGTCGTTTTGGGCTACGAAGATTAGTTCACCTACTGGAGGGTTGTAGGTTCCATCATGATCGAGAAATCGGGTCATGATAGCTTGGTATCAGAGCCCAGGTTTACCGACATCATCAATATAGGAGCCAATGTCTAGTAGAGTCCTGCAGATCGGGGCGGAGACGTCCGTACTCAATCTTCGGGAGGCTATAGTGACATCTTAGGAAATACGACTCTCCTATTTTCTTCTGTATCGTGCGTAATCCTTGGGAGTTTCTTGAAATCTCACTTGTTTAAATTCATTCTTCTGCAGATGGCTCGTACGAGATCATCAGCATCGGGTGGAGATGAGCCTCCGGCTCCAGCTAGAGGTCGGGGAGGTCGTAGAGATAGGGTCGAGGACGTCCCCGAGCAGCAGCACCTTCCAAAGCTGCTAGAGTTGAGACAGAGCCCGAGTATGAGTATGAGCCAGAGTTTTCTCCTGAGCAGCAGTATGTGGACCCGGGGCAAGCCCAGGTGCCCCAGCTCCAGTATCAGCTTCTCTGCCAGCTTCATCCCCAGATCAGTCTTTAAATATTCGGGGTCTACTATTACAACTGTTCGGTATGATTGGAGAGCGTCCTTCAGAGATACCGTAGGCATCAGCTCAGGGGGCAGCCTTGGGTGTTCAGAGTTCAGGAAGGAAGCCTGCTACTGCGGCTCCCCATGCCTAGGTTATTCTGATTCCATCAGATGCAAAACCTCTTACTCCTCGCCCAGCTATGACAGATGGGGAGCAGAAGGCCTTGAGTAGATTTTTGAGATTGGCACCACCGAAATTTGCTGGTATGTCGGGTCAGGGTCCATATGGCTTCATTATTACCTGTGAGGAGATGTTGCACCATTTGGGATTATTGGAGACTCATGGGGTTGGCTATACTACATATCAGCTGGAGGGCCCAACGAAGTTATGATGGAGGGCCAAGGTTGCTTGCAAACCATCGTCGTCACCTCCTTTGCCTTGGTCCAAGTTTTATGAGGCCTTTATGGACAAGTTCTTACCACAGAGCGACAGAGAGCGTCAGAGGGAAAGGTTCACTATACTTACTTAGGATTTTATGACCGTCTCAGAGTACACGACCTGTGTTCATCAGCTTGCTCCCTTTGGGGTCATGATTATGCCTAATGAGTCTGGTAGGGTTCGTAGATTTGTTTATGGACTACGGAGAGAGTTTAGAAAGCCTACAGAGATATTGGTTACTAGTGTTCGATCATTCCAGGCTATTGTGGATTATGCCCGTACTGTAAAGGATTCGCGTTGCCATGACACCAAGGCCAAAGATAAGAGGCCTCGATATCAGGGTGGCTATAGTGTTTCTAGACATGGTGGTAGAGGTTTAGGCCAGTGGGGACGAGATTATCAGCCACAATAGCATCAGGGTCAGACTAGTCGACCAGTTTAGGCGTCACTCCAGGCTTCTGGTTCTCAGTTTGGCCAGGGTCAGGGCAGTCAGCATGGTCACAATGGTCAGCTATCGAGAGGTACAGATTCTGGGGCATCAGGCCATGGTGGCCATATGGGTTCCATTGGTTTATCCCGACAGAGTAGGTTGTCAGGGGCTTGTTTTACTTATGGTGTGGTTGGTCATTTTGCTAGAGATTGCCTCCAGCAGGGTACAGTTCTGACAGCTGCTTCGCCGGCTTAGCCTACTCGCTCAGTTCAACCACTAGCTCGAGGATGTGATGTTCAGGGTAGAGATGGTTCAGCACATGCCAGAGCAGGTGGTAATGATAGCGGTCGAGCAGGTGGAGGTCATCGTCAGTTCTATATGGTCTCTGGGAGAACGGAGGTAGAGGCCTCAGATGCAGTGATTACAAGTATGATCTCTATATGTCATCATCCAGTTTATGCTTTATTTGATCCTGGATCCACTTGTTTGTATGTATCTGCCTACTTTTTTCCTTGTTAGGGTTGGCTAGTGAGCTGTTATCTGTGCCTGCTTCTTTTTCGACCCCAGTAGGAGATTCTTTAGTAGTGGATTGGATTGTGAGATCTTGTTTGATATCCGTTGGTTATATGGAGACTTGGGGTGATTTGATGATCCTTGATATGCTAGATTTTGATGTGATACTGGGCATGGACTAGTTATCCCCTCACCGTGTTATTTTGGATTGTTATGCCAAGACCGTTACTATAGCCATGCCCGGTGTATCCCCGGTTATGTGGCAAGGTTCCATCAGCTGCGCACCATCTGGGATCATCTCTTGTCTTTGAGCTAGGAAGTTGATTTCTAGCGTGTGTTTAGCTTATCTAGCATATGTCTGAGATGCTAGTGCTGAACCTTTGTCTTTTGAGTCTGCTCTTATGGTTAGAGACTTACTAGATGTGTTCCCTATCGACCTGCCAGGCCTTCTACCTGAGAGAGATGTTGATTTTTCCATTGAGTTAGAGCCAGGAAACATGCCCATTTCCATTCCTCCTTACCGTATAGCTCCAGCTGAATTGAGAGAGCTTAAGGAGCAGCTCTAGGACTTGTTAGCTAAGGGGTTCATTAGACCGAGTGTGTCGCCTTGGGGTGCTTTTGTTCTCTTCGTGAAGAATAATGATGGGTCAATACAGATGTGTATTGATTATCGATAGTTGAATAAGGTGACAGTGAAAAATAGGTATCCAATGGTGAGGATTGATGACTTATTTGATCAGCTTTAGGGTTCAACCGTGTTTTTGAAGATTGATTTGAGGTCTGGCTACCACCATTTGAGGATTAGGGCGGAGGACATCGCGAAGACAACATTCAGGACACGTTATGGCCATTACGAGTTCCTGGTGATGCTTCAGGGGTCGGTCTTTGTTATGTGTTAATGCAACAGGGTCGTGTGATTGCATATAAATTGAGGCAACTGAAGGTTTACAAGCGCAACTACCCCACCCATGATTTAGAGTTTGCGACAATAGTTTTCGCGCTCAAGATCTGGAGGTACTACTTATATGGAATTCATTGTGAAATATTCACCGATCACCAGAGTTTTCAGTACATTACGAGTCAGCGAGATCTGAACTCGAGGCAGAGGAGATGGTTGGGTTGCTGAAGTCTATGATTTCACTATTCTTTACCATCCAGGCAAGGCAAATATGGTAGCGGATGCCTTGAGTCAGAAGGCAGTGAGTATGGGCAACCTAGCTTCACTTTCAGCTTCTGAGCGACCGTTGGCCTTGGACATCTAGGCAGTGAGAGGTTAGCTCAGATTTACATTCTTGAGGTTGTTCAGTTGCATGGGGTCCCAGCTTTTATCATTTCAGACCGCGATACTCAGTTCACATCTCAGTTCTGGAGAGCTATACAGAGGGATTAGGGTACAAAGGTTCAGCTTAATACTTCTTTCCACCCTCAGACAGATGGCCAGTCTGAGAGGACTATTTAGGTCTTGTAGGACATGCTTCAGGCCTGTGTTCTTGACTTTGGGGGTTCATGGGATCAGTTTGTGCCTTTGGCTGAGTTTGCGTATAATAATAGCTTTGATTCGAGCATCGACATGGCACCTCTCAAGGCTTTGTATGGTAGGCATTGCAGATCACCGATTGGTTGGTTTGATGGTTTAGAGTCTAGGCCCCAGAGTACAGATCTACTTTATGATTCCTTAGACCGAGTCCATGTGATCTAGGACAGACTTAGAGCAGCTCAGAGTAGGAAGAAGAGCTATGCTGATCGTAGATTTCAGGCCTTGGAGTTAAGCGTAGGTGACCTGGTATTCGTTTGAGTATCGCCCGTGAAGTAAGTGATGAGATTCGGTCGGCGGGGAAAGTTTAGGCCTAGGTACATTGGGCTATTTGAGATTCTCCAGAGGGTTGGTAGTGTTGCCTATATGTTAGGTTTGCCTCTGATGTTTTCAGTTATGCACCCAGTTTTCCATGTCTTAATATTGCACCGGTATGTTCTAGATGAGTCTCATGTGTTGCATTGAGATTTAGTTCAGTTAGATGAGAGTTTATGCTTTGTTGAGGAGCCGATAGCTATTCTGGACAGAGATATCAGGAGATTGATATCTAGGGAGATTCTGGTTGTGAAAGTTCAGTGGAGGCATCATCCAGTCGAGGAGGCTACTTGGGAGACCGAGAGTGAGTTGCGTGCTTAGTATCCGCAGTTGTTTGAGCCTTCAGGTACTCCCTTCTTCTTGACTTTCGAGGACGAAAGTCTTTTTAGTAGTGGATGTTGTGATGACCCTTCTGGTCACCTTCGCGTTTACACATTCATTATACTGTTAGAGCTTTCCTGTAGCGACCCCAAGTCATTTATGGCTTGCTGGGACCGGTAGTTCGGTGCCCTGGTCTTTCATTTGGTTGTTTTAGCCGTTTGCCTACTTTAGAGCCTTAACTTAGAATATCATTGACTTTGGTCAACATTCTAAGCTAACATGCTCAGAATTGAATTCTAACAGTTTCGTTAGCTCCAGAGCATTGAGTTTGGTCTAGTTGGACCTTTAGTCGAGGCTTGAGAACTTCTGGTGTGGGTTTTATGCTGCTTTTTCTATTTTTAGGCCATTTGGAGTTGAAAGTGTAACTTGGGTCAGCTTTCGATGATCGGAGCATCAGATTCAAAATTCGATGATTCCATCAGCTCTGGAATGATGAGTTTGGGTTAGGTTGGTGGTTGGTTCGGGTCCCGAGTAAGCCGGGCTCATTTTGGCTAGTTGGTTGGTTTTAGTTAGCATTGACTTAGGTCAACATTTCTCCGAAACGACCTCGTATGAAAGTTTCATCATTTATGTTATGTCTGGAACGTCGTTTCCACTCTTTTAGCATTATTGGTTTTTGAATATCGGGTTCCGATCATGCCTGGAACACCCCATGAAAATTCTTAGTGCGGTTGGTTTTAGTGCAGTTGTAGGCCTTCAGCGCCAATGGTGCCCAGGCAGTGTGATCGCGCTAGCTGTGGCCGGCCCTTGTGCACAATGGCGCCATGCCAGCGTTGATGGCGCTTAGGCCAACGCCTTTCTAACAGGGCCGATGGTGCCCCTCTGCGTGCGATCGCGCCTTGGCACCTGGCCTCCCTTGAGCGCGATGGCACTCCTTTAGCGCCAATGGCGCTGACCAGCGTCCAACTAGTATATATGCCTTGGCCTTCATTTTTCCAGCTCTTTTCTCATTCTTTTCCTAACTCTAAACACAAATTTGACTCCACCAAATTGCTCTAAATCAGTTCCTAACCTTGGGGAAACCTTTGTTCCTCGATTATCCGTGCTTCGTCAATAGTTGGTAAGTCTTCTTCCCCAACTTGATCTTCCTTTGTTTTCTAAGAAATCACCATTGTTGGTAAGTTCTCTAAGCTTGGTTTTTTTGAAGATTCTACTCCTATTGTGATTCCATGATCGTGGGCTTGCTCAATTTGTATCCTTGGCGTAATTTCTCGCATTGTGGTAATCTTTCTTGCTCAATTTTTGATTTGTTCATCCTTATTCCACCCTTTAGGCCCTCTTTTGAGCGGGCTATTTGGGGCTTTCCCCTTGGCCAAAATTGCTCATTTTTGGAGCATGTCTTCTTAGCACCATTGTAGACATCATACTTTTTTTCATTTTTGGTTTTGGGGTGCAAGGCCCGCGAGCCCATCGGTGACCTGAATCTTAGCCCATCTATTATTATAGCGATATGGGTATCTTTAGGCTCGTCTTGATGTGTTATTTATGTTTATGATAGTTTGATTATCATTCAGAGCTTCTCAGAGCGATTCGGGCTTGGATATTGTTATCCCAGCCGCTCATCGTCGGACGATATGTAGGTTACGGTCTAAACTCCCTAGACTTAGCATATATCAGATAAAATTGTACTTATTGACATCCTTGGGTCGGGTTATTAGCTTGGCACCACAGGCCTTGACCGCTTTTCCATGATTCGCCTTGTTTCTTTCCTCTGTTATATGTAGTATTCTTCGTAGTTGATATAATCACCCTTATAGTTCTGTGTGGCCTTGTTTTTGACTGTGGACCATACTGGGCTATTCGGGAGTGTCCGTGAGTCCCGAATATCGTTATCATGATATTATGCTGGCTATCTATGCTGTAGAGCGATTGGAGCCTGCGCAGGGCCGATAGGTTGATTGTGAGCTGCTGGGTGGCTATTTGCGTTGATCATGTCATTTCCATGCATATAAAGAGGATTCCTACTACATCTTACTACAGTTTTATCTTCGGACCTACTAGTACTAATTTTCTAAACTTTGCATGGCCCTGGGTGCCTGTTTTCTATGAAAATGACTTGGGAATGGTTTTGACTTAACATGTGGATCTTCTTGGGGTAAAAAAGAGTTAAATTATGATTTTTATCACTAGTTTTTACTGCTAATGCTAGACTCGGCAGGGGTGTAGTGCTAGTTGAGTTTTCTTACTGATTTGAGATGGCATTAGACTCAGTCAGACCGAGCACCAGAGATATTTTCTACTGTTTTAGACCTGGAGAGAGTTTGGGCATGCTTCTTTGAGACTTGAGTCTCCAGCCTGAATCCAGACTTACTCCGGATGATATTTTCGAGATTGAGTTATAGTGTGGGGTCTGGGACCTCCATGGACCTTGCCATTCTGGGCCTTGCGCTTTGGGTTGCGTGTGTCAGAGGAGCGGTATATGGCGTAGTAGAGGTATACGGGCAGTGTCCTTCCATGGAACCTACCTAGAACATACAAAATTACTATTCCACCCAGGTTTCATCATGCATCATACTATTCATTTTTGTGAGGTTCCACCCTTGTTTGCGATTTGCTTATTGTACGCTCTGGTATTATGGGATGCCAAAAGGTTTGTTTTCACTTGTTTGTGTTCCTCAGGGGTATGGGCGCCCGTGGGACTGTAGGTAGACTTATGTTTATTATTTCGCACTATTGGTTCCTATTGTGGTTCTTATGACTCTGGATATTGATTAAGTTGTGCTTGGGTTTTGGGTTATTGTATCTTGTATTCGAGCATGATTATCATTATCTTTTCTCTCCTTCTCTATCCATTGAGGTTACCGGTTTACCGCCTATTTTCTGAATCTCTCTTTATTTACTTGTTGTTGCGAGGATCTCGGGTACGTGCTTCTTTCTTTCACCTGTGATGCATATTCTAGTAGCTAGCCATGTGTGTCATTCTTTCTTGTATCCCTTTCGTGCTAGGTTCCGTGTGTTTACTCATTGCCTTCTGTGACTATTTGTTTCTATTATGTCTATTACTGCTCTTTTATCTTATATGTGCCTAGTCGGCCTATGATACCTACTGGGTGCCTTATGCTTCGTATTTGGTGCTCATACTATACTCTGCATCTTCTGGTGCAGATCCTAGTATAGGCCATCGCCGTTAGGTCATTGGAGACTCATGCGAGGAGCTATTTTTGATATATCTTCGGACTGAGGGTGAGCTCTAGACAATTGGAGCTTAGCTTTTAGTTTATCTTTTGTTGTATGTACTCTACTACTATTCTGAGACATCTATATGTATTGTTTTGGACCGTTGTACTCTGTTGATGTAGTTTTGGCTCTATACTATGATACCAGGTTTTGGAGTTGGGTTTAGCTTCCACATTTGTGTATATATATATATATATATATATATATATATATATATATATATATATATATATATATATTCTTGTTATCTATCTTTTCATCTTGTTCCTTTGCTTCCACTTGGTTATATCATTTCTTCCGCTTAACTGGTAGATAGTAGCCCATTACTAGTCGTTCTGGGCTAGGGGATTGGTTCGCCTACTGGGGGGTTGTAGGTTCCATCATGACCGAGAAATTGGATCGTGATATTTATTTACTTTTATTAATTATAATTAATTATTATGAACTATCATCTTATTAATTTACTTAAACATATTAAATTTAACCAATTTTGTATAAACCTAAATAAAAATACAAAGTACTAACCCTTCATTGTCACGACCTAACTACTGAGCCGTGCGGGCACCTACTCTAATCCACCTAGATAGGAGAACCTTGTCACCCGATCCAACAGGTAATGCGGAAAAGAAGTAAAAACATGAAATAAATTTTTTTGATACAAGAAAATCATTTATAATATTTGAGGTAATAAACCACTTACAATTTGAAAACAACCCTCCCTAGAACCTAGTCTAAGCCGGTATAAGAGCTACTATGAGAGTAATACAAATTTAATGAAAAAGGATACAACTCCACGATAGAAACAAGAAGTAGAAGCTGTCGGAGATTGCCATTATCGTGTACCTATGAAACGTTACCAACCCTGCAACCAGACTATACCCAAAAAGATATAGCAAGAGTAGAATCAGTATACACACACGTACTGGTAGGCATCATCGGTCGACCGAGTCCACTCATACAATCATATAAGAAATCAAGGAAAATACATAATTAATTACAATACTCAACCCTTCAACATTCACCTTACCATAACTCAATATCAACCCAAGCCTGCCTATCCCTTAGACTTCCCAAGTCGCCTTGTCACCTAGACTTCCCAAGTCATACTTGGCACCTAGACTTCCCAAGTCACACTTGTTATTACCCGACATCTATGCCCATACCCGGGCTACCATTCCTTTACCCCAATCAACCACTATGACTCAACAATCTGGAGTAAACCCCACCACTTAGTGATGTAGACCACAACCGTTGTACCGCCACCTACTAGTACAAACCGCCCTGATGGCCCCATGGGCCATACTCGACAAGTAACCACAGTCAACATTATAACCAGACTACAAGTCTCTTCCTTAGCTTATCAATCGCACGTGACAAGTCTAACCGACATTGACAATTCTCAGTGGCAACAAATATATATCATTTTTATCATAACTCAGACCAACAAGGATCCCTAGGACATCATCTATGCCAATAACATGCGACCCCGGTTTGCAGAAGAACCACCTTGTCACTTAAACGCACTAACCTGGTCCTTCAAGGACCAACTATACGCCAAATAAATAATAACTCTTGGCCCTCCTAGGAAACTAACACGTAAGGAACACCAATCGCAAATATATTCGGTTCACTCAAGGAACCAATATGTAATAAAATGACAAGTAAATTCGTAACACTATAATTCCAGGATCTCAGTCTTCCTTCTAAACTTATCAATCACATGGAATAGGTTCAACAACCAACTTAAACAATGAACAAGTAACAATAGCATATATCCTTTTTTATCTTTCCTAGACCGACCAAGGATCCCTACACCAACACCTAGTATTAACATGCAATGCCCGGTCCACCCCAGGACCATCCCCACATTTAAGTGTAACATGCCAGTCTCTCAAGGACCAATATAATCAATCACAATTCAAGAATATAACCTGGCCCACTCATGGAATCATTGACAAACACAACCAATAATACATATTAAACTCGTATCAGGCGTGGTACTCGAGCCAACCAATATATAACCTGTACCAGGCGTGGTACCCCATTCAACCGTTAGTATTCCCGTACCAGGCATGATACCCGAGTTAATCGTTAGTATACCCATACCAGGAGTGGTACCCGAGCTAATTGTTAGTGTCCCCGTACCAGGCGTGGTACCCGAGCCAATCGAATATCACACCAAGTCCAATAAATCACAATCAATGAACAAAACACACTTGTAAACCAACAAGCAAAACAACAAGTTCATTTCACAAGATCGATAATCGGACAATTAGACATTGCCAATTCATTCCCTAAGCATGCAACTCATATAATACTAAGAAAAGCTACATGAACACATAATGCATATTGGAAAATCAATAACCATCACCTACCTCCATTTGGGGTACATAAACTCAACCTTGAAACCCGCTCGAAGACTAACCCCGGTTCACCCCTTAACACATACTAGTGGATACACCCATTTCTGACCCTTCTCCTAGGACCGAAATACAACACGGGGAAGACCTCCCCTAACCTTAGTAATTCAACCATTCTAGTTATTCTACCTTTTTATACCAATTCATTTCCGGAACTCCCATTCCTTTTCATAGTCATTTAATTACCCAAGCCTTTTTGGTTCTCCGAACCTTCCCAACATTCTAGTCCCTGAAACTCTGTCATTGTACATCATAATAACATACACAACCCGAAATATGTTAACCCAATATCCCAACTCAATCATAGTTTCAGTTCAACCAATTCAACCACAACAACCCTCCAGACTCCGTGCCCGAAAGCCTAGGCATGAATTCTCCTTTTCAGTCTATACAATAAATACGAAATGAAAACAAGTCAATCTACTCAATGAAAGAAAAATCTAGCCTACCTGGATGTCAAACAACTGCACAATGCATATTCTGGATCCGTGAAGGCGTTCCCTGACGATTGACAGGCCCGAGTCCGTCATTTCACATCTTTTTTACCGGAATTCCCCTCCCCATGGCTCCCATGCCTTGGAGCAGCCTAGGAGGGTTCTTGGAGTAACCCTCATCTGTTTTTGGGGCTGAAGGGGAGAAAATGAAATTATAAAACTCATTTTTGGGTTTTCTGGTTCTCGTTCTGCTATAGTGATCCACGCTCCGCTATAGCGGTACCACCGTAGTGAAACCGATCGCTATAGCGGTGCTGATCAAAGTTGACATTCGTTATAGCGGTAATTTCTCCGCTATAGCGGAGATCGCTATGGCGCAGTGTCAACCGCTATGGCGGTTGACACGGGACAAAAAGTCATAAAGTTCTCCAAAAATGTCCATTTTACAAAACACATTAAATCCCGACGTTCTGAAACAACCCCTTCACGTCAACCTCGATGTCGGGAGTTCTAATCACCCGAATTCACTTCTGAAAAGTCCTCCGGACTCCTTTATGTCTTAGCTAATAGAAAATTTAGCTCAAACTTAGATATTTTACCCAAGCCCTTCCCTAATTTCCCTAGACCTTACCTTGCTCAGAATTTGTCCGAGACTAGCCTATCCCAAGATTTTCAACTCCTCAACCCGAAAGTTTTCTAACCTGTTTATTCGCACGAATAACCCACCCAATATGAGGTGACTTTTAATAATGATTGAAAATGTCATTACATTCATCATACTCCAATCAATGAAAAATAAAAATGAAAGGGCCCACGTGTTGGCAATTTAGAAAATAAATGAAAGATTAAGTGCTCGCGTGCTATAACATGGATCCCATTATTCTTTAATGACATTTCTTGTATGGCGTGATTTGTAATCTTCTATTTATATAGAATAGGAAAGGTAGAAGCCTCATGTGTTGTCAAGTGTAATCACCGGAAAAATTCACAATAAAATCAGTAAATTACAATAAAAAATAAAAATAATCAGAATTTTTTTAAAATACTAAGACTGATTTAGTAACCAATTAAAATAGGATTTTTATTTTTAAACAATAAAATTAAAAGAAACTGATTTACTAACCAACTAAAATAGAAGTTTTATTTTCAAATAAATTAATTAAAAAATCTCACAGAAAAAACTATTTAGGATTCAAAGTTTTCTTCTTCTAAAAAGTGTAAACTCACACATAAGAAAACTACACAACATCCTTAAAATAAAGAATTGAGTTTAATTTAAAAACGTGTGAAAACTTCTGTGACATCAAGTATAACTAATTTTTTGGGGAATTGGTGTTGGAACTTGGAACCACCAACCATGGCCTATTGTAGTGGAACCACACTTTCACAAAATTAAGTTATTTTAATTTGAATTGAGATAATAAAATTAAATTTAAAACCATTTAAACTTAAAAGGATAATGATGACTTGTCCTGATAACTGACTCCATCTTTTACTCATGCTAATTAAACTGTGAATCACACACATTATAATCATATAATTCCTCTTCATCTCACAATTCAATTTTTTCAATCAGTCCATGAGAAAAGAGGCAAGAGATTAGGAAAACGACAGCGAAAATGATAAACTTTTATAATAGTATTTGTATGCTTCTTTCAATTTTTCATTCAGTATCCAAGTCGATCTTGCTCATCTCATTCCACAACTTGAAAACATTTTCAAGTTGGCACCATTGAATTTTTTTTTGGATTAACATTATATAAGTGTCATGAGTTGTAGTTGTCACGACTCGATTTCTCGATCATGGTGGCACCTACAACCCCCCCTTTAGTAGGCGAACCAATCCCCGTAGCCCGAAATGGTTAGTAACGGACTACAATCCAACCAACAAGCGAAAGAAAACCTATATATAAGCGGAAGCTAGGGATATAAGAATAAGAAAAGGAACAACAAGAATATATATACAGAAGCTAAAACCAACCCAAAACTTGGTATCATAGTATAAGAGTCGAAACTACATATAAGGAGTACAAAAGGATCCAAAACAATATATACATATGTCTTCGAATAGTAATAGAGTACATGATACAAAAGATGAACTAAAAGCTAAGCTCCAGTCGCCAAGAGCCCACCCTCAGTCTAGAATGGTCCAAAAATATCCTCGCACGAGTCTCCGCGAGCTAATGACGAAGGTCCACACTAGGATCTGCACTAGAAGATGATGAAGTGTAGTATGAGCACCAATTGATAAGCAACGGGTACCCAGTAGGTATCATAGATCGACTGGGCACATATAAGATAAAAGAGCAGTAAAAAGCAGAGTAAAAACAAATAGTCACAGAAAGCAATGAAGAAGTACACGGAAGATAGCACAGAAGGAAGACAACAGAAAACAACATACATGTCTAGCTATAGAATATATATTACAGGCACAGGTGGAAGAAAGAAATGACGCACCCGGGATCCTCGCAATAACAATATATATAAGAAGTTTTCAGAAAAAATAGGAGGTATACCGGTAACCTCAAGTAAAAAGGGAAGAAGGAAATAGAATGCTCAAAGGCAAGAATAAGAACCAAGTCAGAATATAAATACTACTCTTAATAGCCAAATTGTAGTAAGAAATCAACAGAAGGGATAATAATAACTCGACTAAGCAATAATAAACCTACCTACAATCCCAACGGGCGCCCATACACCCGAGGAACACAAACAAGGGAAAACAAACCCTCCGACATCCCATACTATCGGAGAGTACACTCTGTAAACAACATACAAGGGTGGAACCTCATACAAATGAATGATATGATGCATGATGATATTTGGGTGGAACAACAACTCTGTATGTACCCCCTCCGGCACCTAAAGGGACCAACAGGTAGGTTCCATGGAAGGACACTACCCATATACCTCAACTCCACCGTATACCCCTCCTCCAACGCACGCAGCCCAAATCCCCTAGTCCATATCGGCAAGGTCCATGGAGGTCCTCGACCACATACGAAATCTCAATCTCGAAAACCTCATCAAGAGTGAGTCCGGATCCAATCTAGTAACCCAACCTCTAATATGCATGCCTAGAATCTGTCCAGGTCTAAAATAGTGAAATAAGTCTCAAAACCCCATCAAGGGTGCCCAGACATGACCGGGTCTAAAACAGTAGTAAGACGGCTCAGATGCTCGGACCGATCGAGTCTAATATTATCTCAATTTAGTAAAATGCCAATCTAGCACAATGACCCTATTGAGTCTTAGGAATAGTAGGAAAACTGTGATAAAAACTCACCTTCTAACTCTTTTACCCCAAGAAGATTCATGCAAGGCATTTCCAAACCAATTTAAAGTCATTTCAGCCGAAAACAGGTCCCTGGGGCCATACAAGTTTGGAAAACTAGTAAAAGTAGGCCCGAAGTCCAAACGTAGTAAAATATGCAAAAAATCCCTTATTATGCATGAAAATGACATGATTAATCACAAATAGCAGCCCAACAGCTCACAACCAACCTATCAGCCCTGCACAGGCTCAAATCGCTCTACAACACAAATAGCCAGCCTATAATTGCGATAACGATATTTGGGACTTATGGACACTCCCAAATAACCCACCATCTATGGTCTAGAGTCAATACAAGGACACACAGGACAACAAGGGTGATAATATCATTCTACAAGAATACTACACACAACGGAGGAAAGAAATGAGACAGACATGGAAAAGCGGTCAAGGTTTGTGTGATGCCAAGCTATAAACCCAACCCAAGGATGCCAATTAGTATAATTTTATCCTATATATGCGAAGTCAAGACAATTTAGACCGTAACCTACCTGTCGTCCGATGACAAGCTTCTAGGATGACGATGTCCAAGCTCGAACCACTCCGAGAAGGCCCAAAATAAAATCAAGCTCGAATTTAGGCTTGAATAACTTGATGTAGATAATCAATTTTCTATCAGTGATCAAATATCACATCAAAATATTTTCCTACCGAATTCTCCTCCAACGCATAACTCGATATATCTATATGCAACGTGCAACTATTTTGCTCATAAATAATGAGGGCTGAGTAATGAAAATAGTGACAAAGTTTCATTGGAAATCACATATACATATATACGTAAGTGCAACAACTATGAATTTGGTAAAAGTGGTAAACTAAATCAGCGGTTGCTGGATATACATATGATTCACATATAGACAATTATAGGTAGGATAAACCTTGGATTCTATCACTAATTAATTGATTAACTAAGTTATAACTCTTGGAGAAGTTGGCCATAATTAATTGAAGAGAATTGTTGTCCACTTCCTCCACTTCCACGTGGAAGTGGAGGTGGCAATATACTAATAATTTTTACCCTATTACGTATGTATTGGGGAATTGCATAGGTTCGTAGTAAAATATACGTAACTTTTGAATATACCATAATTAATAGAAAATTATTTCAAATAAAACCTATTATATTGTACTATTAATTTTCAACATAACTAAGTTTATTATCTCTGTTAAAATATTAATAAATTATAAAATTCTTATAAAATAAATCGATGCAAATATATCATAATTTTTTTTATGAATATTTAAAACATTTTTAGAAAAATATTTTTTTTTACCAAATTCAACTTTCAAATCAAATATTTAAAGTTCTCAAATTTAGGCTCGCAAGCCTTTAACACGGGACGAAGGTTAGGGTCATACGATCACAAATCACTATCGCGCAATTTCAATAACTCAACTCTTTAAGACCCAACTCTAAAATAGGGAAACGATCATAAAGGCCAATCGAACGGCCAGGGAACCGAACCACCGGTCCCAGCAAGCCATAAATGACTTGGGACCGCTACAGGCAAGCTCTAACAATACAAGAAAAGTGTAAATGCGAGAATGAGCGGAAGGGTCATTACATCATCCACTACTAAAAAGGACTTTCATCCTCGAAAGTCAAGGACAAAGAAGTACCTGAAGGCTCAAACAACTGCGGATACTGAGCCCACATATCTCTCTCAGTCTCCCAGGTAGCCTCCTCAACTGGATGGTGCCTCCACTAAACCTTAACAACCAGGATCTCCCTAGACCTCAACCTCCTGACATCTCTGGCCACGATAGCAACTGGCTCCTCAATAAAAGCCAACCTCTCATCCAATTGAACTGTGTCCCACTGCAACACATGAGACTCATCTAGAACATACCGCCGCAATATTGATACATGAAAAATCGGGTGCATAGCTGAAAACATCAGAACATGTAAGCAACACTACCAATTCTATGAAGAATCTCAAACGGCCCAATGTACCTGGGGCTAAGCTTTCCCCGCTAATCAAATCTCATCACACCCTTCATGGGTGATACACGGAGGAATACTAAATCACCAACACTGAACTCCAATGCATGAAGTCTACGATCAGCGTAGCTCTTCTGCCTACTCTGAGCTTCTCAAAGTCTATCATGGATTATTCTGACTCGATCTAAGGAATCTCAAAGTAAATCTATACTCTGTGGCCTAGAATCCAACCCATCGAACTAACTAACCGGCGATATGCAATGCCTACCATACAACACCTCAAAAGGTGCCATGCCAATGCTAGAGTGAAAGCTATTATTATATGCAAACTCGGCTAAAGGCACAAACTGATCCCAAGAACTACCAAAGTCAAGAACACATACCCGAAGCATGTCCTCCAGGGCCTGAATAGTCCTCTCAGACTGGCCATCTGTCTGAGGGTGGAATGCAATACTAAAATGAACCTCTGTACCCAAATCTCACTGAATAGCCCTCCAAAATTGAAATGTGAACTAAGTGCTGTAGTCTGAAATGATAGAAGCTGGGACCCTTTGTAACCAAACAATCTCACAAAGGTAGATCTGAGCCAACCTCTCTGCACTGTAGGAAGTCTGAATCGATAAGAAATGTGATGACTTAGTCAGCCTATCAATAATCACCTAAATGGAGTCAAATTCCCGAGAAGTATGTGACAACCCAACTACGAAATCCGTAGTAATCCCTTCCCAGTTCCACTCAGGAATGGGAAGTCGCTGCGTTAAGCCACCAGGTCTCATGTGCTCAAACTTCACATGCTGATAGTTCAAGCACCGAGATACAAACTCCACTATGTCCTGCTTTATACCACTCAACCAGTAAAGCTGTCTCAAGTTTCTGTACATCTTGGCTGCGCCAGGATGGATAGAATATCTAGAATAATGTGCCTCATGGAGTATCAACTGAATTAAATCTCCAACCCTCAGAACACAAAGTCGACTATCAAACCTCAGAACCCCATCTGAATCTAGAGTAGCCCGGCTAGCCTCACCCCAAACAACCTGATCACGAAGGTCACACAACTGCTGATCCTCAAACTGATGGCTTTGAATCTGATCAATCAAGGTAGAGCAAATCTCAATACTAGCGAGAACCCTGCCAGGATCTGACAAATCAAGCCTAACTAAATGGTTAGCCAAGGACTGTATGTCCACGGCCAACGGTCACTCTGAAACTGAAAGTGAAGCTAGGCTACCCATACTCACCACCTTCCAGCTCAAAGCATTCGATACCACGTTTGCCTTGCTCGGATGATACAAAATAGTGAAGTCATAGTCCTTCAGTAGCTCGACCCATCTCCTCTGCCTCGAGTTATGCTCTCGCTGACTCGTGATATACCGAAGACTATGGTGATCAGTGAAGATCTCACAGTGAACTCCATATAGGTAATGCCTCCAAATCTTAAGCGCGAAGACTATCACCACCAACTCTAAGTCATGAGTGAGGTAGTTGCACTCGTGAACCTTCAGCTGTCTCGATGCATATGCTATTACATGACCCTGATGCATCAATACACAACTAAGATCAACCCTAGAAACTTTACAACACACCAAAAAACTCTGACTCTCAACCGGTAAAGTCAACACAAGAGCTGAATTCAATAGGGCCTTAAGCCTCTGGAAGCTATCCTCGCAATGATCTCACCACTGAAATGGGACATCCTTCCTATCCAGCCCAGTCAAAAGTGCTGCTATAAAAGAAAACCCCTCGACGAACCTCTTGTAGTACCCTGCTAACCCAACAAAGCTGTGAACCTCGGTAGGAGTAGTAGGTCTCGGCCAATCACGAACTGCTGAAATCTTACCCGGGTCCACTCTAATCCCATCCTTAGACACCACATATCGTAGAAATGTAACTGACTCAACCCAAAACTTGCGCTTTGAGAACTTAGCATAGAGCCGATGATCTCTCAAAATCTGGAGTATAATCCTCAAGTGTTGCTCATGCTCATTGATAAATGCTCAAATCATATTCCCCAAATATGGAGGCACGACGATCGTCAAGCAAAACATATTTATAAGTACCCAATAGGTGTCAAGGTCGTACCCACAGAGACTTGATGCTAGCTATATGAAAATTGTATCGAAATGAGTTCACAAAGAGAGTAAATGTTCAAAACACAAAAGTAAAAGGTTGGGCGAATTGGGATTCTATCACTACAATCACAATTCATAAATAAAGCATGTAAGTAAAGCGGGTGTATCAAATTGAGTAGAAGAGGGATGTGTATCCAATGGGGCTTTAATGTGGGATAGGGTGTTTGCCTTTTCACACTTATTCTTGCTTATTGACATAGGTAGCCTTGGTCATGGGCGTGGTTGTTTATCTCTCGATCAATAAACACATATCCAATAATTCCCGGTTAGAGAATTATTGGTCAAAGAAATAAACAACCAAGATCAGGCTTAGAGAGGTCACACTATCTCTAGCTTAGACCCTTAATTGGGTGATTCCGTCGATAAAAGCTATTTCTAGCCTCAAATCTGAATGGAGTCCCAAGTTCCCACTAGTAATCTCACATACGAAACCATGAAATTCTCTTTGAAGCAACAACATAGTCAAGTAGTGACAATTAATGTTTGCAACCATCAATTTTAGGATTAAAACTTGGTGAAACTACTAGACCCATAACAAATAAGCAATTATAAGCAAGAATTAGCAACACCCACACCCATTTGTCAAGCACCCATTATCAACACACCCCTAGATAAGTAAAATCATCCAGTCATATCAAAGGAGAGAGATATACCAAATGTGTAAGTCAAAATCCTCTTCATTCAAGCTAAATTTCAAGTTCTAAGCTCAATTTTAGTGCACAAATGGTTAACCAAGAGAATGGATACAAACCCTCTTCTCTTTGGAGAGCAAAACTTGTTCTCAAAGTAAAAAGCTCTTCAAAATATTCAGGACTGAAGAATGTTATTTACAAATGTGTCTAAATTGGCCTTTTATAGTTTCCCAAATCATCACTAAAAATTCAGGACTAAATTGCCCTTCGGGTGATGTGCGATGCGACATGTGATACACATGTCACGATGTGTACGTCGCACACTGTCTTCAGTTAGACTAGTGACTTTAGCTAATTTTGGAGGCTTTGTGCAAAAGAAGTGCAGTTCACATATTGGGTTTCTTCAGTAAATTTTGCATATCCATGCGGCAGAGGTGCGTTCTGCACCACAGCTTGTGTGTGTCGCAGAGGCACCACATCTCAGGCCAGAATCTCCATCTTTTCCATTCCTTCCACACTTCACTCCTTTTGAGCTCTTTTTGGGTCCATTTCCTTGTTTTTCATCACTAATCAAAAGTACCTGCATAGGCATCAATAAAAGCCATAAGAACCAATAAATCTATTCAAAACATAGCAATAATTCATGGATTTAGGCTCAAAAAGTTGGTAGATTACCGACTTATCAAACCCCCAAACTTGAACTATTGCTTGTCCTCAAGCAAGATACTCATAAGGAAAGGAATGAATTATGCTTTAGACTAAATCAAGGCACAAAAGACTATTCTATACTAAAAATTAAGAAAAAGAATAAACAAAAGACTCAAACAAAAGATTCAACTACGATGCTCATCTCAATTTGAACCACCACAAATTCAACGCAATTGATCATTTCAAAAATCTTTTCCAAAAGGACTTCATTTCTCATTCAAAATCAAGGGAATTTTGTCATTCAAAACAATACATTTAAGCTTCTCAAGTCATTGACATGGACCATCAAGGTTTTCCTCAAGATTTGCCACACAACTTGTCTTCTTCATTCCCCTCAATTGAAATAGAGACTTTATGTTTCAATTTGCGTGCATGATTCCACTCACCAAAAGAGAGAATCCCACTTACTATCAATCAATTCACAATACAATGGTACTATATGAGAACCAAGAAGACTCTCACTCTCTCAAGGAAGTTCAAGTGCACACAGATCGAACCATAGGCTTGCCCTTCATGTAAATGGCCACTAATGTAGGGTGGCCAAGCTAGGAATCACCAAGGACTTTCGGGTTATGATGTTGGCTAGGGCTGAGGTGAAGATTTCATTTGGTTCAAGTGACTACACCTCCCTAATGCTCTTTGTTCTCATTTTGAACATCGCTCACATTTTCAAATTTCAACTTTACCTTATTTCTCCCTCACACAACCCAAGCTTCTCCTTTTCAATCATGATCATTCGACTTCTTGTATCGCCTTCATTTGGTAGCACCTATTTTTGCTTTTCATTTTCACTCATTGGATTGACTTTTGGAGCAATTTTTAATTCAAACCTAAGGTGCTACCTTGCACTTGAAGTGCATTCCATTTCTTTTCTTCATTTGATCACGTACACCCCTAAACTTAGGCGTTTGCCTATGTTGTCTTTTCATTTCCCCCCAAAAACTTAGGCTTTAGCCTATATTTCACTTTCAAGAAATTAGGGAGGATGGGTGCCAAGATAGAGATTCAAAAAGGTCAAGGTGTTAACAAGGTGCCAAAGAACGGTTACAAGCTCAAAGGGGTTCACTAGGATTGATGTCATGGGAAGTCATTTGGGTGAAGTGGCTATCAAAGAGGGCCTAAGGTCATCTTCCAAGCTTGATCACACCTAGAATTTTGCCTTGAATCACATTCGGGGCAAGTTCTAGATGACACGCATGCATGAGAATCAAGGTAAAGCCTCACCACACAAGGCATCATGCCACAAGACTTCTTTTATTAGTCACAAAATCAATTAGGACAAATAATTTTCGACAAGCTATTCCGAGTTTATTACACACTCGTTTGTGAGTCAATCAAGCCAAAGCGAGAGTGTGTAAGTCATGACAAGAGAATGCTTTTCCTAAAAAAATCATTTCCATTCTTCCTTTTATTTTTAAAAACAATTTGCCAAGAAAGATTTTTGCTGGGCCCATTTTAAGACAAGCAACTACAGACTCAATTTAAAACTAAAACTTGGCATTTTTCCTTAAGAAAGTCGCCTCTCAATCTATCATCGGAAAACACCAACCCGGTTCGACACAAAAACAAAAGAAAAGAATCAAAACTTTTGCTCCTTAGGAAAGAACCGTGGTATTAAGAAAACCCTTGGAGTTTATTGCTAAACTACTATTAACAAGGCAATATCCAATTGTGCGCTTATGATTCAATTAAAAACAAGCCTCGGCATAGGCCTTTAACGCTTTTGCAAAGCACATGTAGTAAGACAATGGGGCATGTAAGACCAACCCGGAAACACAATCTCAACAACTAAAAATCAAGCCTAGTGAGGGCACAAATAAGCTCAAAATAAAAGCATAAGCAAAAGGATGAGCAAAAGGCCTGGCAAGGGCAATGAGCATCACAATCATCCAAAATATGCCCGACAAGGGCCAAATCAAATCTAGCAGAACTAAAATATCAACAAGGCTCGACAAGGGCAATAGAAACTCCCGACAAGGGTAATAAAAACAATATCTCAAGCCCAATCACGAGCAACCAAAAAGCAACCAAAAAGCAAGTAAAGCCACCCCCCACAAAAGGAGCATTGCCCTCAATGCTACTAGCTCAAGGGAAAGAAGGGTGAATTCTTCATCATCATCATCAACTGGTGCCTCTTCCTCATCCACAAAGGATGCCAACAAGTCATCCAGGGGACCAGGAATGGTGCGAGGCTGGGATAGGATGTTCAAATCTGCCTCCTTCACTGGGGCTTTACTTTTTTCCTTATCAAGGTCCTTCTGGAGTGTCTTGACAGATTTCTCAATAGACATCCACCCTTTTACAAAGATTGGACCCGCTCTCCATAACTCTTTTGATGGAATTTTTCACAGCCCTCTCAATCAATCCCGATAGATCCTTCGACAAGTCCCTCAATTACCTTTCGTTGTTGTATGTTTTGTCAACCATATCTTGAAGACCACTTTTAGATAATGGCCCTCTAGGTGCACTGGTAGTGGGTGTGTGTGTTTCTGAAGCAGGAGGTGAAGGAGAAGAAGCATGTAGTGTAGCATTAGAGTCATCATCCTCAACTTCCATCGATGCCTCTACCCTACACCTTTTGAAACGAGGAGCATCCCGATCAGTCTTATTATTAAGATCCAATACACCAATGGCTGGACTAGGCGCATCACAGTCAAAGAAAGGGACGCCGGCTTGTGCACAAATTTTACTGATTAGCACTAGAAAGGGTAATGCATCTCCACCTCTACGAGCCTTCCTATAGATCACTAAGGCAATGACCTCACCAAAGTGGATATGATCCCCCACCATGATTGCGGCTATAGGAATGGCCCCATCATGCGTGACCTTTTAGTCATTCTGAGATGGCATGAAGCATTAGCAAACAAAATCATACCAAAAGGCACGTCTCAAAGTACAAAGACTGACGAGGTATTTCACCCCTATAGTGGCCCAGAGAGGTTCATCAGGAGCGATGATAAGAGCGGCCCATTCTAGAGATATGCGCTTGAGAAGTAGCTTAGCCATGAGCTTAGGAGCAAGTTTAATGGGAGTGCTCCAATAGATAGCATTAACAGCATCCAGAGTGATCCTGATTTCCTTCCCTCGAACAATGACTGACTCCATTACGGGGAATGTCTCACAACCCCCTTTGTAGCCCTTAGCATCTTGTGTGGCCTGATATGAGGCAAAGAACTCTCGAACTAACTCCTTGTAGTAGTTCCCAGGCACCTCTTGGAATGGCTGCCACTGATGGTTGGCAAACTAAGTTGGGATGTTAGGTAGGTTATCCCCCACTGTATCCAGGTTAAAGCTTTGCTCTATGTTGAAGGTCCTTCCCATATCACGATCATAAATTTCCCTCATCCCCTCTATTTTGAACCGAAATCTCTCCTCCTCAGAGATTTGAGTTCGGGAAGATAAGGCTTTCTCTTCCCTTTTGGGGCTGGATTGGAGGAGGAGGGAGCTGTTGGCCTTCATAAACTCCTTTCGGCATTACCCCTGCTAGAAGACATGTTCTGCATACAGAGATTGTGAGCCAAAAACAAAAACAAAAACTAAAAAGAAATTAACAAGCTATAAATAAGGGAATGCAACAAACTAGAAAAACAAAGTAGGTGACTGAAGGCTTGTACGGACCACATGTGAAATGCACTAGCAAGAGTGCGCGTCGCATGTGCTATCGCACGAGCTAACAGAATCCTACAGGGATTTTTCTATTGAGGTGCAAAGCTGGTGCGGTCCGCACCAGTGCATTGCACTATGCTTCGCCCCTTAAAATAGTGAGCTGACTATCTTTTAAACATGGTGCGATGCTTTGTGTGACCCGCACATCAAGATCTATGCATCATTGGAATTTTTGATTCCTTATGTTCTTGTGAATTACACATGTGATCCATAGAGCAAGATGTAATTAGGCACTCGGCACCATGCAACAAACCAATAATATTAAACAATAAGGGGGCAAGATATATCATGATCACAAATATCGGGGTACTCAGACTTCCCCAGATTTCCATTAATAACAACAATGAACAAGCAAATAAATTAATGACTTCCCTTAAGATAGACGTTACCCCATCTATCATTGGGAACATCAAGCCCTTACTTACAACAATGGGCACCAACAAAATTTTTAGCAACAATTAACCCCTCCCTGTACAAGATCATACACCCAAAGATAATTTGCAACTATGAATCATGGGCATACAAGTAGCAAAATTCAGCCCTCATAATCAATTCTCAACAAAACCTCATGACTAATGATGATTTTCCCTTAAGAGAGATGTCACCCAATCTATCATCGGGGCCAAATCATTTGTCAATCACAAGTGGGTTACTCAGACTTCACTTAAAATTTAGATTTTAAGGCTAAAAATCACTACCACTCAACATGCATTAACAAAATTCAAGTTCTACCAAGTTGAAAATAAGCAAAATTATCAAGACAACTCAAAATTGGGGACCCAAAATTTTTGGATCTCACCCAAAATCAACATGGAAATTCTATTAAGCATGCTTCACAATATGAGTTCCCAACCTTCCTAAAAATAAGTATTTAACGTTAGGAAACTTACCACAAGTGAAGATTAGGCAGAGAGAAGTGAAAATTGGAGCTTTTGAGCAGCAGCAATAGTGACCCAATCAACTTCCCGGAGAGACTAGCGGCGGCGATAGTGGCAAAGTGGTGGAGATAGTTGGGTGAGAGAAGGAGAAGATTTTGGAAGAATTTGAGGGATTTAGAGAGAATTTTGGGAGAGAAATTGTGAAGTTTGGAGAAAAGATGGTGGAAAATGAAAAAGGGAGGCAGTTTTTAAAGAGAAAAGAAGAAGAAAAGTCAGTCGGGTCATCTCTGGGTCAGGTCAGTCAACGGGTTAGGTCAATTAAAATTCAACTTTACCTCTTGTGCGTCGTGACATGCGATTCACACCATCCTTGGTGTGGACTGGCATTTCACACATCTCCCTTTTTCTCCCCTGGGTTTGCCCAGGCTTCTGATTTGCCATACGATGGAGGTGCGACACGCACTTGGGCTCATGCGGACCACATGGCCTAGTGCACGACACCTCTAATTTTTCAACTTTCTCCCATGCCTTCTGTTCTGACATGCGGTGAGCTGTACGACACATACAATTGCTCATGCGGTCTGCATAGTCTGCCACACAAATTATTTTTGCCCTGTTCTCATTTGTCCATTTTTCCACTCCATGCATTCCCTAAAAACAAACCAAAAACAACAAAAGATAACCAAAAATAAAGTAAAGAAACTTGGGTTGCCTCCCAAGCAGCTCTTGATTTAACGTCGCGGCTCGACGATACTACCTCAAATCACTCGTTCTTTGGATTGGTGATGGTATCACTGGGCATCGTTCCCTTCATCCTCGAGTTTATTTGGCTTGAGAGGTGGTTTATTTATTCCTCAAGATGTTTGATCGAGGCTGAGTGAGAGCTCACAGTTTGGTTAAGTGTTGAAACTTCACTCTTTAGCTCACTCACTCCCTTATTTATCATATCCACCTTCTTGAGAACAAAGGACAACATGTACTCTAGCTTGGAATGACCGGGGTTTCTTGTGCCTGGTTGGTAGAGAGAGTTTGCCTTGTTCGGAGGTATATAGGTATTTGAGCTCCGGTGATTGAAGCGATCACCATCTTTGTCTCTATCCCTCAAATTTCTGTCCTTTTCTTTATCTCGTATCCAACCTTGGTTTTCTTACCTCAGGCAATAATAACCGGGATGAGAACCTGTCAACATAAAGCAAAGTTTACCATTGACCACTGTCATCAGTTCATTATCACTCGCTTTGATTTTTGGTGTACTCACCACTTTCGCACCACCTACTCACATCACATGCTTGGCCATCAAGTCAATTTTCATCATCATCTTAGCCATTGACTCATCCCGCTCTTCATCTCTTTTTCTCATTTCATTGGTCAAGATGGATGAGGGCGCTCCCGAAGTTGGAACATCCACTTCCCTCGTATGCCACACCACAAGTATAATAGGCCCTTAAATACCTACTCTATCGGGATAAACCAGCTCAATCCGTGTGTTCACCACTACCTGATGCCCCAGAAACTGAACCCCTCGGAGTCTGACCACTATAACCCTACTGGCTACTCTATCCCTGCTCATAGTAAGAACTACCAGAAGCCTGAAGCGAAGCCTAAACCAGTCGACTAGACTAACCCTAGTGTTGTTGTCGCTGATAACCTCGGCCCCACTAGCCTGAACCCTACCACCATAATGAGAACCACTGTAACTTCCTTGATGTCGAAGCCTCTTATCTCTAGCTCAGTGTCATAATGACACGTATCCTCTATAGTACGGGCATAGTCCGCAATAGCCTGGAATGAACGACCACTAGAAACCAATATCTTTGCTGGCTCTCTAAATTCTCTCCGTAGAACCCAGACAAACCTACAAACTCTGTCAGGCTCGATAGGCATAATCATAGCCCCAAATGGAGCAAGCTGGTGGAAATGAGTCTCATACTCAAATACGGTCATAGAACCCTGTATAAGTCTAGTGAACTGCTCCTTATAAAGCTCTCTGTCACTCTGTGGCAAGAACTTGGTCATGAAGGCATCATAGAACTCTGACCAAGACAACAGAGGAGATGAAGATGGTCTGCAAGCAACCTGGGCCCTCTACCATAACTTAGCTGGGCCCTCCAGCTGATAAGTAGTATACCCAACTCCATGGGTCTCTAGTAAACCCAAATGATGTAGCATCTCCTCACATGTAGTAATAAAATCATGTGGATCCTGACCATAAGTACCAGCGAACCTCAGAGGTGCAAATCTCAAAATTCTACCCAAAGCCTTCTACTTTGCCTTTATCATAGCTGGGCAAGGAGCAAGAGGCTGTGCAACTAATGGGATCAGAATAAACTCGACATTCCTAAACTCGGTGCACCCAGGGCTTCCCTTGAGCGGATGTCTATGCTACCTTAGAATGCCGCTCTCCAATCATACCCAAAAGTTGTAATAGTAAACCCTGAATATTTGAAGGCTGAGCTGGGGCTGAATCTAGCATAGAAGCGGGTGCTAGGTTGGTACTGGAGCTGGTGGTACCTGGGCTGCCCCCGATCCACATGATGCTGCTCAGGAACTGACTCTGGATCATACTCATGATCGGGCTCTATCTCCACTCTAGCAGCTCTAGCAGGTTCCGCTGCTCGAGGACGTCCTCGACCCCTACCTCTACGACCTCTCTGGCCCCTAGTTGGTGTCGGGGGTACTGGAGTCAGAGGCTCATGTCCACCTAGTGCCAACACTCTCGTATGAACCATATGCAAAAGAATGAACTAGAACAAGTGAGATTTCAAGAAACTTTCAAGTACTACGCATGATGCCGAAGAAATAAGAGAGTCATATTTCCTAAGATGTCACTATAGCCTCCCAAAGATTGAATACAAACGTCTCTGCCCCGATCCGCAGGACTCTACTAGACATTGACTCTTATACTAATGACACCGGTAAACCTAGGCTATGATACCAAGTTGTCATGACCTGATTTCTCGGTCATGATGGCACCTACAACCCCCTCAGTAGGCGAACTAATCCCCATAGCCCGAAACGATTAGTAATGGGATACAATCCAACCAACAAGCAAAAGAAAACTTATATATAAGCGGAAACAAGGGATATAAGAATAAGAAAAGGAACAACAAGAATATACATAAAGAAGCTAAAAGCAACCAAAAACCTGGGATCATAGTATAAGTGCCGGAACTACATATAAGGAGTCCAAAAGGATCCAAAATAATATATACACATGTCTTCGAATAGTAATAGAGTACATGATACAAACGATGAACTAAAAGCTAAGCTCCGGTTGCCAAGAGCCCACCCTCAGTCTGGAATGGTCCAAAAATATCCTCACACGAGTCTCCGCGAGCTAATAACGAAGGTCCACACTAGGATCTGCACTAGAAGATGATGAAGTGTAGTGTGAGAACCAATTGATAAGCAACATGTAGCCAGTAGGTATCATAGGCCGACTGGGCATATATAAGATAAAAGTGCAGTAAAAAGCAGAGTAAAAGCAAATAGTCACAGAAAGCAATGAAAAATTACACGGAAGCTAGCACAGAAGGAAGACAACAGAAAACAACATACATGGCTAGCTACATAATATATATATTACAGGTACAGGTGGAAGAAAGAAATGACGTACCTGAGATCCTTGCAATAACAATATATATAAGAAGTTTTCAGGAAAAATAGGCAGTATACTGGTAACCTCAAGTAAAAAGGGAAGGAGGAAACATAATGACAATAGCATGCTCAAAGGAAAAAAATAAGAACTAAGTCAGAATACAAATACTACTCTTAATAGCCAAATCGTAGTAAAAAATTGACATAAGGGATAATAATAACTCGACTAAGCAATAGAAAACCTGCCTACAGTCCCAACGGGCACCTATTCACCCGAGAAACACAAACAAGGGAAGAGAAACCCTCCGACATCCCATACTATTGGAGAGTACACTTCGTAAACAACATACAAGGGTGGACCCTCATACAAATGAATGATATGATGCATGATGATATCTGGGTGGAACAACAACTCTGTACCCCTCTGCCAACTAAAGGGCCCAACAGGTAGGTTCTATGGAAGGACACTATCAGTATACCTCAACTCCATCGTATACGATCCTCCGACACACGCAGCCCAAAGCCCCTGGTCTGAATCGACAAGGTCCATGGAGGTCCTTGACCACATACCAAATCTCAATCTTGAAAACTCATCTGGAGTGAGTCTAGATCTAATCTAGTAGGAGATAAGTCGATAATCTACCAACTTATTGAGCCTATATCCATGAATTATTGCTATATTTTGAATAGATTTAGAGGTTCTTATGGCCTTTATTGATGTCTATGCAGGTACTTTTGATAGATGATGATAAACAAGGAAATGGACACAAAAAGAGCTCAAAAGGAGTGAAGTTTGAAGTGTTCAAAAAAGCTGAGGATTCTAACCGGAGATGCAGTGGCCGTGCGACATGCACAGGCCAAGGTGCAAACCGCACCTTCTCTGCACAAGCTGCAAAAGTCACTGAAGATTCTATCAAGGGAAGTGGTCTTTGTGCGATGCGCACATCCTGAGGTGCGAACCGTACCCCCTTCGCACGGGGCACCCAATTCAAGATGAAGTCACTGGTTCAACCAGAGGCAGTGTGCGATGCATACATCACAATATGCAAACTATACATTATGCTGCATACCTCTAGAAGGGCATTTTTGTCTTAATTTTTAGTAACGTATTGGGAAACTATAAAAGGCAATTCACGCACAATTGTAAATAACTTTTATCATTTTGAATATTTTAAAGAGCTTTTAGCTTGGAGACTAAGTTTTTTACCTTCATTGAGAAGAGGGTTTCAATCTAATTCTCTTGGTTAACACTTGTGTGCCCAAATTGAATCTAGAACTTGAGATTTAGCTCTAATGGAGGAGATTTTTAATTACCCAGCTGGTATCTCTTTTTCTCTTGCTATGAGTGGCTAATTTCTCTTGTCTAGGGGTGTATTGATGATGGGTTCTTAACAAATGGGTGTGGGTGTTATTTATTCTTGCTTAATTGACACGTGTCTAGTAATTTCACCAAGTTTTAATCCTAAAATTGGTGCTTGCAAATATTAATTTTCATTACTTCACTATGTGATTGCTTGAGAAAAGATTTCATGGTTTCAGATGTGAAATTACTTGTGGGAACTTGGGATTCCACTCAGATTTGAGGCTAGAGATAGCTCTTATCAACGAAATTACCCATTTAAGGGTCTAAGCTAGAGATAGTATTACCTCCCCAAGCTTAGATTGGTTATTTATTGATCAAACCGATGATGCTCTAACTGAGATCATCGAATATAAGATTGTTGATCGTGAGATAAGCAATTCTTACTCATAACTAATGCTACTTATGTCATTAAGCAAGAATAAGTATGAATTTATAATCACCTTATCCCATAACTAAAGCCCCATCGAATATGCATCCCTAGTTGTCTAAATCAACTTGGTACACCCACTTTTAGTTTTATTGCTTTTGTTGACTTGCGATTGTAGTGACAACATCCCAATTTTCCCATCCTTTTACTTGTTATTTTGAGCATTTACTCTCACTTTGAACTCAATTCGATACAATCTCTATTTAGCTACTCCAAGTCCCTTGGGTACGACCCCGATACTCATTGGGATTATAAATTTTATTTTGCTGCACAATCGCCATGACCTCCTACTTGGAGAGCACAATTTGAGCATTCATAAAAAATGGCACCATTGTCGAGGACTTGAGTTGATAGCTATTTTTGATTGTTGTTTTGAAGTCACCTTGAGAGTACTTGTTTCTTTTACTTTTGTTTGTTATTTGTATTGTGAATTAAGTAGGCCAGCCTATGAATGAGGCTGACGATAATGAGAGTGTTGACGGCTTCATGGAGGCCGATGAGGCTGAGCCTATGATGCAAGGGGGTGTAGGTACAATCTGCCTACCCTCCACGGTGGGAAATGTTATTTTTTATGTGACTAGCACCATGCTCCACCTAATCCAAATGAAAGGCCTATTTGGTGGAGTAGCACATGGAGATGCCAACCGACATATTCATAATTTGTGGAGATTTGCCAACCGTTCATCTTTCAACATATCTCCCAAGAGTCCATTCGATTGTACCTATTCCCTTTCTCCTTGATGGGGGAAGCCACGACGTGATTGGAAGAGTTGCCGGATGACTCTATCATATCTTAGGCTGAGTTAGTTGAGGCATTTACATCAAGATTCTTTCCTCCATCTCGAATGATGAAGCTAAGAGATGAGATTACCAACTTTAGGCAGCTCCTGGATGAACCTCTTCATGAGGTTTGGCTAATATTCAAAAAGAAGCTTGAGTTGTCAAACAATGTGTTGCTACAAAGCTTCTATCGATCATTGAACTTTATGAATAAATCGGTGGCTGATAATTTTAGAGGTGGTACCTTCATGGACTTAGAGTTTCCCATAGCCTCGACTTTTTTAGAGCAAATGACAAAGACCAATCAAGCTTGGCATACAAGAGAGGCAGATGTGGCAACTTCGGGAGGACGCTCATCTATCTTGATTAATGAAACAAGGAAAAAAAAGGAGGAGCGAGATGAAACAATGGCCAAGATGATGACACAAATTGACTTGATGGTCAAGCATGTGATGGGAGCTGGTGGTGCTAAGATAGTGAATGCAGCGAGTACACCAAAAATCAAAGCTAGTGATGATGAGCTCATGACTGTGGTTGATGAAAAGCTATGTTTTATGTCGCGGGTTCTCATCCCGGGTATTATCGCCCGAGGGAGGAGAACCAAGGTTGGATTCGAGACAAAGAAAGAGACGGAAATTGGCAGGATAGAGATAAGGATGATGATCATTTCAACCACCAGAGTTCAAATCCATATATCCCTCCAAACAAGGTGGACTCTCTCTACAAACCGCGCACAAGCAACCCCGGCCAATCCAAGTTGGAGGACATGTTGTCCTTGGTTCTTAAGAAGGTGGACGCCACAAATATGGGAGTGAGCGAGCTAAAGAGTGAAGTTTCAACACTTCATCAAACCGTGAGCTCTCACTTAGCCTTGATCAAGCATCTTGAGGCTCAAATGAACCACCTCTCAAGCCAAATGAACTCGAGGATGAAAGGTACGTTGCCTAGCGACACCATCCCCAACCCAAAGAATGATTGATTGATTGATGTAGCATCGTTGTGCTGCAACGTTAAATCAAGTGCTGCTTGGGAGGCAACCCAAGTTTCTTTATTTGTTTTTTGGTTATCTTTATTGTTTTGGGTGTTTTTGTAGGGAATGCATGGATGGAAAAATGAACAAGGGAAAGCAGGGAAAAAGAGGGGTCATGAGGTGGACTGTGCGGACCGCACAAGCATTTGTGCATGTCGCACAGCCTATCACATGTCAAGTCAGAAGGCCTGAAGGAAATTTGAAAATTTAGAGGTGACGTGCACTGGGCTGTGTAGACCGGACGAGCCAAAGTGCGCGTCACACCTCCATCGCATGGTGAAATAGATGCCTGGGCAAACCCAGGGGAGAAATAGGGGGCATGTGCAAAACACCATGCGATTCGTACTTTGTCTTGTGCGAATTGCATATCGCAGCACACCAGTGGTATGTTTGAATTTTAATTGACCTAACCCATTGACCGACCCGAACCGTAGATGACCCGGCCGACCTTTATTCTTCTTTTTCTTTTAAAACAACCTTTTCTCCTTCTTCCACCATCTTTTTCCTCAAACCCTCAAAATTTTCTCCCAAAACTCTCTCTAAATCCTTCAAACTCCCCCAAAATCTTCTTCTTCTTTAAACCAATCTTCTCCACCACTCCTCCACCGTCGCTGTCGTTATTCTCTGGGAAAATTTCATGGGTTACCATTGTTAAAGGTCCCAAAAGCTTCAATTTTCACTCCTCTCTCCATAATTTTCCCTTGTGGTAAGTTCATCGACGTTAAATGCTTGCTTTTATGATAGTTGGGAACTCATATTATGAAGCATGCTTAGTAGATTTGCCATGTTGATTTTGGGTGAGATCTGAAAATTTTGGGTCCCCAATTTTGAGTTGTATTGATGATATCTCTTAATGTCAACTTGGTAGAATGAAAATCTTGATTATGCATGTTGATTGGTAGTAATTTTTAGCCTTAATGTCTGTGTTGGGGGTGAAGTCTGAGTAATCCACTCATGACTAACGAATGATTTGGCCCGATGATAAATTGGGTGATGTCATTCTTAAGGGCAAATCGTCGGTTGTCATGAGGTTTTGGTTGATAATTGTTTATTGAGGCTGGATGTTGCTGATTGTAGGACCTTGATCTTTGTTGAAACTCTAATGGGGGGTATAATCTCATAAAGGGGGTGGTATATAGCTTGAACACACTGTGCAAGCGGGTAGATGTTATGGAGAGTGCAAACATAACACTCCAGAGAGATATTAACAAAGCCAAAGGCAAGGCTCTGGTGGTAGAAGCAGATCTGACTACCCTACCTCCACCTTATTCCATTCCCGGACCCTTAGATAGCTTGTTTGTAGCCTATGTGGATGAGAAGTTGCCTGGCTATGAGGATCAAAAGTTGGGTGATGATCAAGATCCAGATTTTTAGAGGGCCCTCCATGCCTCCATACGTTTCGCGAACTCCTAAAAGGGTGGTACTGGCCCGAGTGAGAGAGCCTCTTCTGAGGAAGCAACTACCGATGATGATGATGAGGACTAGTCCTCCAGGGAGTTCCACCCTTTTTCCCATTGTACTATAAATATTGAGGGCAATGCTCCTTTTATGGGGAGGGGGTGGCTTTACTTGCTTGTGTTGGCGCCCGTGAGTGGGCTTGAGACATTTTATTGCCCTTGTCGGGCCTTGTTGACATTCTATTCTACTAGATTATTTGGCCCTTATCGGGAATATTTGGATGACTGTGATGTTTATTGCCCTTGTCGGGCCTTTAGATTTCATTTTGTTTTTATGTTTTGTTAGCTTATTTGTTCCCTTGTCGGGCTTGATTTTGTTGATTAAGATTGTGTTACCGGGTTGGTCTTACATGCTCCATTATCTTACTACCCGTGCTTTGCAAATTCGCTAAAGGCCTACGCCGAGGCTTGTTTTAAAATGAATCATGAGCGTGCAATTCGGATTTTGCCTTGTTAATAGTAGTTTAGAAATAAACTCCGAGGGTTTTCTTAATACCATGGTTCTTTCCCAAGGAGCAAGAGTTTTGATTATTTTCTTTTTCTTCTCTTTTGTTTTTGTGTATCAAATCGGGTTGGTGTTTCCCTATGATAGATTGAGAGGCGACTTTCTTAAGCGAAAATGCCAAGTTTTAGTTTAGAATTGAGTCCATAGTTGCTTGTCTCGAAATGGGCCCACCAAAAAATTTCTTGTGGAAAATTGTTTTGAAAATAAAAGGAAGAAGGGAAATGAATTTTTGAGGAAAAGCATTCTCTTGTCATGACTTGCACACTCTTGCTTTGGCTTGATTGACTCACAAATGAGTGTGTAATGAACTCGGAATAGCTTGTCAAAAATCATTTGCCCCAATTGATTGTGAGACTAGTGAAAGAGGTCCTATGGCATGATGCCTTGTGTGATGAGGCTTTACCTTGATTCTTGTGCATAAGTATCATCTAGAACTTGCCTCGAATGTGATTCAAGGCGAAATTCTAGGTGTGATCGAGCTTGGAAGATGACCTTAGGCCTTTTTTGACAGCCACTTCACCCAAATGCTTCCCACGACATCAAATCCTAGCGAACCCCTTTTGAGCTTATGACCGTTCTTTGGCACCTTGTAATACCTTTACCTTTTTGGAACCTCTATTTTGGCACCCATCCTCCCTAATTGCTTAAAAAATTGAAATGTAGGCTAAAAGCCTAAGTTTGGGGGGGGGGGGGAACAAAAGATAACATAGGAAAATGCCTAAGTTTGGGGGTGCATGTGATCAAAGGAGGAGAAGAAAAGAAGTGCACTTCAAGCGCAAGGTAGCACCTTAATTTCAAATTGAAAATTGCTCCAAAAGATCAATCCAATGAGCAAATTGAAAAGCAAAAATAGGTGCTACCAAGTGAATGTGGTATAAGGAGTTTGAATGATCATGAGTAAAAAGGAGAAATCTTTGGTTGTGCAAGGGAGGAATAAGGTGAAGTTGAAAATAATTTTTTTTGAGCGGTGTTCAAAATGAGAACAAAGAGCATTAGGGAGGTGTATTCACTTGATCCAAATGATATCCTCACCTTAACCCTAGCCAACATCATAACCCACAAGTCCTTGGTGATTTCGAGTTTGGCTACCCTACATTAGTGGCGATATACATGAAGGGAAAGCCTATGGTTGACGCGTATGCACTTGAACTTCCTTGAGAGAGTGAGAGTCTTCTTGGTTCTCCTATAATCCCGTGTTTTGTGAATTGAATGATTGTGAGTGGGATTCTCTCTTGTGGTGAGTGGCATCATGCACTCGAATTGAAGCATAGATTCTCTATTTCAATTAAGGAGAATGAATGAGATAAGTTGTGTGGCAAATCTTGAGGCAAACCTTGACAGTCCATGCCAATGAATTAAGAAGCTTAAGTATCTTGTTTTGAATGGCGAAAATTCCCTTGATTTTGAATGAGAAATGATGTCCTTTTGGAAAAGGTTTCGAAATGACCAATTGCCTGGAAGTTGTGGTGGTTCAAATTGAGATGAGCATGGTAGTTGAGTCTTTTGTTTGTTTCTTTTTCTTAATTTTTTAGCGTAGAGTAGTATTTTGTGCCTTAACTGAGCCTAGAGCATAATTCATTCCTTACCTTATGAGTATCTTGCTTGAGGACAAGCAATAGTTCAAGTTTGGGGGTTTGATAAGTCGGTAATCTACCAACTTATTGAGCCTATATCCATGAATTATTGCTATGTTTTGAATATATTTAGAGGTTCTTATGGCCTTTATTGATGTCTATACAAGTATATTTTATAGATGATGATAAATAAGGAAATGGACCCAAAAAGAGCTCAAAAGGAGTGAAGTATGAACTGTTCAGAAAAGCTGAGTATTCTGACCGGAGATGCGGTGGCCGTGCGACATGCACAGGCCGAGGTGCAAACCGCACCTCCTCCGCACAAGCTGCAAAAGTCACTGAAGATTTTTTCAAGGGGTGCGGTTGCTGTGCGACACGCATATCCTGAGGTGCGAACCGCACCCCCTTTGCACGGAGCTCCCAATTCTATCTAAAGTCACTGGTTTAATCGGAGGCAGTGTGCGACGCGCACATTACAACGTGCGAATCGCACGCCGCTCCGCACTCCTCCCGAAGGTCTTTTTTGTCCTCATCTTTAGTGACGTTTTGGAAAACTATAAAAGGAAATTTCAGGCATAATTGCAAATAACTTTTAGCATTCTGAATATTTTGAAGAGCTTTTAGCTTGGAAACTAAGCTTTTCACTTCCATTGAGAAGAGAGTTTCAATCTAATTCTCTTAGTTAACACTTGTGTGCCCAAATTGAATCTAAAACTTGAGATTTAGTTCTAATGGAGGAGATTTTGAATTACCCAGCTGGTATCTCTTTCTCTGTTGCTATGAGTGGCTAATTTCTCTTTTCTAGGGGAGTATTGATGATGGGTGCTTAACAAATGGGTGTGGGTGTTATTTATTCTTGCTTATAATTGCTTAATTGACATGGGTCTAGTAATTTCACCAAGTTTTAATCCTAAAATTGGTGGTTGCAAATATTAATTTTCATTACTTGACTATGTGATTGCTTGAGAAAGGATTTCATGGTTTCGGATGTGAAATTACTAGTGGGAACTTGGGATTTCACTCAGATTTGAGGCTAGAGATAGCTTTTATCGACGAAATTATCCATTTAAGGGTATAAGATAGAGATAGTGTGACCTCTCCAAGCTTAGATTGGTTGTTTATTGATCAAACCAATGATGCTCTAACCGAGATCATCGGATATAAGATTGTTGATCGAGAGAAGCAATTCTTACTCATGAGCAATGCTACTTATGTCATTAAGCAAGAATAAGTATGAATTGATAATCACCTTATTCCATAACTAAAGCCCCATCGGATATGTATCCCTAGTCGTCTAAATCAACTTGGTACACCCGCTTTTAGTTTTATTGCTTTTGTTGAATTGCGATTGTAGTGACAACATCCCAATTCCCCCCCCCATCCTTTTACTTGTTATTTTGAGCATTTACTCTCACTTGGAACTCAATTCGATACAATCTCTATTTAGCTACTCCAAGTCCCTTGGGTACGACCCCGACACTCGTTGGGATTATAAATTTTGTTTTGTTGCACGATCATCGTGACCTCCTACTTGGAGAGCACGATTTGAGCGTTCATCAGTAGTCCAACCTCTAATATGCATGACCAGACGTTGTCCAGATCTAAAACAGTGAAATAAGTCTCAAAACCACATCAAGGGTGCCCGGACATGACCGAGTCTAAAACAGTAGTAAGACAACTCAGATGTTTGGACCGACCGAGTCTAATATCATCTCAATTTAGTAAAATGTCAATATAGCACCAAGACCCTGTCGAGTCTTAGGAATAGTAGGACAACCGTGATAAAAACTCACATTTTAACTCTTTTACCCCAAGAAGATTCATGCAAAGCATTTCCAAACCATTTTAAAGTCATTTCAGCCGAAAATAGCCCCCCGGGGCCATGCAAGTTTGGAAAACTTGTAAAAGTAGGCCCGAAGCCCAAACCGTAGTAAAATATACAAAAAATCCCTTGTTATGCATGGAAATGACATGATCAATTATAAATTGCAGCCCAATTGCTCACAACCAACCTATTAGCTCTGCACAGGCTCAAATCGCTCTACAGCACAGATAGCCAGCCTAAAATCGCGATAACGATGTCTGAGACTCATGGACACCCCGAAATAACCACCATCAATGGTCCAGAGTCAATACAAGCCACACAGGACCACAAGAGTGATAATATCATTCGACAAGAATACTACACACAACAGAAAAAAGAAACGAGGCAGACATGGAAAAGCGGTCAAGGTCTGTGGTGCCAAGCTATAAACCCAACCCAAGGATGCCAATTAGTATAATTTTATCCTATATATGCAAAGTCAAGAGAAGTTAGACCGTAACCTGCCTGTCGTCCGATGACAAGCTGCTAGGACGATGATGTCCAAGATCGAACCACTTCGAGAAGCTCCGAAACAAAATCAAGCTCGAATTTAGGCTTGAATGACTTGACGTAGATAATTGATTTTCTATCAGTGATCAAATATCACATCAAAATATTTTCCTACCAAATTCTCCTCCAACGCATAACTCGATATATCTATATGCAACTTGCTACTATTTTGCTCATAAATAATGAGGGCTGAGTAATGAAAATAGTGACAAAGTTTCGTTGGAAATCACATATACATATATACGTAAGTGCAACAACTATGAATTTGGTAAAAGTGGTAAACTAAATCAGCGGTTGCTGGATATACATATGATTCACATATAGACAATTATAGGTAGGATAAACCTTGGATTCTATCACTAATTAATTGATTAACTAAGTGATAACTCTTGGAGAAGTTGGCCATAATTAATTGAAGAGAATTGATGTCCACTTCCTCCATTTCCACGTGGAAGTGAAGGTGGCAATATCCTAATAATTTTTACCCCGTTATGTATGTATTCGGGTATTGCATAGATTCGTAGTAAAATATATATAACTTTTGAATATACCATAATTAATAGAAAATTATTTCAAATAAAACCTATTGTATTGTACTATTAATTTTCAACATAACTAAGTTTATTATCTCCGTTAAAATATTAATAAATTATAAAACTCTTATAAAATAAATATCGATGCAAATATATCATAATTAAATAAAATTTTTTATAAATATTTAAAACATTTTTGAAAAATAAAACTTTTTACCAAATTCAACTTTCAAATCAAATATTTAAAGTTCTCAAACTTAGGCTCACAAGCCTTTAATACGGGACAAAGGTTAAGGTAATATGATCGCAAATCACTATTGCGTGATTTCGATAATTCAACTCTTTAAGACCCAACTCTAAAATAGGGAAACAGTCATAAAGACCAAACGAACGGCCAGGGCACCGAACCATCGGTCCCATCAAGCCATAAATGACTTGGAACCGCTACAGGCAAACTGTAACAGTACAAGAAAAGTGTAAACGCGGGAATAACCGAAAGGGTCATTGGAGTAGTACAAATGCAACCCAATATATTCATCTTCTACAAGTGCTTATGATAAATAAAAGTATTGCATTGCTTCTGTTTAATTTTAAGTTTATTTCAAATTATTTCAAGCTAATATGCATGCAATATAAAGCACTAATCAAGCGAAAAAAAGATTATTTACTTTTTTAGTCATTAATATTTACATGTCTGACTATTTAGTCTATTTTTGAGTTGCACTCATAATTCATAACTGTTCTTGCAAAATATAACGTTGTGGATAAGACATTTACAGTGAGAAGAGCACATAAGCAAAAAAAAAAAAAAAAAAAAAAAAAACGGTGAGAAGAGCAACTTTGAATCCTTTTTCCCTCTTTACAAATATTTGAGCCTTCCCCTTTTCTCTATAAAAAAAAGACTAGCTAATAATATTAGTACCACAAACACACACGATATAGACTACACACAAATGCATACATATAACCTATCTCATCTTTTATAAATTAATGAATCTTTTTGAAGAATGGTGTTTCAAGTACTTTGAAAGTATCACGTTTCTTTTTATTATACATTTTTCATTAGTAGATTTTAAAAAAAAATTATATTATAAAAAAAATTAGTATAACCACAAATACCAAAAACAAAAAAAGTGCTTATTAAAGAAATGTGTGCAGATTCTTTTAAAATCTTTTATCCTATTTATAAATTATTTAAGTATTTAACAATGGCATATTTTTTATTTATCAATAACCATATATATACTCCCACAACACAATGGCATATTTAAAGATTTTTTTTTTTCAATTAAACATTCTACAATATCTATAAGCTCTTTCGATTATGAATAAGTTTTTTATTAGACAACTTTATCAGTAAATGAAGAATGTGTGTTATGAGTTTAGATTTCAAAAAGAAATTTATCAAATTAATGTTAACATTGATCTTGGATCACTGATTAAGGATATTTTTTATATTCATATGCATCCTCTACAATTAATGCTCATGATGCTTCAAAAAAAGGTTCCAATTTAATGCACCAAACGGGTTACTGTTTTGCCTCTCAAAAATGCCAACGTCAACTTTTAAAAAATCACAAGGTCTCTATGATACAATAAAATTATCATAACTCATTCTTAAAACTGAAATAACGATACTCCAATAATATGTTCTTTTGCCTTATCTTATTGAATGTCAAATATGTTGCAATAGTTAAATTCAGTGAATTTTTAAGGTGCGTTCTGTTAGTCTTTGAATTTTAATGAATGACAACTCATGTGTGCAGGAAAATAAAGAAAACAATTATGAAGATTCTCAAAGATCAGAATACTATGGAAATAATAGGAAGATTGATTCATATTAAGTAAAATTAGATTGACTCTAATTTTGGAATCAATACCAAACACTTATTGAAGACTTTGTCAAAGGAAAAAAAAATTATCTTTCATGATTCAAGAAAGCAGAAGATTGATTCATCTAAGTAAAATTAGATTGACTCTAATTTTTGAAGAAGCTGTCTACGAGGCAAGAGTACCTCAAAGGAGCGTCCTATTTGAATTCAAAGTATCAAGCATTAAGTGAGAATATCCTATCCAAATAAAATCTCGAAATTAAGGAGGAAGAGTTCATAAAAACAAGGCAAGAAATATCGGAAAGAATCAATCAAGGTGCCACCTTAGCGAGTCACTTCTTGACTCAACCTTATTCTTAGAAAACATGATATTCCACATCCTTTTTCCAAGGATCAAATCTCTTGGGTTGCCTTCTTCATCAAGTCCCTTCAATGGCTATATCCATGCTCCTATTTAAGAGCCTTTAAAAAATGAAAAAGATAATGCATCTAGTCTAAACCATCTCAAGTTCTTTGCTCTACTTTTATCAAGCATTGTAATTCTTAGTGATTTACTGTGTACTCAAAAAAGAGAGGAGTAAAAAATATTATTGGTGAGGCTATTTGTATCAAAAGAAACGAGAGAAAAAGAATGAGTGTAGTCGTAGGTAGGGGTGTACAAAACCGAATCGCAAATCGAACCAAACCGCAAACAAACCCGACTAATGGTTTGGTTTGACTTGGTTTGGTATTGAAAAAAACCCGACTATAATTGATTTGATTTGGTTTTAACTAAAAAAAGTCAAATTGAACCGAACCAACCCGATATTACATGTATACTATGTTTAAAAATATTTTATACATAAAAATATTTATTGTGATGTAATTTATAAATATTTATTCAACTTTTTCATTAATTTTTATCTTCAAACATATTATTTCAAGTTTAAACTTAGAATTTTAAATGATCCAATAAGTCTTTACAACCCATAGATATTAGTAACTCAAATAAAGCCCAAATCAATACGAATGTTAACAAAAAATTATTCAATCCAACACTAGGAATGACAATCATGTTAGATATTTATTCTTTAATTTTATATAAATACATAAACTAATTTATTTTTCTGTTTAATATTTAGTCATGTAGTTAATACTTATTAGAATTATTTTAGCATGACTTAATATTTTTAAATTATGATTATTTTTATTATGACTTATTAATATGCAATATTTATTCTATACGATTTCATTATTTTTTTGGTTGAATATTTTATTGTCATCACTCACTTCATAAATTTTAAACAAAGTAAATATATTTTGTGTTTTTCTTGTAAGAAATACCTTAGATAGTTGTATTTTGCTCGGGCTAAATAAATATTTGAAGCACAAGTTAACTACATGTTTTATGAAGACTTTACCGAAAAAAACCCAAAAAACCCGAGGAAACCAAAAAAAAACCGAGGTTGGAAAACTCAACTTTTATTGATTTGGTTTGGTTTATAAATTTAAAAATCCGACACTAATGGCTTGGTTTGGTATTTAAAAAATCTGAACCAACCCTGTCCATGTATACCCCTAGTCGTAGGAATTACATTCAAACCTTGTAACACAAACACCCAAAGAACTAGTAGAGCATCCCTTGCAACCAAGAGGACTAGAGTAAGATCCATTCTGGATCCCAACCAGTATAAAACATCTTATGTAAAACTTTACTTTCAGCACTGCTGTCATTATCATCTTTATTTTCCGTCTCAGTTGACTAAGAAAACTCGGCAGCCGACTAAGAAAATTTGATAGTTGACTAAGAAAAGAAAATGAAGGCAAATCCCCCCCCCCCCCCCCCCTTACACTTCAATTGATATCAGAGCAAAGTCTCATACTTATTTGCTTAACCGCAAGTGAAAAAGATCATAGCACATCAACTTACTGCTGGAGTCCTATTCCAAGAGGAAACTTCTCAAATAAGGCCACCATACTTCAATGGTAAACACTTCTCTCGCTGAAAAATCAGAATGGATACTTTCATCAAGTCTTATAATGTGAAAGTATAAAGAGTTATCAAGCTTGGTGATATTCCCATTACCAAGTCGAAGAAAGATGATAAGAATGTGAAAAATGGTGGAACATCAACTGAAGTAATTTTATTTCTTGAGAATTACACTAAGGAGCAGATGAAGATCATCCAGATAAACTCCAAAGCAAAAAATATTCTCTACAATGCCATCAATGGTGAGGAATATGAGAAGATATCCTGCTGTGAAACTGCCAAAGAAATGTGGAATAAGTTGAAAGTAACCTATGAAAGAACTAACAAGGTTAAATAAACTATTGTTAGTCTGTTGGTAAATGAATACGAACTATTTCAAATAAAATAAGGAGAATCTATTGAAAGCATGTTTACTAAGTTCAGCAAAATCATTGAAGAACTCAAAACATCTGAGAAAACTTATCGTGTGAGTGATCAAATAACCAGTATTCTCAGAAGTCTTTCTTCTCAATGGCATGCCAAGATAGTTATTATTGAAAAAATGAATCTCAAAGATCTCACATATGATAAATTAAGAGGAGATCTCATTATTTTTGACAAAACTCATCTGAATAAACGAGGACAAAAAGATAACAAGAAAAAAACTGTAGCATTCAAGGTAACCGATGATATTAAAGAAGATGATGAAGAAGAAGAGATTGCCTTAATTACCAGATCATTAATTAAAAATTTCAGAAGATCAAGAAATGGCAGAAGAGGCAGACAAAACTTCTCAAAAGGGAAGTACATTATTAATTAAAACAGAAATGAAGAAAAATACAACTGTGAAAAATATGAACATATTGCAAATGAATGTCTTGAGACAAGGAAAAAGAATCTCAAAGGACACTCAAATCACGAAGCCTTCAACGGTTGAAGTGATGAAGATATTTTTGAAAATGAGCAGGAAAAGTCAAATAACATATGCTTTGTGGCCATCGGAGAAATAAATGAGGTAAGAACTGAAACCTGCATTAACTGTTCAAATTTAAAAAATCTATTTGATCGAGCAATTGCAGGTCTCAATAGAGTATTTAATGATTTAAAAAATATTCAATAAAAAAGGAACTGGAAAATTAAACTAGAAATTTGTAAAATTGAGAAAGATTTTTTTGATGAGAAAATTCAAGAACTCAAGATGTAAATAAATAGTTTAAAAAAATCCTCCAGTCAAAGATCTTTAAAATTTAATCAGTTAACTTGCTCAAATAAGTCAACTGATAAAAAATCTCCAAGATCAAATCAGTCAACTCATTCAAACAAGTCAACTAGCTAGGGATCATTCAATAACAAATTTGGATTCACTAAAAATTATCATGACTGTCTCACTAATCAGTTTATTCCCTCTAATAAGTCAACTGAACATAGTGATGAAGAGATCTCAAATAATGTGACTGAAGGGCATAATCTTCATGCTTGTCATTACAGTAGTAAAAATAATCACAATTTTTTTAAATATAGATTTTGTTACTCTAAATCTCAAAATTGGGTGTAGAGACCCAAGAAAACTTTAAATGACTCTAACCTTGAAGAACCTAAGATATCTTGGGTACCTAAGAGAAAGTAATCATCTTATTTTGCAGAAACACCACAAGAAAAAAATAAAATGATATCTTGACAGTGCGTGTTCAAATTATATAATAGAAAATAAATACCTATTCAAATCAGTAGCAGATTATGATAGAGGATCTATTCATTTTGGGGATAACTCAAAAGGAATAGTCATTGATATTTCTTTTAATGAATCTTGTGATATTACTAATGTTTATCTTGTGAAGGAATTGAAGTACAACCTACTGAGCATCAGTCAACTGTGTGACTCAGATCTTGAGGTACATTTTAAAAAGATCGAATACATCATTGAAGATGTCTCAGGCAAAGACTTGTTATCAGGAAGCAAAGAAAAGAATGTTTATATTTTAGACTCACTAAAAAATTCAGAGAAACACATTCATATACGAAGATTCATGGGTATGTCACAAAAAGCTTGGTCATATTATTATTCGGATCATAGGAATACTTGCTACAAATGAATCAGTTTTTGGACTATTAAAGCTGAATTATTCAAAAGATCACATCTGTGATGTCTGTCAAATGGGTAAGCAAACTAGAAACTGAAAGCAAAAGAATTTGTCACCACTTCTAAACCCCTGCAACTTCTTCACATGGATCTTTTTGGTCCAGTTAGAACTGCAAGTATTGAGAAAAAAAGATACACATTTGTTATTATTGATGATTACTCACGATTTACCTGGATCATATTTTTAGCTCATAAAAATGATACTTTAAATTTTTTTGAGTTTTTCTGTGAAAAAGTTCAAAGAGACATGGTATACTATATCACTTCTATTAGAAGTAAAATAGAAGTGACCATGGAGGAGAATTTGAGAATGATGCATTTGAAAAATATTATGATGAGAAAGGTTACTCCCATAGTTTCTCAGCTCCAAGATCTCTCCAATAAAATAGAGTGGTGAAATGCAAGAATAGAACTCTTCAAGATATGATAAGAACAATGATTGAACACTCATTGCCACACCATTTCTGGGCAAAAGCGGTAAGTACAGCCTGCCATGTGCTAAACATGTGTCTCATAAGGCGCATCTTAAAGAAAATACCTTATAAATTGTGAAATGATAAACGACCTAATATCAAGTACTTTCATCCATTTGGATATAACTGTTTTGTGCACAATAATAAAAAGAATAACATTGGTAAGTTCGATCCTAGAAGCGATGAAGGTATTTTTCTTGGTTATTTTAATTTTAGTAAATCTTATAGAGTTTTCAATAAATACACTTTAAATATTGAAGAATCTATTCATGATATTTTAAATGATGCTAATCAGTTGGTCAAAAAAAAGTAGAATTTCAGATGATAAAAACCTACAGAAAAACCAAAAGAGCAAAGAACATCAGTTGATCAGGCTGCTGTAACCAAGTCAACTACCATCCCAGATGAGTCGACTGGTCAGACAATTGATATAATCCCAAATGAATGAAGGAGTGATCCACATTATCCAAAGAAATTCATTATTGGAAATTCAAAGGAACGGATAAAAACAAGGGCGTCAAGCAAAAATAAAGTAAATATTGCTCTTATATATCAATTTGAGCTCAAAAAGGTGGATGAAGCATTAAAGAATGATCATTGGGTCAAAGCAATGCAAGAAGAACTTGACCAATTTGAGAAAAATAAAATTTAGACTCTTATTTCAAAATCTGAAAAAGTGTGTCACAGGCACCAAATGAATTTCCAGAAATAAATTGAATGAAGCTGGAGAAGTAGTAAGAAACAAAGCTCGACTAGTGGCTCAAGGATACTCACAACAAGAAGGAGTCGACTATGATGAAATATTTGCTCTTGTAGCCCAGTTAGAGTCAATTCAAATATTACTTGCTTATGCTTCACTTAAAGATTTTATATTATTTCAAATGAATGTTAAAAGTACTTTTCTAAATGAATTTATAGAAGAAGAAGTTTTTGTAAAACAACCCCCTGATTTTGAACATTCAAAATTTCTCTATCATAATTTTAAACTGTCAAAAACTCTTTATGATCTTAAATAGACTTCACGAGCCTGGTATGATCGATTGAGTACTTTCTTATTAGATCATGGATTTTCAAGAGAAAAAATTAACACAACTTTATTTATTAAAAAAACTTCCTCTAAAAAGCTGATTATTCAAATTTATGTAGATGATATTATTTTTTGAAGTACTAATCCTCTTTTGTGCAAGAAATTCTCCAAACTCATGCAAGGAGAATTTAAAATAGTATGATGGGAGAGTTAACATTTTTTCTTGGCCTATAAATCACTCAATCCGATGAAGGTATTTTTATATGTCAAAGTAAGTACACAAAAAAACTCATCCACAAGTTTGACATGTCTGATGCCAAAGCAATGAGAACCCCCATGAGTTCTACATGCTCCCTCAATAGATATGATGAAGGTAAATCAGTAGATGAAACTAAGTACAGAGGTATGATAGGATCTCTACTTTATGTAACTGCTAGTCGACCGGATATCATATTTAGTGTTTGCAAATATGCTCAATTTCAATCAGCTCCTAAAGAGTCTCATTTTACTGCTGTAAAATGCATAATAAGATATCTTATTGAAACTATTCATCATGATTTATGGTATGCTAAAAGAAATTTTTTTACACATGAAGATTTTTCTGATGCTGACTATGCAGGTGATAAAGATGATCAAAAAAGTACTAGTGACACTTGTCAACTCAATGAAAAATTATTAATTTCATAAAATAGCAAGAAACAAGGATATGTTTCCCTTTTCACCACTGACGCTGAATATATTATTATTGATCAATGTTATGCTCAAATACTATGGATGATTCATTAACTCAGTGATTATGATCTGTCGTTTAAGCTCGTCAAAGTTTTTTGTGATAACTCTAGTGTTATTTGTCTCTCAAAAAATTTTGTGCATCATTCTAGAGCTAAACATATTGATATTAAGTATCATTTTATTCATGATCATACTTTAAATGGTGATATTGAACTTGCTTTTGTGGAAATTGATTTTCAACTAGCTGATTTTTTTACAAAATCCTTATTGAAAGAAAGATTTTATTTTCTTAGAAAAAATCTTTTAGAATTATTCAAAATCCTTTGTCAAATTAAATCTCTTGACTGTTTATGTATTGTTACAAATTATTTGTGTGTGAACTTGATTATTATGAATCTATCTCAATTATTAATTTTTGTCGTGTTAAAAGTCAATCAAGTGTTCAGACAAGACAATTATCTTATTAAAGGCTAACCTAGTCTAGTAGTTATCTCTATTATGATTTTTCTACTACTCTTGTTGTGTCTGCTATTTTTATCTTTACATGATGTTAAAGGGAGAGAATAACTAAAGTAAGAGAATAGTACAGTCAACTAAACAGGGGATCACATGCTCTGAGTCAACTATTGCCTCAAGTCAACTACTAAAGGGGAGCCAATTACTGAACATGGAGTTGACTACACTATTGCTAATCCTTTGTTGTCATAATCAAAAAGAGGGAGATTGTTAGTGTTTGAATTTAATGAATGATAACTCATGTATATAGAAAAATAAGAAAAATAATTATGAAGATTCTCAAGGATCAAAATACTATGGAAAGAATAAGAAGGTTGATTCACATAAGTAAAATTAGACTGACTCTAATTTTGGGATCAGTACCAAGCACTTATTGAAAACCTTGCCAAAGAAAAGAAAATATTATCTTGCATGATTCAAGAAAACAGAAGATTGATTCATCTAAGTAAAATTAGATTGACTTTAATTTTAAAAGAAGTTATCTACAAGGCAAGAGTATCTCAAAGGAGCGTCCTATTTTAAGTCAAAGAATCAAGCATTAAGTGAGAAGATCCTATCCAATTAATGATCAGATTTTACCAAGTAAAATCTCAAAATTAAGGAGGAAGAGTTCATAAAAACAAGGCAAAAAATATCGAGAAGAATCAATCAAGGTGCCACCTCAGCGAGTCACTTCTTGACTCGACCTTATTCTTGAAAAATAGGATATTCCACATCCTTTTTCCAAGGATAAAATCTCTTTGCCTTATTCATCAAGTCCCTTCAACGACTATATACATGTTCCTATTTAAGAGCCTTTAAACAATGAAAAAGATAATGCATCTAGTCTAAACCATCTCAAGTTCTTTGCTTTACTTTTATCAAGCATTGTAATTCTTAGTGATTTACTGTGTATTTAAAAAAGAGAGGAGAGAAAAATATTATTGGTGAGGATATTTGTATCAAAAGAAATGAGAAATACAGAATTGAGAGTAGTCATAGAAATTACATTCAAACCTTGTAACCCAAACACCCAAAGAACTAGTAGAGCATTCCTTGCAACCCAAGGGGACTGGAGTAAGAACCATTTTAGATCTCAACCAGTATAAAATATTGTCAAACTTTAATTTCATCACTGCTGTCATTATCATCTTTATTGTTCGTCTCAATTGACTAAGAAAACTCGACAGTCGATTAAGAAAAAAAAGAAGGCAAATTGCCCCTCTCTTGCACTTTCACGTTCAAATAAGTTATTGCACCAATTTATTTACGTAGATAATCATGCTTCGCTCAAACAAATGGTGTAACATCCCGGATAATGATTCATCTTTCAAACTCAGAAATTTGCGGAATTTTGAAACTTCAGGGATCACGGGTCAAGTCCATGAGCTGTGGGTGCTTCTACGAGTCATGAAAAGGACTCGTGATTTCAGTCATGCAGACCATCCTCAGGTATGAGAACCACGAGTCAGTTTTACGGTTCGTGGATGCTTCCACGGATTATGGAACCAACTCGTGGAATCAGTCCTGAGGACTGACTTGGTCCTAGGTACCACGAGTTGCTTCTACGGGTTGTCGTTTGATTCACGAACCGTAGAGATGACCTGTGGAACCTGTTCAGAGACCTGCCTAATCTACCAAAAATGATGACTTGATTTCACGGGCCATGATCCTTTCCACGTTCCATCAAGTTGATCCGTGAAAAATCTTCTGCAGCCTGAAACTTTGGCTCAGGAACCACGACTCAAGTCCATGAGCCGTGATAAGTTCTACAATCCGTGGAAATGACCCGTGGGACCTAAAGCCGAGTTTTAAAACATCTTTTTTCCTAATTAAGTCCCAGGGATCTTTTCGTTATTACCCACTCTTTTAACTTCTAAGTGAGGTCTTTTTGACCATTTTTAGCATGATTTCTAATCCCATTAGCCTAAGTCCTCTCTCATTACCTCATTCATCTCTCAAAAAGGAAAAGAACTCTCTCAAGCTCAAGTCTCAAGCTCCAAGATCAAGTCTCCTAATCTTTTCAATTTCAAGTGGGTTAAATTCAATCAAAGTATGTGGATACTCAATAATGAGTTTTTTTCACCCTTGTGCCAAAAACTCCCAATCCTTATTTTGAATTATGAACTTATGAAATTAGGGTTTTGATCTAAATTTGGGAAAACTTATGAAATCAATTTCTATACTTAAATTCATGGTTTCTTATTACTTATTTACGATTTGATTATGATTCCTTTATTAGATTTAAAATCCCAAGCATTGAAGTTAATTTCTAGCATGATTCCATTGAATTGCATATTTTTCAAGTGAAATTGGATATGATTATATATCATGACCTTATGAATTTATGAAATTGCATGCCTAATTCTTCAAGTATGAAATTAGAAAAAAAGTATGATTTAAATTATGGGTATGCCTTACTTCAAGAACTTATGACATGAGAATTGCATGGTACCAGATGTGTCTTCATGCTTTTCAAATGAGATTTGGTATTCGATTATACATTTATGAACTTATGAGCTATATGTACATATTTTGGGAGTAGTATTAGCACCGAGTTGAACAGGGTGAGAGTATCCTTAGTCCCAGAACTACGTTCCCCCGTAGGTTCTAAGTCACCTCAGTTGGGCATCAGATTTAGTGATCACATCATAGTCATGCCTTTATACCCTGGCAAGGTATATTGGGTCCTTTCGATGGGGCATATACATCAAATTTCATGTAGCTTGCATGGTCTATGTAGGTTAGAGAACCTCCCACAGAAACAGAATCAGGTTTTAAAATGCATTGACTCTTTGCCTTCAGACTCAGAACTATTATGATTACTTATGTTTTCTTGCATAAATTACGTTGGCATTGCACTGAGTCTTTTGCACTTCAGTTTTACACTTATAGCATGACTTTGGTTTTACAAGCTTATTTAGCATGCTTATCTCATATTCATGCATATCTCACATACTCGGTATATCGTATAATACTGATGCATATTTGCGCGGTATCCTTTGATGATGCAGATTCAGGCTCGATATCTCACACTCGTGGCTAGATATTGCTGGAGTCCTAACTTCCAGTGGTGAGACCTCATTATTCGAGGGCTAGTATTAGTTCTATTTCTCTTATATTGGTTTCTTTAAATTTCTCGAGCTAGTTGGAGTCTTGTCCCATCAGCTCTCATGACAATTTAAAGGCTTCAGACATAGCTAGACTTGTATTCTATTGTATGGAGTTTATACTTCTTAGACTTGTTTTTATTTAAGTCATGATTGTCTATCTCTAACTAGTATGCTTCCACTATGTTTCTTGAATAGATCTCTGAGTATGCTATGACCAAGGGTTAATTTGAAGCACTTGTGTTCCGGATCCTGTGTTACATCTAGGGTTAGCCTTGGGGCGTGAAAAACTTGGTATCAGAGCCTCGGGTTCAAAAGTCCTAGGGTATCTGAAGCCGCATCGAGTAGAATCTCTTTCATGTGTGTGAAGCGTGTCACACTTATGAGAGGGAAGCTATGAGATGTCTGAGGAAAAAGTTCACTTCTTTTATGATCAATATCGTGCGATAGAGTTAACTCTGTTACTCCTATAATCCATTCTTGTTATGTTTTAGATCATGCCTCCAAGACGTTCTATGCCTCCCCGAGCCACTCAAAATGTTGTTCCTCCAGTTCCGGTCCCCGAGGTCATGAATGCGGAGTTTCAAAATCCGATTCACCTATTGGCTTAGACTATGGTTGCCCAAGTCAATCATCAGGCTCCTATTTCCATTCACCCTCAAGGTGGAGTGGCGTCCCGAGTTCGAGATTTCATCCATATGAACCCACCAGAGTTCTGGGTTTCGAAGGTGGGTGAGGACCCTCTTAGCTTTGTGGACGAGGTAAAGAAGATCTTTGAGGTGATGTAGGTTGACGGAGTTGAGAGTGTTGAGCTTGCGTCCTATCAGCTAAATGACGTAGCTCATATTTGGTTCATGCAATGGAAGGAGGAGAGAGCTAGGGACGTGGTCCCTATGACATGGGAGCATTTTGAGGGAGCTTTCCTAGATCGGTTCTATCCACGAGATTTGAGGTAAGCTAAGGTTGAGGAGTTTGTGAACTTGAATAGGGATTTATGACAATTCAGGAGTACAATTTGAAGTTCACTCAGTTGTCTAGGTATGTCCCCTCTATGGTAGCTGAGCCACATGATCAGATGAGTAAGTTTATCTATGGGGTTTCAGATTTAGTGAAGAAGGAGTGTAGGTCAGCTATGTTGTTGGGTGATATGACTATTTCCAGGCTCATCACTCATGCTCACCAGATCGAGAGATACAGACTTAAGGAGATGGCTAAGGAGAATTAGAGGGCTAGATCTGAGGGTTCATGTTTCAGTCATCAGAGGTCCAGAGGCGGACATCGCTTCTCATTTCAAAAGAATTCATCAGGCCCCGTTCACTCTTCAGCTAATACTCCTACCTAGGTCTCCAGGCCTCATCATGATCAGACTGGTAGAGGAGTTGGTTCTATTTATCAGAGGAGTATTGCCAAGGGGTCTACCTACCCCGCTTGTGGAAAGTGTGGAAAGAATCATCCAGTGAGTATCTAGCCAGTAGAGAGGGTTACTTTGGATGTGGTCAGGCTGGTCACAGGATTCGAGATTGACCTTCAGCTAAGAAGGGACAGGGTGGTAGCAGGACTCAGTCTACCCCAGCAGTTTTAGGAGGTCGACCAGCCCAGTAGGGCGCAACTTCTAGTTCTGGTGGCCAGCGCCAGAACTGCCTTTATGCCATGTCCTCATGTCAGGACCAGGAGAGTTCACCCGATATGGTTACTGATATGTTGACTGTTTTTTCTATAGATGTGTATGCTTTGTTGGATCCCAGTGCCTTCTTGTCTTTTGTGACCCCTTATATAGCATGCAAATTCAAAGTTTGTCCTGAGTTACTTTTAGAACCTTTTTGTGTTTCTACTCCTGTTGGTAAGTCAGTCTTAGCCAAAAGAATCTATCAAAATTTCCCTATCTCAATCCTTCATAGAGTCACTTCAGCAGATCTAGTAGAGTTGGAGATGACCGACTTTGATGTTATACTTGGTATGGATTGGTTGTATGCTTGTTTTGCCTCGGTCGATTGTCGTACCCGAGTCGTTAGTTTTAGATTTCCAAATGAACCTGTCCTAGAATGGAAAGGTAGTCCTCCGTACTCAAAGGGTCATGTTATATCTTATCTTAAGGATAGGAAGATGATCTCTTAAGGTTATGTGTATCACATTGTTCGGGTTATGGACACGGAGTCCGAGACCACTTTTATTCAGTCGGTCCATGTTGCGAGTGAGTTTCTTGAGGTATTTCTAGAGGATTTGCCCAGAGTTCCTCCTGAGTGGGAGATTGACTTTGGGATAGACCTCATTCCAGATATGCATCATATCTCTATTCCTCCCTATAGAATGGGTCCAGCAGAACTTAAAGAATTGAAGGAACACTTGAAAGATCTTCTTGATAAGGGTCTCATTAGGCCATGTATATCTCATTGGGGTGCTCCAGTATTGTTTATGCGTAAGAAGGATGGTTCTCGCTGGATGTGTATTGATTATCGATAATTAAACAAGGTCACAGTTAAGAATAAGTATCCCATTCTTAGGATTGATGACTTGTTCGATCAGCTTCAGGGTGCTAGTTGTTTCTCTAAGATTGATCATAGATCCGGGTATCATCAGCTTCGTGTCAGTTAGTGTGATATTCCAAAGATAGCCTTCAGGACTCGGTATGGTCATTATGAATTTGTTGTGATATCTTTTGGTCTAACAAATGCTCCTGCAGCTTTTATGGATTTGATGAACCGGGTGTTCAAGCAGTTTTTTGATATGTTTGTGATTATGTGATGGGCAGCCATTCTACGGCACATTTAACACCTTTAAACTAATAATAATCATGAGTTCTCAAGCAACCGTCGTCGTTTTTGATATTTTTATGTTATATTTGCAGGAAATAGCGACAAACGTAGAAAAGGAAGGAAATACGATCAAAAGCGCGCCACTGGTTAAGAGTGACAGCAACCATGACGGGCCGTCACACATGTGACGGTCCGTCAAGTAGACCGTCAAGTGAGGCAGCAATACTACCTAAGAGCGACGGCCACCAAGACGGTCCGTTAAGCATGTGACGGTCCGTCAGGGTGGTTTACCAGGCGACGCGGTATTCTGAAAAATCTATTTTTGGGTTTATTTCCTGGACTCCTATAAATACCCTATGTTAGGTTTATTTTATTACACATTACCCAATAGTTTTAGGAGATTTTTAGTCTACTTTTGAGAGAAGGAAACACGCAAGAACACGTTTTCTTCTTCTTGAATCGTGTTCTTGATTGTTCTTGGGATCTTGGTTTTCTTGTTCTTGGATAATTGAAGCTTGTTTTCATTATATTGTAAGATTCTCTTTTCTCTTTATTATGAATATGAATTTCTTTTCTTTCCATCGAAGCATGATTAACTAACTTCCCACAACTAGGGTTGTGGGAGCCATGGCTAAAGTAGCGATATAGATTCCGGGTAGCATCGGGTTCAATATTTATGATTGTCACATTGTTAATCATTCATTCTTCACGTTTTCTAGTGGTTGCAAACATTAGAACATGCCTAGGTTTAATTTGCTTGAGTAAAGAAATTAAAACTGGGAAATTTGATTAACTACGAGGATTCGAGACTACCAACTCTCGTCTTATGATTAATGCTGTAACTAGATTAATCTACTTGATGTTTAGGATTGAAATATAAAAGCTCACATTTTCAAGTTCGAGAGAATTGAAAAGGAAATTCATCTATTTGGTTGAGAAACGTTTAGATGATACCATTAATTCAATCACATCGTGACACACATATAAGAAAGAACCCGTTTAAGCTTGAATCGACATTGTTATAACGCCATGGTGAACACTTCCCTAGTTCTCTCTCATCTTGATTTTCTCTCATACGTTCTTAGTGTTTTTGTTCACATATTGATCACACAAACCCCCCCCCCCCCTTATTTACCGGAAACTATTGACTACTAGTCATCTAATTCACGAACGACCTAATTTGCACCTTATTCCCTGTGGGATCGACCCCAACCTCTGTTGGGTTCTATATTTGACGACGACCGCTTACGCTTCATAATTGGAGTTGTAGTTTGGGTGTTATCAAATTTTGGCGCCGTTGCCGGGGAATACAGTTGTTTATTAAGTTTGGTGTGTTTATTTGACTCTTAGTCATATTTCCTGCTTTTATTTTTATTTGTTGTTTTTGTTTGTTACAGGGTACATAGTGGTGCATGCCAAGTACCCGATGCTCGGGTGAACCAATATTACCGTACTACCCCAAGCTTGCAAGAACGATAAGGCGAAACATGAATGAGCAACAACAAGAGGCAGCGACACTCGCTGCAGCTCAACAAGTCCAACAACGTCTGAATGCTGGTGGTCTTGAGGTCGACATTGAGTTGAATGATGAGGAGGCCGACTTAGATGGAGTTGGTGCCACGGGCGCTATTGTGTTTCCTCCGCTAGCACCCGGGGCCAAGTTTAACATCACTAGCACAATGATTCAGCTGTTGAATTTGAGAGGAGTGTTCTGTGGTGTTGCTGGTGACGATCCAAACCGGCACCTGATGAATTTTGTGGGTATCTGCAAGTCGTTCGAATTGCCTGGAGTAAGTCAGACAGCGATTAGGCTCAGGTTGTTTCCGTTGTCTCTGTCTGATGAGGCAGCGTTATGGTTGACAGAGCTAACCCCCGACTCTATCACAACCTGGGGAGAGTTGAAAGGAGCTTTCCTAGAAAGGTTCTTTCCTCCCTCTAGGATGATACAGTTGAGGGATGAAATTAGCAACTTCAGACAACAACCTCATGAGGCGTTACATGAGACTTAGTTGCGGTTCAAGAAAAAGCTGACACAATCCCCGAACCATTAGTTGAACGATAATTTTTTGATACAGACATTCTACATGGCACTGAATTTGGCTACCAAGGCGACATTGGATAATGCAGCAGGTGGAGCATTTATGGGTCTCACTTTTGCCGATGCCACAACTATTTTGGACAGTCTCACCAAAACCAACAGGGCCTGGCATACACGTGATACAGAGGTCGCAGCTAGCACTTATGCAGTTGGTATGTCAGCAGAGCAGCGCATGAAGGAGGAAGAGCGGGACAAAGATATGGCCCATCTGAAGACGCAAATGGACCTACTGACAAAGCATTTGTTGTCAGGAGGTATCGAAAAGGTGAAAGCTTTGGGTTCCCAAGGTAGAGCAGCAGAGTTTGAATCTGATGAGGAGGCGAATTATTTGGGTGGTTTCCAGGCCAACGGCCAAGGAAACCAAGGTCGGAACTATCAGAAGGACAACTATTATGAAAAAGAGGGCTACAGAGATTGTGATCAGGGGAACTGGAAGAATAACACTGATAGAGGTGGGTTGTATGTACCACCTGGTAACCGGGAAAGAGCTAACACCGAGACAGGGATGTCCAAACTAGAGAACATGATGGCTAAGATGCTGCTAAAAGTGGAATCTACCAAATCCGCAGTAAAGGAGATGAGGACTGAATTATCAACAATGAGTCAGGTAGTGGATTCACATTCCACCTCGATCAAGCAATTGGAACAGCAAGTGGGTCAAATCTTGGCATCTCTAAATCAAAAGAGGACAGGTACCTTGCCGAGTGACACCGTTCAAAATCCGAGGAAGGATGGGAGATGTATGGCGATCACTACAAGAAGCGGTAAAACGTTACCGGAATCACATCCGGTAATTCAGACTCAAGGTGATGTTGTGGATGACAATATGGTGGAGGATGCTACGCAAAGGCTCACAGATAAAAGCAAGGAAGTTAAAAAGCTTCCAACTATGATGCCTCGGCCACCACCTCCTTTCCCACAACATTTGAAAAAGAAAGCGGACGATAGCAAGTTCCTGAACTTCATGACCATGCTGAAGTAGATATCAGTCAACATCCCTCTGGTGGACGCTCTTGAACAAATGCCTGGATATGCCAAGTTCATGAAGGACTTGATTACCAAGAAGAGGTCAGTAAGCTTTGAACCAGAAGATAACCTCCACCACTGCAGTGCTATTTCTTCAAGATCATTAGTGGAAAAGAAGGAAGATCCAGGTGCTTTTACTGTTCCCTGTACTATTGGGAAAATCAACTTTGAAAAAGCCTTATGTGATCTTGGTGCTAGCATCAACTTGATGCCGCTAGCAGTATACAAACAATTAGGTTTGGGAGCACCCAAACCAACTATCATGAGGGTGCTAATGGCTGACCGTTCAGTAAAGCGACCAGTGGGAATATTGTCTGATGTGCTGGTCAAGGATGGTAAGTTTATATTCCCGGCCGACTTTGTGATCTTAGACTGCAAAGTGAACTTTGAAGTTCCCATAATCTTGGGACGACCATTATTAGCTACTGCAAGAGTGTTGGTCGACATGGAAAGAAACGAACTGACGTTCAGATTAAACAATGAATTGGTCAAGTTTGATGTGTATAAGTTGATGAAGCAACCAAGAGACATGAGAGTGGTCGCGGTTATAGAGGTGGTTTATGAAGCCCCTGCGGAGTTGCATATTGAGGAGAAGGGTCCTGTCGAGACCCTAGCGGTTACAAGAATGAGGTTGCAATCGCAAGAAGGGAAACATATCGAGGAAGGCAGTGAAAACAAATCAAAGAAGAGAAAACACCGCAAGAAAACCAGCAAAGAAAGAGTAAAGAAGCTGCCGCGACTAGCTGCGGAGCCGATAAAAGAGGAAGTTGGAGCTTAACGAGATGGTGTAGTTGGCACCTATTCCATCAATTTCGCCTGCTTTGGAGACCCTGGTGGTCTCCAACATCATGCCAGACTCTGAGCCCCATGGACTTCACAGGTATTCCTTTCTCTCACAGCTTTAGTTTTCACATGTATGCATTGGGGACAATGCATGAGTCTAAGTTGAGGGTGTTAGGTTACCAGTGAGTCTTTTACCACCGAGGGTTTTTGTTGCCGTGTTTCTTTTCCCTCCTGTGTGCTATATAGTAGAATCGGCATGTTTAGGTTGTCGTTTAAATTTTAGTTATTTTCTGGTGTCTATAGCAAGCATGGCGTTTTTTTTTTGCCGTGTAAAAAACAAAAAAAAATGTTTTAAAAGGAGCCCCCTCTGAAAAAGTTAATTTTGTACTTATGTTGAAACGATTGACTGTCTGGATCCTTGGATGTCATTATGTGGTTATGATTGGAATAAGTATGCTTAAGCCGAGTTGTTGTCTTGATAGTTGGTAGTGGTATGGTTTCTTGGTGCCAAGTGTGTGTGAGCTTATTGTTATAAATTCTTACTCTGTGCATGCATCTAGAACTTGCCCGGTCTATTTTGTTAAGTTTGAAGTTGGTTGCTTAGGAAAGGATCACAGGCCCTTTTTGTGTGCAGTCCACTTAGCCTATAAGACCGTCCAAATGTAAATAATCCCTTTGATCCCTGTTTGAGCCATAATTGACCCTGTTCGTTCAATAACCTTTCACCGTTCCTGTTTAACTTTGAATCCCTGTTTTGGCCCTGGTCCTTCCTTGGACATCGTGCACCTCAACTCAGGCAATCAGCCTAAGTTGAGGGTGGCTACTATAGAGGTAAATGATAAGAAAAATAGGATGGATAAGATTGGAATGAAAATTCCGGGTGTGTGTCTAAGAAAAAGATAAAGAAACGAAGAAAAAAAAAAAGAGATGAAAAAGAACGAAAAAGAAACAAAAAGAAGTGTCAGAATAAAGAGGCCGCACCTGTAGCTAGAAAGAAGGGAATAAAGAGGTGAATAAGGATAGACAAAGCAAAGTTATGTGGAAATGGTAGGTCGGTGATTCCAAGGAGGGTTTAGTCACTATTCCCCAAACGTATCCTACCTGCATCCGAAGCCTCATTACAAGCCTAAACAAGTCCTGTAGTGATCCCGAGCGACTTTCTGAAAAACTAAAATAGAATAGTAAGGGCAAGCTTATGGCATCGCATGTGCATTGTTTGAACTCGTTTGTGAGTGTGAGCGCCTTACCTAGTCCTAAATCTTGTGTGTGGGACTTCTTTGTGGTGAGGGCACCAAGATTTCTGTATTGTCTATTGACTGTCGGGATATCTGTGCGTGAGTATGCATAATATTCTATCGTAGCGGAATGACATGTTTTGATCCTTGCAAGTTAATGTTTCATACATTTGTGTGCTACTAGGGAGCTTGATTTAAAATTGAATAAGCATTGAATGACCATGAGTTGCTAGAGACACGAGTTTGTTTTCTTAATTGAGTCGTCATATTGTTTTTCTTTTGTGTCATGTTGCTTGAGGACAAGCGAACGTATAAGTTGAGGGTGTTGATGTGCCGCCATTCTACGGCATATTTGACTCCTTTAAACTAAGAATAATCGTGAGTTCTCAATCAACCGTCATCGTTTTTGATGTTTTTATGTTATATTTGCATGAAATAGCGACAAACGTAGAAAAGGAAGGAAATACGATCAAAAGCGCGCCACTGGTTAGAGTGACGGCCACCATGACGGGCCGTCACACATGTGATGGTCCGTCAAGTAGACCGTCAAGTGAGGCAGCGCTACTGCCTAAGGGCGACGGCCACCGTGACGGTCCGTCAAGCATGTGACGGTCCGTCAGGGTGGTTTACCAGGCGACGCGGGATTCCGAAAAATCTATTTTTGGGTTTATTTCCTGGACTCCTATAAATACCCTATGTTAGGTTTATTTTATTACACATTACCCAATAGTTTTAGGAGATTTTTAGTCTACTTTTGAGAGAAGGAAACACGCAAGAACACGTTTTCTTCTTCTTGAATCGTGTTCTTGATTGTTCTTGGGATATTGGTTTTCTTATTCTTGGATAATCGAAGCTTGTTTTCATTATATTGTAAGAATCTCTTTTCTATTTATTATGAATATGAATTTCTTTTCTTTCCATCGAAGCATGATTAACTAACTTCCCACAACTAGGGTTGTGGTAGCCATGGCTAAAGTAGCGATATAGATTCCGGGTAGCGTCGGGTTCAATATTTATGATTGTCACGTTGTTAATCATTCATTCTTCACGTTTTCTAGTGGTTGCAAACATTAGAACATGCCTAGGTTTAATTTGCTTGAGTAAAGAAATTAAAACCGGGAAATTTGATTAACTACGAGGATTCGAGACTGCTAACTCTCGTCTTATGATTAATGTTGTAACTAGATTAATCTACTTGATGTTTAGGATTGAAATATAAAATCTCACCTTTTCAAGTTCGAGAGAATTGAAAAGGAAATTCGTCTATTTGGTTGAGAAACGTTTAGATGATACCATTAATTCAATCACATCGTGACACGCATATAAGAAAGAACCCGTTTAAGCTTGAATCGACATTGTTATAACGCCATGGTGAACACTTCCCTAGTTCTCTCTCATATTGATTTTCACTCATACGTTCTTAGTGTTTTTTTTCACATATTGATCACACAAACCCCCCCCCCCCTTATTTACCGGAAACTATTGACTACTAGTCATCTAATTCACGAACGACCTAATTTGCATCTTATTCCCTGTGGGATCGACCCCAACCTCTGTTGGGTTTTATATTTGACGACGACCGCTTACGCTTCGTAATTGGAGTTGTAGTTTGGGCGTTGCCGGGGAATACGGTTGTTTATTAAGTTTGGTGTGTTTATTTGACTCTTAGTCATATTTCCTGCTTTTATTTTTATTTGTTGTTTTTGTATGTTACAGGGTACATAGTTGTTCATGCCAAGTACCCGACGCTTGGGTGAACCAATATTACCCTACGACCCCGAGCTTGCAAGAACGATAAGGCGAAACATGAATGAGCAACAACAAGAGGCAGCGAGACTCGCTGCAGCTCAGCAAGTCCAACAACGTCTGAATGCTGGTGGTCTTGAGGTCGACATTGAGTTGAATGATAAGGAGGTCGACTTAGATGGAGTTGGTGCCACGGGCGCTATGCGTTTCCTCCGCTAGCACCCGCGGCAAAGTTCAACATCACTAGCACAATGATTCAGCTGTTGAATTTGAGAGGAGTGTTCCGTGGTGTTGCTGGTGACGATCCAAACCGACACCTGATGAATTTTGTGGGTATCTGCAAGTCGTTCGAATTTCCTGGAGTAAGTCAGATAGCGATTAGGCTCAGGTTGTTTCCGTTGTCTCTGTCTGATGAGGCAGCGTTATGGTTGACAGAGCTAACCCCCGACTCTATCACAACCTGGGGAGAGTTGAAAGGAGCTTTCCTAGAAAGGTTCTTTCCTCCCTCTAGGATGATACAGTTGAGGGATGAAATTAGCAACTTCAGACAACAACCTCATGAGGCGTTACATAAGCCTTGGTTGCGGTTCAAGAAGAAGCTGACACAATGCCCGAACCATCAGTTGAACGATAATTTTTTGATGCAGACATTCTACAGGGCACTGAATTCGGCTACCAAGGCGACATTGGATAATGCAGCAGGTGGAGCGTTTATGGGTCTCACGTTTGCCGATGCCACAACTATTTTGGACAGGCTCTCCAAAACCAACAGGGCCTGGCATACACATGATACAGAGGTAGCAACTAGCACCTATGCAGTTGGTATGTCAGCAGAGCAGCGCATGAAGGAGGAAGAGCGAGACCAAGATATGGCCCATCTGAAAACGTAAATTGACCTACTGAAAAAGCATTTGTTGTCAGGAGGTATCGAAAAGGTGAAAGTTGTGGGTTCCCAAGGTAGAGCAGCAGAGTTTGAATCTGATGAGGAGGCAAATTATTTGGGTGGTTTCCAGGCCAACGGCCAAGGAAACCAAGGTCGGAACTATCAGAAGGACAACTATTATGAAAAAGCGGGCTACAGAGATTGTGATCAGGGGAACAGGAAGAATAACACTGATAGAGGTGGGTTGTATGTACCACCTGGTAACCGGGAAAGAGCTAACACCGAGACAGGGACGTCCAAACTAGAGAACATGATGGTTAAGATGCTGCTAAAAGTGGAATCTACCGAATCCGCGGTAAAGGAGATGAGGACTGAATTATCAACAATGAGTCAGGTAGTGGATTCACATTCCACCTCGATCAAGCAATTGGAACAGCAAGTGAGTCAAATCTCGGCATCTCTAAATCAAAGGAGGATAGGTACCTTGCCGAGTGACACCGTTCAAAACCCAAGGAAGGATGGGAGCTATATGGCGATCACTACAAGAAGCGGTAAAACGTTACCGGAATCACATCCGGTATTTCAGACTCAAGATGATATTGCGGATGACAATGTGGCGGAGGATGCTACGTAAAGGCTCACGGATAAAAGCAAGGAAGTTAAAAAGCTTCCAACTATGATGCCTCGGCCACCACCTCCTTTCCCACAGCGTTTGAAGAAGAAAGCGGACGATAGCAAGTTCCTGAACTTCATGACCATGCTGAAGCAGATATCAGTCAACATCCCTCTGGTGGACGCTCTTGAACAAATGCCCGGATATGCCAAGTTCATGAAGGACTTGATTATCAAGAAGAGGTCAGTAAGCTTTGAACCAGAAGATAACCTCCACCACTGCAGTGCTATTTCTTCAAGATCATTAGTGGAAAAGAAGGAAGATCCAGGTGCTTTTACTGTTCCCTGTACTATTGGGAAAATCAACTTTGAAAAAGCCTTATGTGATCTTGGTACTAGCATCAACTTGATGCCGCTAGCAGTATACAAACAATTAGGTTTGGGAGCGCCCAAACCAACTACCATAAGGGTGCTAATGGCTGACCGTTCAGTAAAGCGACCAGTGGGAATATTGTCTGATGTGCTGGTCAAGGTTGGTAAGTTTATATTCCCGGCCGACTTTGTGATCTTAGACTGCGAAGTGGACTTTGAAGTTCCCATAATCTTGGGACGACCATTGTTAGCTACTGCAAGAGAGTTGGTCGACATGGAAAGAAACGAACTGACGTTCAGATTAAACAATGAATTGGTCAAGTTTGATGCGTGTAAGTTGATGAAGCAACCAAGAGACATGAGAGTGGTCGCGGTTATAGAGGTGGTTGATGAAGCCCCTGCGGAGTTGCATATTGAGGAAAAGGGTCCTGTCGAGACCCTAGCGGTTACAAGAATGAGGTTGCAATCGCAAGAAGGGAAACATGTCGAGGAAGGCGGTGAAAACAAATAAAAGAAGAGAAAACACCGCAAGAAAACCAGCAAAGAAAGAGTAAAGAAGCTGCCGCGACTAGCTGCGGAGCCGATAAAAGAGGAAGTTGGAGCTCAACGAGATAGGGTAGCTGGCACCTATTCCATCAATTTCGCCTGCTTTGGAGACCCTGGCGGTCTCCAACATCATGCCAGACTCTGAGCCCCATGGACTTTACAGGTATTCCTTTCTCTCACAGCTTTAGTTTTCACATATATGCATTGGGGACAATGCATGAGTCTAAGTTGAGGATGTTGGGTTACCTGTGAGTCTTTCACCACCGAGGGTTTTTGTTGCCGTGTTTCTTTTCCCTCCGGTGTGCTATCTAGTAGAACCGGCATTTTTAGGTTGTAGTTTAAATTTTAGTTATTTTCTGGTGTCTATAGCAAGCATGGCATTTTTTTTTTGCCGTGTAAAAAACAAAAAAAAATGTACTAAATGGAGCCCCCTCTGAAAAAGTTAATTTTGTACTTATGTTGAAACGATTGACTGTCTGGATCCTTGGATGTCATTGTGTGGTTATGATTGGAATAAGTATGCTTAAGCCGAGTTGTTGTCTTGGTGGTTGGTAGTGGTATGGTTTCTTGGTGCCAAGTGTGTGTGAGCTTATTGTTATAAATTCTTACTCTGTGCATGCATCTAGAACTTGCCTGGTCTATTTTGTTAAGTTTGAAGTTGGTTGCTTAGGAAAGGATCACAGGCCCTTTTTGTGTGCAGTCCACTTAGCCTATAAGACCGTCCAAATGTAAATAATCCCTTTGATCCCTGTTTGAGCCATAATTGACCCTGTTCATTCAATAACCTGTCACCGTTCCTATTTAACTTTGAATCCTTGTTTTGGCCCTGGTCCTTCCTTGGAAATCGTGCACCTCAACTCAGATAATCAACCTAAGTTGAGGGTGGCTACTATAGAGGTAAATGATAAGAAAAATAGGATGGATAAGATTGGAATGAAAATTCCGGGTGTGTGTCTAAGAAAAAGATAAAGAAACGAAGAAAAAAAAGAGATGAAAAAGAACGAAAAAGAAACAAAAGGAAGTGTCAGAATAAAGAGGCCGCACCTGTAGCTAGAAAGAAGGGAATAAAGAGGTGAATAAGGATGGACAAAGCAAAGTTATGTGGAAATGGTAGGTCGGTGATTCCAAGGAGGGTTTAGTCACTATTCCCCAAACGTATCCTACCTGCATCCGAAGCCTCATTACAAGCCTAAACAAGTCCTGTAGTGATCCCGAGCGACTTTCTGAAAAACTAAAATAGAATAGTAAGGGCAAGCTTATGGCATCGCATGTGCATTGTTTGAACTCGTTTGTGAGTGTGAGCGCCTTACCTAGTCCTAAATCTTGTGTGTGGGACTTCTTTGTGGTGAGGGCACCAAGATTTCTGTATTGTCTATTGACTATCGGGATAGCTGTGCGTGAGTATGCATAATATTCTATCGTAGCGGAATGACATGTTTGGATCCTTGCAAGTTAATGTTTCATACATTTGTGTGCTACTAGGGAGCTTGATTTAAAATTGAATAAGCATTGAATGACCATGAGTTGCTAGAGACACGAGTTTGTTTTCTTAATTGAGTTGTCATATTGTTTTTCTTTTGTGTCATGTTGCTTGAGAACAAGCGAACGTCTAAGTTGAGGGTGTTGATGTGCCGCCATTCTACGACACATTTGACTCCTTTGAACTAAGAATAATCATGAGTTCTCAATCAACCGTCGTCATTTTTGATGTTTTTATGTTATATTTGCAGGAAATAGCGACAAACGTAGAAAAGGAAGGAAATACGATCAAAAGCGCGCCACTGGTTAGAGTGACGGCCACCATTACGGGCCGTCACACATCTGACGGTCCGTCAAGTAGACCGTCAAGTGAGGCAGCGCTACTGCCTAAGGGCAACGGCCACCGTGACGGTCCGTCAAGCATGTGACGGTCTGTCAGGGTGGTTTACCAGGCGACGCGGGATTCCGAAAAATCTATTTTTGGGTTTATTTCCTGGACTCCTATAAATACCCTATGTTAGGTTTATTTTATTACACATTACCCAATAGTTTTAGGAGATTTTTAGTCTACTTTTGAGAGAAGGAAACACGCAAGAACACATTTTCTTCTTCTTGAATCGTGTTCTTGATTGTTCTTGGGATCTTGGTTTTCTTGTTCTTGGATAATTGAAGCTTGTTTTCATTATATTGTAAGAATCTCTTTTCTCTTTATTATGAATATGAATTTCTTTTCTTTCCATCGAAGCATGATTAACTAACTTCCCACAACTAGGGTTGTGGGAGCCATGGCTAAAGTAGTGATATAGATTCTGGGTAGCGTCGGGTTCAATATTTATGATTGTCACGTTTTTAATCATTCATTCTTCACGTTTTCTAGTGGTTGCAAACATTAGAACATGCCTAGGTTTAATTTGCTTGAGTAAAGAAATTAAAACCGGGAAATTTGATTAACTACGAGGATTCAAGACTACCAACTCTCGTCTTATGATTAATGCTGTAACTAGATTAATCTACTTGATGTTTAGGATTGGAATATAAAATCTCACCTTTTCAAGTTCGAGAGAATTGAAAAGGAAATTCGTCTATTTGGTTGAGAAACGTTTAGATGATACCATTAATTCAATCACATCGTTACACGCATATAAGAAAGAACCCGGTTAAGCTTGAATCGACATTGTTATAACGCCATGGTGAACACTTCCCTAGTTCTCTCTCATATTGATTTTCACTCATACGTTCTTAGTGTTTTTGTTCACATATTGATCACACAAACCACCACCCCCCCTTATTTACCGGAAACTATTGACTACTAGTCATCTAATTCACGAACGACCTAATTTTCACCTTATTCCCTATGGGATCGACCCCAACCTCTGTTGGGTTCTATATTTGACGAAGATCGCTTACGCTTCGTAATTGGAGTTGTAGTTTGGGCGTTATCATTATGTTCATTGATGATATCCTTATATATTCTCGGAGTGAGAAGGAGCATGCGGGCCACTTGAGAGTTGTGTTGTAAACTCTCAAGGATCGTCAACTGTTTTCTATGTTTAGCAAGTGTAAGTTTTGGATGCGGTCTGTGGCTTTTTTGGGTCACATTGTGTTAGGAGATGGTATTCGTGTGGATTCGCAAAAGATTGAAGCAGTGAAGAGCTGGCCTAGACTTATCTCCCTGTCGGATATTCGGAGTTTCTTGGGCTTGGCTTGTTATTACAAGAGGTTCGTAGAGGGATTCTCTTCCATTGCTTTTCCTTTGACTCGATTGACTCAAAAAAAGGTAAAATTCCAGTGGTTTGATTCATGTGAGAAGTGTTTTCAGGAGTTGAAGACTAGGTTGACCACCGCTCCAGTATTGACCCTACCTGAGGGTTTGGATGATTTTATGGTTTATTGTGATGCTTTCAGAATTGGGTTGGGTTATGTGTTGATGCAGTAAGGAAAGGTAATTGCTTATGCTTCTAGACAACTTAAGACTCATGAAAAGAACAACCCTACTCATGATCTTGAGTTGGCAGCCGTGGTTTTTGCTTTGAAGATTTGGAGACATTACTTATATGGAATTCATGTGGATGTGTTCACCAATCACAAGAGTCTCCAATATGTGTTTACTCAGAAAGAGTTGAATCTTCGTCAATGAAGGTGGCTTGAGCTTCTGAAGCACCATGATATGAGTGTGCTTTACCATCCTGGTAAGGTGAATATTTTAGTTGATGCACTTATTAGGCTATCCATGGGTAGTGTGGATTCAATTGAGGATGGGAAGAAGGAATTGGTGAAAGATGTTCATCGACTTGCCCGATTGGGAGTGCGAATTATGGACTCTACTGAGGGTGGTGTTATTATTCAGAATGGTTCCGAGTCATCTTTGGTAGCTGAGGTAAAGGCAAAGCAAGACAGTGATCTGATTTTGCTTCAGCTAAAGGGTGCAGTCTATCAACAAAGGGTTGAGGTTTTCTCCCAAGGGGGAGATGGTGTGCTTCGTTATCAGGGTCATTTGTGTATGCCAGATGTAGATAGGTTGAGATAGCAGATTCTGACTGAGGCTCACAGTTCCAGATATTCTATTCACCCTGGTGCCACCAAGATGTACCATGATTTATGGAAAGTCTATTGGTGGAATGGTATGAAGAGGGACATAGCCAATTTTGTGGCTAAGTATCCCAACTATCAGTAAGTGAAGGTAGAGCACCAGCGACTGGGTGGCATGATTCAGGATATTGACCTTCCTACTTGGAAGTGGGAAGCGATCAATATAGACTTCATTACGGGTTTGCCTTGCACTCGAAGGCAACATGATTTGATTTGGGTGATTGTCGACAGGATGACCAAATCAACCCACTTCTTCGCTGTCAAGACTACAGATTTAGTGGATGATTATGCCAGACTCTACATTCAAGATATAGTAAGATTGCATGGCGTTCCTTTGTCTATCATCTCAGATAGGGGTACTCAGTTTACATCCCAGTTTTGGAGATTGTTTCAGAGAGGTCTCGGTACTTAGGTAAAGCTTAGCCAACTTTTCACCCATAGACGGATGGCCAGACAGAGCGTACTATACAGACTTTGGAGGATATGTTGAGAGTTTGTGTGATTGATTTCGAAGTTAGTTGGGATGATCACTTGCCTCTTATCGAGTTTTCCTACAACAACAGTTTTTACTCCAGTATCCAGATGGCTCCTTATGAGGCCCTTTATGGCCGGAGGTGTAGGTCTCCTATTGGTTAGTTCGAGGTTAGTGAGGCAGCCTTGATTGGTCTAGATTTGGTGCATGAGACCATGGAGAAAGTCTAGATTATCAAGGGGAGGTTGAAGACTGCTCAGAGTCAATAAGAATCCTATGCATATATAAGGAGGAGGGAGTTAGAGTTCGAGGTTGATGATTGTGTGTTTCTTAAGGTGTCGCCCATGAAGGGTGTGATGAGATTCGAGAAGAAAGGAAAGCTTAGTCCTCATTTCGTAGGTCCTTATTGGATTCTGAGGAGAGTTGGTAAGGTTGCTTATGAGTTGGATTTGTCATCAGAGTTAGAAGCGGTTCATACGGTTTTCCATGTTTTCTTGTTGAAGAAGTGTGTTGGTGATCCGACCTTGATTGTTTCTTTGGAGGATTTAGGTGTGAAAGATAGTCTAACCTATGAGGAGGTTCACATAGAGATTCTTGATCGTCAGATCCAGAGATTGAAGAACAAAGAAGTCGCCTCCGTGAAAGTTCTATGGAGAAACCAGCTCGTAGAGGGAGCTACTTGGGAAGCGGAAGAGGCCATGAAGGCCAATTATCCCAATATCTTTCCTTTAGATTCTGTTTCAACTTGAGGTAATAGTTTCCTCCTTATTATGTCCCTCTGAATTTACGCCATCAGTTCCCTTCATGATCCTAGCATGCATTCATGATTTCCGAAGTTAGTTCAACTATGTTTTAAGTTGAAGAGTCACTTTTCATGCTTGTTCATCAGTTTTTATGTTTTGATGTTTGGTTGGGTTGTTATTCCTCTAAGTTTTCCTTGCTTAGTCTTCAATCGAGGATGAATAATCCCAAGGGGGAGATATTGTAACATCCCGGATAACGATTCAGCTTCCAAACTCAGAAACTTGTAGAAATTTTGAAACTTCAGGGATCACGGGTCAAGTCCACGAGTCGTGGGTGCTTCCACGAGTCATGAAAAGGACTCGTGATTCCAGTCCTGCAGACCATCCTCAGGTCTGAGAACCACGAGTCAGTTTCACGATTCGTGGATACTTCTACGGATCGTGGAACCAACTCATGGAATCAGTCCTGAGGACTGACTTGGTCCCAGGTACCACGAGTGCTTCTACGGGTCGTAGTTTGATTCACGGACCATAGAGATGACCCGTGGAACCTGTTCAGAGACCTGCCTAATCTACCAAAAATAATGAATTGATTTCATGGGCCATGATCCTTTCCACAGTCCGTCAAGTTGATCCGTGGAAAATCTTCTGCAGCCTGAAACTTTTGCTCAGGAACCACGACTCAAGTCCACGAGCCGTGATAAGTTCTACGATCCGTGGAAATGACCCGTGGGACCTGAAGTCGAGATTTAAAACAACTTTTTCCTAATTAAGTCCCAGGGGTATTTTAGTTATTATCCATCCTTTTAACTCCTAAGTGAGGTCATTTTGACCATTTTTAGCATTATTTCTAATCCCAATAGCCTAAGTCCTCTCTCATTACCTCATTCATCTCCCAAAAAGGAAAAGAACTCTCTCAAGCTCAAGTCTCAAGCTCCAAGATCAAGTCTCCTAATCTTTTCAATTTCAAGTGGGTTAACTTCAATCAAGGTATGTGGGTACTCAACAATGGGTTCCTTTCACCCTTATGCCCAAAACCCCCAATCCTTATTTTGAATTATGAACTTATGAAATTAGAGTTTTGATCAAAATTGGGGAAAACTTATGAAATCAGTTTCTATGCTTAAATTCATGGTTTCTTATTACTTATTTACGATTTGATTATGATTCATTTATTAGATTTAAAATCCTAAGCATTGAAGTTGATTTCTAGCATGATTCCATTGAATTACATGTTTTTCAAGTGAAATTAGACATGATTAGATATCATGACCTTATGAATTTATGAAATTGCATGCCTAATTCTTCAAGTATGAATTTAGAAAGAAAAGTATGATTTGAATTATGTCTATGCTTTACTTCAAGAACTTATGACATCAGAATTGCATGGTACCCGATGTGGCTTCATGCTTTTCAAATGAGATTTGGTATTCGATTATACCTTCATGAACTTATGAGCTATATGTACATGTTTTGGGAGTAGTATTAGCACCGAGTTGGGCAGGGTGACAGTATCCTTAGTCCCAAAACTACGTGCCCCCGTAGGTTCTAAGTCCCCTCAGTTGGGCATCATATTTAGTAATCACACCACAATCATGTCTTTATACCCTGGCAAGGTATATTGGGTCCTTTCGATGAGGCGTATACATAGAATTCCATGTAGCTAGCATGGTCTATGTCGGTTAGAGAACCTCCCACAGAAACAAAATCAGGTTTTAAAATGCATTGACTCTTTGCCTTCAGACTTCAGAACTATTATGATTACTTATGATTTCTTGCATAAATTGCGTTGGCATTGCACTGAGTCTTTTGCACTTCAGTTTTACACTTATAGCATGATTTTAGTTTTACAAGCTTAGCTAGCATGATTATCTCATATTCATGCATATCTCACATACTCGGTACATCCTATAGTACTGATGCATGTTTGCGCTGCATCCTTTGATGATGCAGATTCAGGCTCGATTCCTCACACTCGTGGCTAGATATTGCCGGAGTCTCAGCTTCCAGTGGTGAGACCTCATTATCCGAGGGCTAGTATTAGTTCTATTTCTTTTATGTTGTTTTCTTTGGATTTCTCAAGCTAGTTGGGGTCTTTTCCCATCAGCTTTCATGACAGTTTAGAGGCTTCAGACATAGCTAGACTTGTATTCTGTTGTATGGAGTTGATACTTCTTAGACTTGTTTTTATTTAAGTTATGATTGTCCATCTCTAACTAGTATGCTTTCGCTATGTTTCTTGAATTGATCTCTGAGTATGCTATGACCAAGGGTTAATCTGGAGCACTTGTGTTCCGAATCTCGTATTACGTCGTGACAAATGGACTTATCAACAAAGAGTGGCTATTATTATCATCTGCACAAGACCCAAAATCCATTTTATCTGAATTTTCTTATAGTCACTTGATGAGAAATTAGAAAAATAAATTATCGTCATCTGAATAGCATATGATCTATTCAGGTTCTATGATATTAGACCACATATGATCTTTAATGTCTATGCAATATATTAAGAAAAATAAGTTAAACAAAGAAATAAAATATGCACAAATATTTCAAACGTGTTCTTATAGGAAAAAATCACAAGATGCGGCGCCTATAATTGATGCAGATGTGTACATGAGTTTGGTCTCTCCATGAAAAAAGCTACATCGCCATGACAATTTGGTAATTAATGAGAAATTAAAAAAATCACCCATCATCATCTGGCAAATATTGTTCCATTTTGCTTATGTGTGAAAATTTCAAATTCAAAAAATATATAATCGCACACTATAAAATGTTGTATGATATTAGAGCAGATATATCTCGAGTGTCTGCGCAATATATTAAAAAGATAAGTTAAAATAAATGAATAAACGTTACAAACATACTCTTAGGGGAAAAAGAAAGAAGCTGCATCGCCTTTACAATATGCAACAGTGGAGACAACTTTGGAGAATAGAAAAACCCCGAGAGGTGTTAAGTATATACGTGACTATGTGTAATAATTCTCCTTCTGATGAAGATAAAGTAGTGATATGCTAGCTAGATATATTTAAATAATATGCTAACTAGATATATATAGATAAAATTTGCTGAAATGCTCAAATCTCATGTTTAATTACTTTTTTAAAATATTTTTATATTCTACTCTTGATATGTAATCATCCTTTTTGTTTATGTGAATTTTTCATTACCAGTATAAGGTGTTTGAAGATGGATGTTAGACAATTGATGAAAAAATTGCAAGGATAATATTATTTTATTCGCATAGACATTAGAGAACTTATCCTCCAATTAAATTTAAAGTACAACCATTTTGTTATACTTAATCTTGAATTTTTTTTGACTTTATTTAAAACATATAATGAGTATCAATTATATACTTGTGAAAAGCAAAAATACTACAAAATATATACAAGACAATGAATATAACAAAATCAAAATTCTTTCATTCTCCTTTATGACTACCATATTTTTCAATATTTTCATATGATGAATTATACATACTATTTTTCGCACAATGTGCGAATACACATACTAGTTATATAGAAAAGGATGTGTCTTTTTTGAGCTTTATATGAAATCCAACAAAATAGAAAATACAACTTTTCTAAGCAAGAAGATTTTGTAAAATCTTTTAATGATTTAATACCCTCAAATTTTTATTTAATACCAAAAAATTGATAGGTTGAAACCACTCTTTCCACATTATAGGAAAAATGTGAAGCAGTTTAAATCTTTCAGGTATTGAAAAGTGATTTATTTTTAATCTCATATAATAAAAATTATTTATTGTTATCAACAGAGTCTAATTAAATAACCTACATATTCTAGAAATTGTTAATCACCATCAATTATAATTTATACCTATCATATATAGCTGTAATTATCTTTCATATATTATGAGGTAGATTGCATATTATTAGCCTAGAATCTTCTTTAATTGTATTTACCATGTATAGTTCTTACCATATAAACCATTTACCATGTATAGTTTTCCGTGTAACCTTATAAGGAGATGGTCTCCTTCATTCTTAATATAGAGAAAATCAAGGTTTTTTCCTTGTTCATATGGTATCAGTGCTTTAAAAAATAATAAGTCTTCCTTTCTTTTTTTCCCTCTCCTCCTACTCGTGTGTTTTTCTTTCCAGTGCAATAGTAATAAATTAGCATAAATATCAAATCAACCAAACTATCATAAATATCCTACGAAAAATCTCTCCCTAGAACCTGAAAGTCATCGTACCAAAACACTATAAAAAATCTAGAATACGGGGATGCAACCTCAAAATAAGCAAGAGTCTATGCCCGAAACAAGTGGGCTATAACTGAAAACGAAAGAGATCAAGGTAGCTCGACCGAAATAGCTCACCCTTGATGTCTGAAAACACTGGTCTACAAGTGAGGTCGCGTGTCAGCCGCCGGAAGATTTTCTGTACTCACAAAAAGACAAGCAAGTGCAGATCAATACATAACATCGTGTACTGATAGGATCACCAGCCAGTTCCAAATAAGCAATATATGAACAGTACAATAGCTAAGTAAAAGTACAGGAAACATGTAAACAAGCCACCAGGTATTCCCTAGGCTACCAGTATCTTCCTAGCTTGTTCCCACATGTAACTTACCCTTATAACCATGATCAACAATCAATAATAATCAATGAACATACCTTTTTACATATCCCGGACCCACCCTAGGATCCCCCTAAACAACACCTAAGTGTTAAACATGCAACCCGTTCTACACCAAGACCAAACTCACAAATCAATACAATAACAACCCGGCCTCTCAAGGACCATATGCAATATCACAAAATCATAAACACAACCCGGTCTACTCAGGGAACCATTATTAAAAATGTAACAATACAATAAAGTAAACCCGTACCAGGCGTGGTACCCGAGCCAACCAGTTAGTATCCCATACCAGGCGTGGTACCCGAGCCAACCGTTAGTATTTTCGTACCAGGCGTGGTACCCGAGCCAACCGTTAGTATACCCGTACTAGATGTGGTACCCGAGCCAACCGAATGTCACACAATCCACAGTCACAAACAATGAACAATCAACACTTATAAACCAACAAGCAATAACACCTAGTTCATTTCACAAAACTGATAACAAGACCCTTAGACATTCCTAAACATTCCCTAAGCATGCAACTCATACAATACTTAGACGAAAGTACACAAACATACAATGCATACAAGAATTAATAACCATCACCTACCTCAAATTATCCAAGTTCTACAGTGCCGGAGCTTTCCCTTTTTCAGGATCCCTTGCTTGTTCTTGGTCTAGAAACAAACGCACAAGAACTATAGTCAATCAACTGGCCTAAATTACCCAGGTTATGCAAAATTCCAATCCCCAGGCCCGACCATGATCATTCCACCCCTTTCTCGGGATTTTCCACTATTAATTTATCTAATCCTACCATTTTTAACGGACAAATTTACAGAATTAAGGTCGCATTATCATAAATTGATGGAATCACAATACCCAAGAACTTCTACACCTTGGAATTCCCCTTTTTCCACGAATTCTACAATCCTAGGTCATTCCAAACCTTTTTCCAAGTCCACCCCTAGCAATTCTATAGCATAGGAAAGATAATATGGAGTTTGGGGAGTAGAATCCTTACCTTTAGGACGAAAAACAATGTAAAACTGATGGAAATTGCCCTCTTCTTCTCCCAAAACATCTTTATTAAAAATTGACTATTTTGGAAAAGTTTCTGCATTAAATCACATCACGCTCTGTATAGCGGTCCACTCCGCTATTGTGGTACTGCCGTAGCAGAGTCTACCGCTATGGCATAGGCTGACCGACGTCGATTTTTGCTATAGCGATATTTTCTCCACTACGGTGGAGGTTGCTATGGCGGAGTGTCAATCTCTATGGCGATTGACACGGGACAAAAGTCGTAAAGTCCCTCAAAGTGCCCTATTCACAACACACTTGATTTCTCGACGTTCCAGAATAACCCCTTCACATCAACCTTGATACCGAGAGTTATACTTACCCGAATTCGATTCCAAAAATTCCCCCGGACTCCTTTATGTATTAGCTATAAGGAAAACTAGCTCAAGTCAAGACACTTTACCCCATCCTTACCCAAATTTCCCTAGACCATATCTTGCTCCAAAACTGGCCGAGACTAGCTTAGCCCAAAATTTCAAACTCGGAGTTTTCTAACTCTAGAAATTGGCAGGAATGGTTTACCCATAATGATGAACCCGTTCGTTACAGTATTATTCTAACTAAACCAAAATACATTTATAAGCAAATTCACAAGTTACTTCTCATTCACAACTTTCAACAAACTTACAGACATGTATCATTATTTCTACTAAACTAAAAATTTATCAATCCAATTGGATTTTGAAAGTGTTTTTCTCCATGAAAAATTAACCTAATACAATGTCTTCACAAATTACTCACTAATCTCACCTTTTAATACTTCAATTTGAACTTCAAATCCTTATTTTTCTAACAATAACACTTACATACACTCAAATTACCACATAACTCACACAACTTTCACACTTTTTCAACTAAACCAAAACACATTCACAAGTTACTTGTCATTCACAATTTTCAACAAGCTTATACGAATTTCTCATTATTCTAACTAAAATAAAAATTTATCAATCCGGTAGAATTTAAAAGTATATTTTCTCCATGAAAAATCACCTAATACAATATATTCATAAATTACACTACTTTCACCTCTGAATACTTCAATTTAAACTACAAATCCTTATTTTTTTTTAAATAACACTTACATATACTCAAATTATCACATAACTCACACAACTTTTACACTATTTCAACTAAATCAAAACACATTCACAAGTTACTTCTCATTCATAACTTTTCACAAGCTTACACGAATTTCTCATTATTCTAACTAAATTAAAAAATTATCAATCCCGTAGAATTTTAAAAGTATTTTCTCCATGAAAAATCACCTAATAGAATATCTTCACAAATTACACTACTTTCACTTCTTAATACTTCAGTTTGAACTTTAAATCCTCATTTTTTCTAATAATAACACTTACATACACTCAAATTACCACATAACTCACACAACTTTCAAACTATTCCAACTAAATCTGTCACGCCCCGAGCCTACACCCTGGATGCGACACGATGCTTAGAGTCACAAGTGACCCCAAGCTAACCCATGGCCTGACATACCTCTGAGATAAAGACTTAAAGTAAATGTGAAAGCTGAAATGTGTTGAGATCTTTTGAAAATATTATAACAAAATGAACTATTATAAATTGGTATACAATAGCATTTGAAAATGGATACAACTAACTGACTGACTGTCTATGAAGCCTCTACTAACATTGATTATGGTTAGTCGGGACATGATCCCCAACTATCTCTAATCAATATATAAGAACTTAAATAAACTACTATGACTACTACTGACTAGAGTTCCCGAATAAGGAGAACTCATCCCCTGCTAACTGAAAGCTGCGATCTGTCTGACCATGATCCTGGGAGTTAGCACTGAAACCTACATCATAAAATGATGCAACACAAGGAAGGTATGCGGTCAGTACTTTGAATGTACTGAGCATATGAGATATGCACTTACTGTAAATCATGAAAAGATACATGTATACTGAAAGCATGGTTGAAACCTGAACTATGTAATAATATCTAAAGTGCATAAGTCAAAGCTGTAGAATATAAAATCTTTTACTGAAGAGAATGTAAATCATGTTGCTGGACTGTAGCTGTAAGATCATGATGTTTAAATATAAGTAAAACTGTTACTTAGGGTTTCATGGACTAAAAGGTAGAGTATGTTTGTAAATCATAGGATAGTGCAACTGAGCTGTCATGAGTCATGCTAAAAGTCATGTTTAAAGTAAATCCTTAGAGGAGGTTCTTCTACTGAGCATGCTGAAAACAAAACACTGATATATTGTGTAACACTGTGTCACGACCCAACCGACCGGTGATGTGCCGCCATTCTACGGCACGTTTAGCCTCCTTTAACTAAGAATAATCGCGAGTTTTCAAGCAACCATCGTCGTTTTTGATGTTTTTATGTTATATTTGCAGAAAATGGAGACAAACGTAGGAAAGGAAGGAAATACGATCAAAAGAGCGCCTCTGGATAAGAGTGACGACCAAGGTGACGGCCAGTCACCAAGGTGACGGTCCGTCAAGTTGGCCATCAAGTGAGGCAGCACCACTGCCTAGTGGTGACGGCCACCGTGACGGTCCGTCACCAATATGACGGTCCGTCAAGTTGGCCGTCAAGTGAGGTAGCACTACTGCCTAGTGGTGACGGCCAGTCACCAAGGTGACGGTCCGTCAAGGTTGGCCGTCAAGTTTTACGCGGATTCCGTAAATTCTATTTTTGGGTTTATTTCCTGGACTACTATAAATACCCTATGTTAGGTTTATTTTATTCATTCATTACCCAATAGTTTTAGGAGATTTTTAGTCTACTTTTGAGAGAAGGAAACACGCAAGAACACGTTTTCTTCTTCTTGAATCGTGTTCTTGATTGTTCTTGGGATCTTGGTTTTCTTGTTCTTGGATAATTGAAGCTTGTTTTCATTATATTGTAAGAATCTCTTTTTTCTTTATTATGAATATGAATTTCTTTTCTTCCCAATAGCATGAGTAACTAACTTCCCACAACTAGGGTTGTGGGAGCCATGACCAAAGTAGCAATATAGATTCTGGGTAGCGTAGGGTTCAATCTTTATGTTGTCACGTTGTTAATCATTCATCTATTAAAGTTTTCTAGTGGTTGCAAACATTAGAACATGCCTAGGTTTAATTTGCTTGAGTAAAGAGATTAAAACCGGGATATTTGATTAACTACAAGGATTCGAGACTACCAACTCTCGTCTTATATTTAATGCTGTAACTAGATTAATCTACTTGATGTTTAGGATTGAAACAAGAAAGTTCACCTTTTTAAGTTCGAGAGAATAAAAAAGGAAATTTGTCTATTTGGTTGAGAAACGTTTAGACGATACCATGAATTCAATCACGTCGTGACATGCATATAGAAAGAACCCGGTTAAGCCTTGAGTCGAAATTATTACGACGCCATGGTGAACATTTCCCTAGTTCACTCTCATATTGATTAACAATCGTGTTTTATTATTTGCTTTGGTTAAATATTGTTCACACAAACCCCCCCCCCCCCAATTTACCGAAAACTATCGACTACTAGTCATCTAATTCACAAACGACCTAATTTGCACCTTATTCCCTGTGGGATCGACCCCAATCTTGTTGGGTTCTATATTTGACAGCGACCACTTACGCTTCGTATTTGGAGTCGTAATTTGGGCGTATCAAATTTTGGCGCCGTTGCCGGGGAACACGGTTGTTTATTAAGTCCGGTGTTTATTTGACTCTTAGTCATATTTCCTGCTTTTATTTTTATTTGTTGTTTTTGTTTTTACAGGGTACATAGTTGTGCATGCCAAGTACCCGAGGCTCGGGTGAACCAATATTATCCTACGACCCCGAGCTTGCAAGAACGATAAGGCGAAACATGAATGAGCAACAACAAGAGGAAGCGAGACTCGCTGCAGCTCAGCAAGCCCAACAACGTTTGAATGCTGGTGGTCTTGAGGTCAACATTGAGTTGAATGATGAGGAGGTCGACTTAGATGGAGTTGGTGCCATGGACGCTATTGCGTTTCCTCCGCTAGCACCCGGGGCCAAGTTCAACATCACTAGCACAATGATTCAGCTATTGAATTTGAGAGGAGTGTTCCGTGGTGTTGCTGGTGACGATCCAAACCGGCACCTGATGAATTTTGTGGGAATCTGCAAGTCGTTCGAATTGCCTGGAGTAAGTCAGACAGCGATTAGGCTCAGGTTGTTTCCGTTGTCTCTGTCTGATGAGGCAGCGCTATGGTTGATAAAGCTAACCCCCAACTCTATCACAACCTGGGGAGAGTTGAAAGGAGCTTTCCTAGAAAGGTTCTTTCCTCCCTCTAGGATGATACAGTTGAGGGATGAAATTAGCAACTTCAGACAACAACCTCATGAGGCGTTACATGAGACTTGGTTGCGGTTCAAGAAGAAGCTGACACAATGCCCGAACCATCAGTTGAAAGACAATTTTTTGATGCAGACATTCTACAGGGCACTGAATTCGGCTACCAAGCCGACAATGGATAATGCAGCAAGTGGAGCGTTTATGGGTCTCACTTTTGCCGATGCCACAACTATTTCGGACAGGCTCACCAAAACCAACAGGGCCTGGCATACACGTGATACAGAGGTAGCAGCTAGCACTTATGCAGTTGGTATGTCAGCAGAGCAGCGCATGAAGGAGGAAGAGCGGGACCAAGATATGGCCCATCTGAAGACGCAAATGGACCTACTGACAAAGCATTTGTTGTCAGGAGGTATCGAAAATGTGAAAGCTGTGGGTTCCCAAGGTAGAGCAGCAGAGTTTGAATCTGATGAGGAGGCGAATTATTTGGGTGGTTTCCAGGCCAACGGCCAAGGAAACGAAGGTCGGAACTATCAGAAGGACAACTACTATGAAAAAACTGGCTATAGAGATCGTGATCAGGGGAACTGGAAGAATAACACTGATAGAGGTGGGTTATATGTACCACCTGGTAACCGGGAAAGATCTAACACCGAGACAGGGACGTCCAAACTTGAGAACATGATGGCTAAGATGCTGCTAAAAGTGGAATCTACCCAATCCGCGGTAAAGGAGATGAGGAATGAATTAGCAACAATGAGTCAGGTAGTGGATTCACATTCCACCTCGATCAAGAAATTGAAACAGCAAGTGGGTCAAATCTCGGCATCTCTAAATCAAAGGAGGACAGGTACCTTGCCGAGTGACACCGTTCAAAATCCGAGGAAGGATGGGAGCTGTATGTCGATCACTACAAGAAGCGGTAAAACGTTACCGGAATCAAATCCGGTAATTCAGACTCAAGGTGATGTTGCGGATGACAATGTGGCGGAGGATGCTACGTAAAGGCTCACGGATAAAAGCAAGGAAGTTAAAAAGCTTCCAACTATGATGCCTTGGCCACCACCTCCTTTCCCACAGCGTTTGAAGAAGAAAGCGGACGATAGCAAGTTCCTGAACTTCATGACCATGCTGAAGCAGATATCAGTCAACATCCCTCTGGTGGACGCTCTTGAACAAATGCCCGAATATGCCAAGTTCATGAAGGACTTGATTACCAAGAAGAGGTCAGTAAGTTTTGAACCAGAAGATAACCTCCACCACTGCAGTGCTATTTCTTCAAGATCATTAGTGGAAAAGAAGGAAGATCCAGGTGCTTTTACTATTCCCTGTACTATTGGGAAAATCAACTTTGAAAAAGCCTTATGTGATCTTGGTGCTAGCATCAACTTGATGCCGCTAGCAGTATACAAACAATTGGGTTTGGGAGCGCCCAAACCAACTACCATGAGGGTGCTAATGGCTGACCGTTCAGTAAAGCAACCAGTGGGAATATTGTTTGATGTGCTTGTCAAGGTTGGTAAGTTTATATTCCCGGCTGACTTTGTGATCTTAGACTGCGAAGTGGACTTTGAAGTTCCCATAATCTTGGGATGACCATTGTTAGCTACTGCAAGAGTGTTGGTCGACATGGAAAGAAACGAACTGACGTTCAGATTAAACAATGAATTGGTCAAGTTTGATGCGTGTAAGTTGATGAAGCAACCAAGAGACATGAGAGTGGCCGCGGTTATAGAGGTGGTTGATGAAGCCCCTGCGGAGTTGCATATTGAGGAGAAGAGTCCTGTCGAGACCCTAGCGGTTACAAGAATAAGGTTGTGATCGCAAAAAGGGAAACATGTCGAGGAAGGCGGTGAAAACAAATCAAGGAAAAGAAAACACCGCAATAAAACCAGCAAAGAAAGAGTAAAGAAGTTGCCGCGACTAGCTGCGGAGCCGATAAAAGAGGAAGTTGGAGCTCAACGAGATGGGGTAGCTGGCACCTATTCCATCAATTTCGCCTGCTTTGGAGACCCTGGCGGTCTCAACATCATGCCAGACTCTGAGCCCCATGGACTTCACAGGTATTCCTTTCTCTCACAGCTTTAGTTTCCACATGTATGCATTGGGGACAACGCATGAGTCTTAGTTGAGGGTGTTGGGTTACCTGTGAGTCTTTCACCACCGAGGGTTTTTGTTGCCGTGTTTCTTTTCCCTCCGGTGTGCTATCTAGTAGAACTGGCTTGTTTAGGTTGTCGTTTAAATTTTAGTTGTTTTTTGCTGTCTATAGCAAGCATGGCGTTTTTTTTTAAAAACAAATGTACAAAAAGGAGCCCCCTCTGAAAAAGTTGATTTTGTACTTATGTTTGAAATGATTGACTGTCTGGATCCTTGGATGTCATTGTGTGGTTATGATTGGAATAAGTATGCTTAAGCCGAGCTATTGTTTTGATAGTTGGTAGTGGTATGGCTTCTTGGTGCCAAGTGTGTGTGAGCTTATTGTTATAAATTCTTACTCTGTGCATGCATCTAGAACTTGCCCGGTCTATTTTGTTAAGTTTGAAGTTGGTTGCTTAGGAAAGGATCACAGGCCCTTTTTGTGTGCAGTCCACTTAGCCTATAAGACCGTCCAAATGTAAATAACCCCTTTGATCCCTATTTGAGCCATAATTGACCCTGTTCGTTCAATAACCTGTCACCGTTCCTGTTTAACTTTGAGTCTCTATTTTGGCCCAGGTCCTTCCTTGGACATCATGCACCTCAACAATCAGCCTAAGTTGAGGGTGGCTACTATAGAGGTAGATGATAAGAAAAATAGGATGGATAAGATTGGTTGTCGATAGAATAAAAATGTCGGGTGTGTGTCTAGGAAAAGAACGAAAAAGAAACAAAAAGAGATGAAAAAGAACGGAAAAAAAATAAAAAGGTGAATAAGGATGGACAAAGTAAAGTTAAGTGGAAATAGTAGGTCGGTGATTCCAAGGAGGGTTTAGTCACTATTCCCCAAACGTATCCTACCTGCACCCGAAGCCTCATTACAAGCCAAAACAAGTCCTGTAGTGATCCTAAGCGGCTTTCTAAAAAAACTGAAATAGAATAGCAAGGGCAAGCTTATGGCATCGCATGTGCATTTTTTAAAATCGTTTGTGAGTGTGAGTGCCTTACCCAGTCCCAAATTTTGTGTGTGGGACTTCTTTATGGTGAGGGCACCAAGATGTCCGTATTGTCTATTGACTGTTAGGATAGCTGCGCGTATGTATGGAGAACATTCTATCATATCGGAATGACATGTTTGGATCCTTGCAAGTTAACGGTTCATACATGTGTGTGCTACTAGGGGGCTTGATTTAAAAGTTAATGAACTGTTGAAGGGCCATGATTTGCTAGGGACACAAGTCTGTTTGCTTAGTTGAGTCGTCGTTTTGTTTTTGTTATCATGTTGCTTGAGGACAAGCGAACGTTTTAAGTTGAGGGTGTTGATGTGCCTCCATTCTACGGCACGTTTAGCCTCCTTTAACTAAGAATAATCGCGAGTTTTCAAGCAACCGTCGTCGTTTTTGATGTTTTTATGTTATATTTGTAGAAAATGGAGACAAACGTAGGAAAAGAAGGAAATACGATCAAAAGAGCGCCTCTGGATAAGAGTGACGACCAAGGTGACGGTCCGTCAAGTTGGCCGTCAAGTGAGGCAACACCACTGCCTAGTGGTGACAGCCACTGTGATGGCCAGTCACCAAGGTGACGGTCCATCAAGTTGGCCGTCAAGTGAGGCAGCACCACTGCCTAGTGGTGACGGCCACTGTGACGGTCAGTTACCAAGGTGAAGGTCCGTCAAGGCTGGCCGCCAAGTTTTACGCGGATTCCGTAAATTCTATTTTTGGGTTTATTTCCTGGACTACTATAAATACCCTATGTTAGGTTTATTTTATTATTCATTACCCAATAGTTTTAGGAGATCTTTAGTCTACTTTTGAGAGAAGGAAACACGCAAGAACACGTTTTCTTCTTCTTGAATCGTGTTCTTGATTGTTCTTGGGATCTTGGTTTTCGTGTTCTTGGATAATTGAAGCTTGTTTTCATTATATTGTAAGAATCTCTTTTTTCTTTATTATGAATATGAATTTCTTTTCTTCCCAATAGCATGAGTAACTAACTTCCCACAACTAGGGTTGTGGGAGCCATGGCAAAAGCAGTAATATAGATTCCGGGTAGCGTAGGGTTCAATCTTTATGTTGTCACGTTGTTAATCATTCATCTATTAACGTTTTCTAGTGGTTGCAAACATTAGAACATGCGTAGGTTTAATTTGCTTGAGTAAAGAGATTAAAACCGGAAAATTTGATTAACTACAAGGATTCGAGACTACCAACTCTCGTCTTATGATTAATGCTGTAACTAGATTAATCTACTTGATGTTTAGGATTGAAACAAGAAAATTCACCTTTTTAAGTTCGAGAGAATAAAAAGAGGAAATTCATCTATTTGGTTGAGAAACATTTAGACGATACCATGAATTCAATCACGTCGTGACATGCATATAGAAAGAACCCGGTTAAGCCTTGAGTCGAAATTGTTCGACGCCATGGTGAACACTTCCCTAGTTCACTCTCATATTGATTAATAATCGTGTTTTATTATTTGCTTTGGTTAAATATTGTTCACAACCCCCCCCCCCAATTTACTGGAAACTATCGACTACTAGTCATCTAATTCACAAACGACCTAATTTGCACCTTATTCCCTGTGGGATCGACCCCAACCTTGTTGGGTTCTATATTTGACAGCGACCGCTTACGCTTCGTATTTGGAGTCGTAATTTGGGCGTATCAACTGGGCCATGCGGACGCCTACTCTAACCACCTAGATAGACGAACCCTCACCCCCTGTCCAGCAGGAATCTTGCGGAAAATAGAAAGTAGCAAAAATATCCTTTCCTTTTATTATGAAAACCTTGTTATTACAACATTTGGAAACAGAAAATAGTTTTAAATATAAATAATCCTCCCTAGGACCTATTCTAAACAAGTATAAGAGCTACTACAAGATTTATATAGGACATGTAAAAGAGACACAACTTCCGTCATGGAATCGAAGGACAGAAGCTGCTCCAGATCACCATCGTCATGTACCTATGAAACAACACCAGCCCTGCAACCAGACTATACCAAAAAGGTATAGCAAGAGTAGAGTCAGTACAACCACACGTACTGGTAGGCATCATAGGTCGACCTGAATCCATTCCTACCATCATATAGAAAAATAGGGAAAGCATGAAAATAAACAATGTAACCCATCCTTCTCCACTTTCCCCCTACCGGACCCGATCTCAACCGATCATCCATTTGCACCCCTTATCTAAACCCTTTCTATTCCTTCTGTTGCCAACTCCCTCTTTCTCTGGTTTCCAAATCATCAGTAAGCCTAGACTTCCCAACTCACACAACCCTTGGACTTCCTAAGTCACACGACCCTTGGACTTCCCAAGTCACACAAACTTAGCCCAACCGCTAAATCCAACTCTAACTGCCTCACTATTGACCTAGTCAACCCCTCCAGGACTATGCATTCAGAACAACCCTGACCCTGTCATTCCAGACCCACTACACCCCAGTAACCGAACCTGCCCCGGATCCCTAAACAACTCCTCCCAGGATATTACCCGCTAGTCACACCATGCGAAACTTCCAGCCATTTCCCTAGTTTATCAACCACATGCAAATCACTTTTATAACTAGGATCAAATCAACAACATAGCCAACACAACCCTTGTCTTATAGCCCAGACCCACCGTAGGATCCCCTCTAAACAACAATTATAGAATCCATAATTCATCCTTTTTGTCTAGCCTAGACCCACCCTGGGATCCCCTCGAAACAACAATCACAGAATCAATAATTCATCCTTTTTGTCTAGCCTGGACCCACCCTAGGATCCCCTCTAAACAACACCTAAGTGTTAACAAATAACCCGGCCTAAACCAAGACCAATTCAACAGATATAGAAGAATTCCCAGTCACTCAAGGATCACCAGTCAATATCATAATTCAACAAACAGCCCGGTTCACTCACGGAACCAATACTAGTAAATGCAATGCAATCAATAACAATGCAATGATATAGAAAAGTAAACTTGTACCAGGCGTGGTACCCGAGCCAACCGTTAGTAATTTATACCAAGCATGGTACCCGTGGCAATCATTTATTATACCCATACCAGGCGTGGTACCCGAGCCAACCATTCGTATACCTGTATCAAGCGTGGTACCCGAGGCAACCGAATGTCAACAATCCACAGTCAAATAATGAACACACAACTTGTAAACCAACAAGTACACACCGTTCAACTCACAGACTGTAAAACAGGACCCTTAGATATTCTACACAATCCCTCTAAGCAATGCAATTCATATAACCACTTAGATAAAAGTACAAGCATATACAACATTCAAAGATATCGTAAGCCATCACCTACCCTCTATCCCAGATATATAGCGGAACCTCGACCTTCATCCAAAGACTACACACACTCACCCTTTGTTTACACGTAATAAACAATTTCTCCTTTTTAGCATAATTTAACCCCCCATTAATCTGGGACATACTTAGATAATAACAATATGAGTTTTCACCCTTAGCCCTTAGCAAACAATGATTTCTTAACATGCCTTTCGCATTCCCGAAACCTCATCTAGGAGTTTCCCATTTTCATACCCACCTAGTGGTCCTTGTTATTCTCGGTTCCCAAACCATTCCGACATCCCAATCCCTGAGTCCTATCATTTATAGCATACCAAGATAACATAAACAACCCCAAGTAATTACAATCAATCCACAGTTCAATCCAACCAAGCCTTAGCTCACTCATAACTAATACCCAATCCACCAAACTCCGTGCCCGGAGGACTACGACATGAATTCTCCATTTCACTATACAACAAGTACAAAATGTAAATAGGTCTAACTATTCATGAAAACCTAGCCTACCTGGATGCCAAGAAGCTGTAACCGCACATTTCTGGCTCCGTGAAGGCGTTCTCGGCTAAATGATGGTCCTGGAATCCGTTGTTCCGCGTCCCTCCAGCCATGACCCCTTCTCCTCATAATTACCTAGCCTTGGAGCATCATGGGAGGGTTTTTTAGAGAAACCCTCATATGTTTTCTAACTGAGGAGGAGAAGCTTTTTAATAAAATCCCATTTCTGAGCTTCTGTTTCTCGTCACTCCGCTATGGTGGTTAGACCTCCGCTATAGCAGTCCCGTTATAGCGAAATAATTACCGTTATAGCGGAGTGACATTAGCCCAGGTCATTTTAATTAAGACACAAGTTTCCCCCTTACGTCACCCTACTTTAAACAACGTACCTTAATTTAATTCCCAAAATAATTTGATTTCTTATTCTTAAGGTAACGACGGGTATGGTCGTTATAACAGGTACCAATTTACCCATCGTTCATCCCCGAATGATCCTAGAATACTAACAAGATGAGTGAGGCTAGCCCAGGACTTTCACCATCCCAATTTACCATGTAATCTACAAACCTATGCGAATTACCAGCCTTTCTTAATTAGTCTCGTCGACTTGAAGAAGATTAGATGATCCCACTCCCTCGGAGAATTTGAATTACCCATGAAAACTCACTCATGACATTCCCGAGCACCTAAGAAAATCTGGGGTCTCACTTAATATTGGAGCAACGAATTTGAAATATCTGGGAGAACTTTTCCTTTCCCAATTTGGATTTTCGTCCATTATAGCAGATTTTATTCCACCATAGCTCTTCCACTACAGCGGTCCGTCAACCGCTATAGCGATTGACAGTAGTTTTGAAATAGGGGGAAAATGGATTTCACCCCTCATTCTCCCCATATTCCCTTCGAACACACTGCATTCTCTCCCGATCACTCCGCTCTCGATGTCAAAATTCTCAGGTAAGGCTCATTTTTACTTGTTTCCTTACTCCCTTGCACGAATTTAGACATGATTATGGTAGAAATCTAGGAACTTGGGTGTATATTGAAGTGGGTTTTTGAACTTGAACTTTTGGTTGGATTTTGTTGAATTCCCAAAGCATGGATGCTTCCCTTACGTTTACAATGCCTCCCAGGCGTTCTGGGCGTAAGGATTACACTGTTATTCGCCAAAAATTGGCCAAAATGGGGGTGGAATGTGAAGGGTTGTTCTTGAACAAAAATGGTGATTTGGACGATTTATAGGGGTTATAATGCCCAAATTTTTGTAGGAAACAGTAATTGGGTACCTTGGGTAGGTAGATCTGAACTTGAAACATCAAAAATGGAGTTTTGGACCAAGGGGAGCCATTGTCGCAACCCTTGAAGCTTTGGGGATGATGAATACCGCTATAGCGGTTGGGTTCCGCTATAGCAGTTTCTGCTACAACGGATATTTTTTTGCTATGGCGGACGATCATCCGCTATAGCGGAAGGCCGCGAACCAGTAGCTTCTCAAGCTAACACTTAGATTTTTTTTCCATTTTCTGAACCCCTTATGCCTTATCGAGTTCTAACCCAACTCTTGTTACATTACATGCTATTCATACAAATGGATGAAGGAGGACAACTGCCCGTATATGATTATGACCGAGGTTGGGCATATGTTATGAGAGGGGTTGCAAGATGACTGAGGTGGACGGAAAAGTAGCCTCCTTTCACTGCAAGGTTCGAGAGTTTAGCTGAGAGTCCTTGCTAGTAGCTCCCCCTGCCACACGAACAGGATGGGTACGGGAGTTTTATGCCATTCTCCCTACAGTCCATTGGGATGAGCCCAACCTCACCATTTACAATCGAGGAAGGGACGTTCCAGTGGATGCTCGTACTGTCAATGAGGTGCTTGGAGTGCCTCACGTCTCCAATGCTGCATACGAGGACAAGGCGAGGCTTTAGGATATGACTTGGTTGAGGGACACTCTGGTAGATGCAGCGTTCAGGGATTAGATTTACTAGGTCAACCCCGAGGGTGTCACTAGCACCAACCTTTCTGCGGAGGCTAGAATGTGGCTCAACTTGGTATCCCGAAGGATCCGCCCATCGGGTAACACGACCGATGTGACCTATGCCCAAGCCCTGGTGGTTGTTTTTTCCATGCGAGGCATCATTATGAATGTGGGAGAGCAAATTATCTCTGAATGGAAGGACTTCTACAGGGGTCACAGGAAGGGCCCCTATCTTCCAGGTTTGGTATCCGTGTTATGCAGGCGAGTTGGAGTGCCTGAGGACCATACGGACTTAGAGGTGGCCATGGAAGACCTTTTTACCCTGTCAGGGTGAAGGTGGTCTCCAAAAAGAAGAGGAAGATGGACGAGGCAGGAAGCAGTCAGCCGGTGGAGGAGGCCGACGATTACACCCCTGCCCCTTCCCAGCCCTAGCCCCCGATCTCTAGAGCCCAGCTGGAGGAGAATTTGGCCGCTGTCTGGAGGTTTATAGAGGATCCTAATGCCAGAGGTGCATCCTCCCACCCATCTGCTCAGGAACTTACAGCACTCCGTAGGGAGTTAGAGGAAGAGAAGAAGAAGAGATGCTCCCGGGACCGCATGTTTTCCCGGATATGGAAGACCGTCAAGGTCATGTTCTCTTGTGTTGCCCCGGGTCAGGAGATGCCCGCACTCGTTCCTGAGGACAGGCATGAGTTCCCTTTCCTCAGTGATGATGAGGCTTAGGACCTCCCTCTCCCCCTTTTACTAGATACTCTTACTGTTTTGGGTTGCCCCCGTTTGGGGCTTGTCAGACAATATTTCCCCCTTCCTTTTCCCCTTTTATTACCGCACACGGATGCTTGTTTTTAGACCATTTCTCTTATATGCACACTATGTTAATTATAGCATGCTTTCCTTGATTTATACCAAGATTCGTAACTTATTACTGCTTTTATATTGCCCCCGGGAAGGAACGAAAAATAGGGGAAAAATAGAGCAGGCTTCTGCCTCTCATACCTCTGCTATGGCGGATGCCACTCTGGTACAGCGGATCCGCTATAGCGGAGAAAAATTTGCTATAGCGGGAGCGCCATAGCGGTGTCATCCGCTATGGCGGACTCGACGGTAATCAGTCCAGAAAATTGGATTTCCAGCTACATGAACTCATCCCCCTTACCGATTATCCTTGTTTGAACCTATAAATCCCGCCAGGGTCTTAAACCACCCTTAAGGCCTTTCCTGGCATCGAACGTATCACAATCAGGCATAACACACAATCAATTATAATGAAATCACAACAACAATTGTTTCCCAGTAATACCTCCCCGCCATTACACTAATGACTCCCTTGTTCCCATGGTTCCCAACCAAGTCCCGACTGTCCTGAAACCGAAGCTTCCCTATAGTCACAGTTCCCAATCCCTTATCATCTTAACCGATGATAAGCCCTTTTTAACATGCAAAACCACTCTTTAAATTAGGACATTTAATAGTTTACCACAGCCTAAGGCACACAATTTTTTTTTACTTAAATGACTTCCTACAGACTCTACATGCATAGAAGATAACAATTCACACACACACACACCCCAAGTAAGTCACACCAAAATTGTATATCACAATCATTTCAATATAACGTTACCACCAAATCAAATCACAACCAATTCAAGCCATATAATCTTACCGTCTATTCATCCCATGGATGGACATTAGCCGATAGTCCATATCTTAACGCAGCCTCTCAGGCCAGATACCAATTGGAACCTTCCCGGTTCCAATTCCTATTGCTTGTCTTATCACAACCGGAGTACAAAGACCTCCTGAACCTTGTTGAGATACCAATTGGAATATAGAGATACCAATTGGAATCTAGAGATACCAATTGGTCTCAACTCATACAAGCAAGTAAACAACTACACGAAAGAATGAAAGAAGGAAATTTTTCCTAGAATGCTTCATAACTTCCCAAAGATTATATGTGGACGTTAACACACCAATCCGTAGGACTAAATTTGACGCCTTGCTTTTGTACTAGGAGACCGGTAACCTAGGCTTTGATACCATCTGTCATGACCCAACTTACCGGGCCATGCGGACGCCTACTCTAACCACCTAGACAGATGAACCCTCACCCCCGCTAGTCACACCATGTGAAACTTCCATCCATTTACCTAGTTTATCAACCATATGAAAATCACTTTTATAACTAGGATCAAATCAACAACATATCCAACACAACCCTTGTCATATAGTCTGGACCCACCCTAGGATCCCCTCTAAACAATAATCACGGAATCAGTAATTCATCTTTTTTGTCTAGCCCAGACCCACCCTGGGATCCCCTCTAAACAACGCTTAAACCAAGACCAATTCAACAGATATAGCAGAACTCCCGGTCACTCAAGGACCACCAGTTAATATCACAATTCAACAAACAACCCTGTTCACTCACATAACCAATACCAGTCAATGCAATGCAATCAATAACAATGCAATGATACAAAAAAGTAAATCCGTACCAGGTGTGGTACCCGAGCCAACCGTTAGTAATTTGTACTAGGTGTGGTAACCGTGCCAACCATTTGTTATACCCATACCAGGCGTGATACCCAAGCCAACCATTAGTATACCTATACAAGGCGTGGTACCCAAGCCAACCGAATGTCAATAATCCACAGTCAAATAATGAACACATAATTTGTAAACCAACAAGTACACACCGTTCAACTCACAGAATGTACAACAGGATCATTAGATATTGTACACAATCTCTCTAAGCAATGCAATTCATACAATCACTTAGATAAGAGTACAAAAACATACAACATTCACAGAAATCATAAGCCATCACCTACCATCTATCCCGGGTATATAGCGAAACCTCGACCTTCATCTGAAGACTACACACACTCACCCTTTGTTTACACGTAATGAATGATTTCCCCTTTTTAGCATAATTTAACCCCCTATTAATCTGGGACATACTTAGATAATAACAATATGAGTTTTCACCCTTATCCCTTAGCAATCAATGATTTCTTAACATGCCTTTCGCATTCCCGAAACCTCACCTAGGATTTTCCCATTTTCATACCCACCTAGTGGTCATTGCTATTCCCAGTTCCCGAACCTTTTCGACATCCCAGTCCCTGAGTCCTATCATTTATAGCATACCAAGACAACATAAACAGCCAATCCACTGTTCAATCCAACAAAACCTTAGCTCACTCATAACTAATACCAAATCGACCCGACTCCGTGCCCGGAGGCCTATGACATGAATTCTCCATTTTACTATACAACAAGTACAAAATGTAAACAGGTCTAACTACCCATCAAAACCTATCCTACCTGGACGCCAAGCAGCTGCAACCACACATTTCTGGCTCTGTAAAGGCGTTCCTGGCTGAATGATAGTCCTGGAATCTGCTTTTCCGCGTCCCTCGAGCCATGACCCCTTCTCCTCATGATTACCTTAGACTTGGAGAAGCATGGGAGGGTTTTTTGGAGAAACCCTCGTATGTTTTCTAACTTAGGAGGAGAAGCTTTTTAATAAAATCCCATTTCTGAGCTTCTGTTTCCTGTCACTCAGCTATGGCGGTTAGACCTCCACTATAGCGGTCCCGCTATAGCAGAATAATTACCGCTATAGCAGAGTGACATCAGCCCGGGTCATTTCAATTAAAACAAAAATTTCCCCCTTACGTCACCCTACTTTAAACAACGTACCATAATTTAATTCCCGAAATAATTTGATTTTTGATTCTTAATGTAACGACGGGTCTGGTCGTTACACACGGTAAATTTAATTTATAGTACTCAAGCCCAAACATAATATGCATAAAATCAGATATGCAAGAATATTCTGGAAAATATAACATAAAAGATGTAAAACTGAACTAAGGGCCTAGTACACAACTACTAAGTCTAATTCTGTGGGAAAGTCTGTTAACCAACATAAACCACTTGAGCTAAACATGGAGTCCGATGTATACGCCCCATCGAGAGGACCCAATATACCTTGCCGGGGTATAGAGGCATGACTGGCATGATCACTAGTTCTGATGCCCAATTGAGAGGCTAAATAACCTACGGTGGCACGTAGTTCTGGGACTTGAGGTACGCTGAACCCTAGTCCAACTCGGTGCTAAATACTACTCCCAAACTAAATAGTGATAGCTCATTTAAACCTGAAGTTCTGGAATGCTGTGTCAGAACCTAATTAATTTGGATGATTTCTGAAAAATTGCATAACTAAAAACTATTCATAAAGCATGTGGACATATCTAGATGTCATACTAATAATGAGACTTATTAAATTTGTAATCATTGATGGCATATCTGAATACCATGCTTATCACAAAACCTACTAAGTTCATCATCATTGATGGAATATGTTGAGAGTCTATATTTAAAAACTTATTCTTGCAAAACATACTAGAGGTAAGTTGAAGCCTGTTAAAATATGAGATGTTTTAAAGAAAACCTATAGACTAAAAACTGGCTAATTTCATGCTTAAAACTGAATGCTAGGAATCTAGGTTAAATTCTAAAGAAAACCACTTCTCATGAAAATACTACAATTTTAGGCTAAATTCTTGATTTCTTAAAGTTCCTGTAAGAGATCATGCAAGTCATTGAAAACATGGAGCAAATCTTCTAAAATAGGTTATAATTCATGTAGAAATCATAAGGACCGAATTCTGAAAAATATAGCATGATAGGACGAGAACCCTAGTTTATGACATCATGAAATTTGAAATAGAAGAATGAGTTTTTAGGCATAAGGGTGAACTAAACCCTTACTAAATACCCACATACCTGGTTGTAGAAGATTCTTGAACTAGAACTGAGGTTTGAAGCTTTGGAGAAGAACCCTAGGCTTGAAATCTGGAGAAGAATGTTATTTTCTTCTTGAAACTGACTTGAGAGGAAACTGACTTGTTTTGAGGTTCAGACTTAATAAAAATAAGCCTAGAGCTATTTATAGTCGGGGCTAAAATAAGAATGAAAGGTCTGAAATACCCCTGGAATACTAAATTAAAAACTGCTGAAAAAACTCGTCATCAGGTTCCACGGACATAAACCATGACCCGTAGAATAGATCACGGTTTGTAGATTGGGGTCGTGGTTCTGAAACCACTTTTCTGGGCTCTAAACTGATTTCCACGAGTTATTTTCACGACCCGTGGAAACTTCCACGACCTGTGGAAACTTCCATGACACGTGGAACCTTCTCGTGGTTGTTGTCTGTCATTTTGACTGACAGACACCCTTTAGTAAAACACTGATAACTTCTTGCTACGGACTCAGATTAATACACGGTCAGTGGAGTTGGTAAGAAGACTCAAAGTCCTTTAATTTGGTGGGTACTAGGGTACCTAACTCTTCATATTCTAGGAGATATGATCATTTTATGTTGACCCTAGTTTAGTCTTACATGAAAACTTTTTTGGTTGGGGTGCTTTAACTTAACTTGATTCTAGGAGTTTCTTATGAACATGATTCACATCCGAAGCACTCACCACACTAGGTTTATGATCATTATACTCATGGAAATAGTTTGGGTCTTAGCTTAAAAATTTTGGGGTGTTACAATATCTCCCCCTTGGGATCATTCGTCCTCGAATGAATACTTACTAGGCTGAGGTTGTCGGAAAAGAGCTGCAATCCCACCAACTGAGTTCTAAAAGCTGGAGTACTGGTATGATAACTGATTTATGACTAAAATATGAATTGAGCTAGGTTCATGAGTCATGTATGCATACTGAGAGCATAAGAACACTAATAGGACATGAAACTGAAATCCCAATATGATAACTGGTTTGGAGTGAGAGTAGGGACTTAGATGAAACTCACAAAGAACGAATGCATACTTAGAAATCATAGTTAGCTGAAAGGAACATAAAACTGAGAGGAGTATCTATACAAGAAAACTATTCTCTTCTAAACTGAACTTACCAGCATGGATTGAACTAAGCGTAGGGCCTTCTGGTCTTAGGAACGATTATTGGCAGGCCTGAACTGATCTGATGTGAGGAGTCTACTATCTTACTACCTGAAGCTACTGGACATAAGGTATGAGAATCCTGGGCAAGGAGTAAGAACAAGACTATTCTCACCTCAAATAATACGGTTGAAGTCTTTTAAGCTTAGGAAATACCTTTTTTTAACTACACCAACTTTTCTGAATGCCACACTTGCTATTTACAACTGAAATTCTCATCAACACACATGTAGATTCTGAGGTCTGAGCCTACTATCTACTTTCTACATTTTCAATCCTATCTCGACTAAAACTCTTGCATCTAAAGTTGTCTCCCAAGAATGGTATTCCTCCTTATCACATAAATCAACTAACCTTGAGTTCTAATTAATGGGTCACTAGTCACACAAATCAAAGGCCCACATGTATTTCATCATAACATTCAAGCTTATTTCTATGATCATCTTAAGGCTTGTCTAGACCTGGCACTATCTGAGTCTTCTATCCTCTTCTCTAGCATATCTATAGACTGTAACTGCAAGCACTTCTACAAAGAGGGACATCAAAAAGAGGAAAATCTAGTACTTGCCATCTAGGCTACTACTTAGCTTCCTCCACTAACACACTTAGTGGGATATAGCCATACAAGGTGAGGTCTGAGAGGTCAAGTACAAAGGTCTGAGTGTCTCACATACTGGACATATGAAGCATGGTTGGAGTAAGGAATCGTAAGCATGAACTATTCAAGAAATATGGTCTGAGCATATACATGATATAGCATGATTTCATTAGCCATCAAGGCATATCCTGAGGACTGAAGTGAGTACATAGGCCATAGAATACTGTGAGACATGAGTTTACTTGTATAACGAGTCTCGTGGCATAAACCTGGAATTTATAGAGGCGTAGAGTAAGACTGGAATCGCTGTCTGGAGAAATTTCTATTTATTCTAGGAGCTGAGTATGGATATGAATATATAGGGAGAGCATGAACTTATACATGACTATAACATAAATACTTCTGAGTATAGTTTCATCTTGACTGAAGTGCTAGAAAATCTACTGGAATATGAATGGATCGATATCCTATCATAGCCCTTTCTAGAATTCTGTACTGGTTGAGTCATAAGACTGAACTTGGTTCTTCATTCTATCATCTCCCCCTTAGCTTGAAAGTCACCCCTTTAAGTGTGCAGATCTCTCTCCTGAACTAGGCTATAACCAAAGATGTTAAACCCTTGCTAGGTCTCCTTCTGAGGCATCTCTTAGCTTCCTCTTTACCCTTAAGGATATCACTAGAGGATTCATACTCTTACTGGTGTGGATAACCACTTCTTCTAATATTTAGAAATCTGACCTTTGCCTATTCGTCTACTAATATCACATCTCTAAGTTCACATCAACCAAAATCAACTGAATTAAACCATGCTAAGGGACTCAACACCATCTATCTATAATCTTCTGATCATCATACCATAACAACTACTCTCGGTGCACATCTATCTTTCTGATGCTTAAGGATCTCTTCTTTATCTCATGACTTATTTGCATTTTACCAATTCACTTAGGCATCACATATACATCTTAGAGCTATTATAGTTCTGAATCCATACACCTAGTTCTGGGGTCATTTTGTCACTTATGGCCCATAACATCTCTATTTATACTAACTGTTAAGCGACTGTACTACCCAAGAACTTACGCAACTATAACCTTTTAGCTAAGGTGCCACTCATAGTAAAGTTCCTGGAAGAAGGTCTGAGAGCAAGTTCTATTGTAGGCTCAATTGCACAAGTGGAAAAGGATACATGCTTTTGGATTTGTATACTTTAATGCACTAGTGGGCTCCTCTCAAGCCCTTGTGACATCTATTAACTTTCTGATGGCTCTATCCAGGAGCACTTCACTGATAGGGATCTGAACTATACTGTTTCCACTACCTCAAAGATGAGGCATGAATGGAGGAATTGGATCAACGCATGAATCTGCATAAGTTTCTGAAGGAATAACTTTACTGCACAATCTTGAGTATGAACAAAGGGGAACATTTCCTAAATGCCCTGTAGCCCCTCGAAGAAAAGTACAGACATCTCTGTACCATTCCGCAAGACTCTACTAGACACGGCTTTACAGACATCCTAGGACACTTGAACTCTGTGCTCTGATAGCAAGTTTGTCATGCCCCGAGCCTACACCCTGGATGCGACACGATGCTTAGAGTCACAAGTGACCCCAAGCTAACCCATGGCCTAGCATACCTCTGAGATAAAGACTGAAAGTAAATATGGAAGCTGAAATATGCTAAGCTCTTTTGAAAATATTATAACAAAATGAACTATTATAAACTAATATACAATAGCATTTGAAAATAGATACAACTGAGTGAATGACTGTCTGACTGTCTATAAAGCCTCTACTAACATTGATTATGGTTAGCCAGGACATGACCCCCAACTATCTCTAATCAATATATAAGAACTGAAATAAACTACTATGACTACTACTGACTGGAGTTCCCGAATAAGGAGAACTCATCCCCTCCTGACTGAAAGTTGCGATCTATCTGACTATGATCTTGGGAGCTAGCACTGAAACCTACATCATAAAATGATGCAGCACAAGGAAGGTATGCGGTCAGTACTTTGAATGTACTAAGCATATAAGATATGCACTTACTGTAAATCATGAAAAGATACATGTTTACTGAAAGCATGGCTTAAAACTAAACTATGTAATAATATCTGAAGTGCATAGGTCAAAGCTGTAGAATATAAACTCTTTTACTGAAGAGAATGTAAATCAGGTTGCTAGACTGTAGCTGTAAGATCATGATGTTTAAAGATAAGTAAAATTGTTACTTAGGATTTCATGGACTAAAAGGTAGAGTATGTTTGTAAATCATAGGCTAGTGCAACTGAGTTGTCATGAGTCATGCTAAAAGTCATGTTTAAAGTAAATCCTTAGAGGAGGTTCTTCTACTGATCATGCAGAAAACAAAACACTGATATATTGTGTAACACTGTAAATTTAATTTGTAGTACTCAAGCCCAAACATAATATGCATAAAATCAGAAATGCAAGGGTATTCTGGAGAATATAACGTAAAAGATGTAAAACTGAACTGAGGTCCTAGTACACAACTATCGAGTCTAATTCTATGGGAGAGTCAGTTAACCGACATAAACCACATGAGCTAAACGTGGAGTCTGATGTATACGCCCTATCGAGAGGACCCAATATACCTTGCCAGGGTATAGAGGCATGACTGGCATGATCACTAGTTATGATGCCCAACTAAGGGGCTAAATAACTTACGGTGGCACGTAGTTCTGGGACTTGAGGTACGCTGAACCCTATCCCAACTTGGTGCTAAATACTACTCCCAAACTGAATACTGATAGCTCATTTAAAAATGAAGTTCTGGAATGCTGTGTCAGAACCTAATTAATCTGGATGATTTCTGAAAAACCGTATAACTGAAAACTATTCATAAAGCATCTGGACACATCTATATGTCATACTAATCATGAGACTTACTAAATTCGTAATCATTGATGGCATATTTGAATACCATGCTAATCACAGAACCTACTAAGTTCATCATCATTGATGGCATATGTTGAGAGTCTATATTTAAAAACATATTCTTGCAAAACATACTGGAGGTAAGTTGAAGCCTGCTATAATATGAGAAGTTTTAAAAAAAACCTATAGACTAAAAACTGGCTAATTTCATGCTTAAAACTGAATGCTAGAAATCTAGATTAAATTCTGAAGAAAATCAATTCTCATGAAAATACTATAATTTTAGGCTAAATTCTTGATTTCTTAAAGTTCCTGTAAAAGATCATGAAAGTCATAGAAAACATAGAGCAAATCTTCTAAAATAGGCTATAATTCATGTAGAAATCATAAGGACTGAATTCTGAAAAATACAACATGATTGGACAAGAACCCTAGTTTCTAACATCATGAAATTTGAAATAGAAGACTGATGTTTTATGCATAAGGGTGAACTAAACCCTTACTAAATACCCACATACCTGGTTGTAGAAGATTCTTGAACTGGAACTGAGGTTTGAAGCTTTGGAGAAGAACCCTAGGCCTGAAATATGGAGAAGAACTCTCTTTTCTTCTTGAAATCGACTTGAGAGGAAACTGACTTATTTTGAGGTTCAGAATTAATAAAAATAAGCCTAGATCTATTTATAGTTGGGGGTAAAGAAGAATGAAAGGTCTGAAATACCCCTGGAATACTAAATTAAAAACTGCTGAAAAAACTCATCGTTGGGTTCCACGAACATGCACCATGACCCATAGAATGGATCACGGTTTGTGGATTGGGGTCGTGGTTCTGAAACCAATTTTCTGGGCTCTGAACTGATTTCCACAAGTTGGTTTCATGACCCTTGGAACATTCCACGACCCGTGGAACCTTCTCGTTGTTTTTAGGCCACTGGACTATTTCCACGAGTTGGTTTCATGACCCGTGGAACCTACTCGTAGTTTTCAGGTGAAAAAATGGATTTCCACGAGTTGGTTTCATGACCCGTGGAAACTTCCACGACCCGTGGAAACTTGCACGACCCGTGTAACCTTCTCGTGGTTGCACTGATAACTTCTCGTGGTTGACAGACACCCTTTAGTAAAACACTGATAACATTTTGCTCCAGACTCGGATTAATGCACTGTCAGTGGCGTTGGAAAGAAGACTCAAAGTCCTTTAATTTTGTGGGTACTATTCCACCTAACTCTTCATATTCTAGGATATATGATCATTTGAAGTTGACCCTAGTTTAGTCTTATATGAAAACTTCTTTGATTGAGGTGCTTTCAACTTAACTTGCTTCTAGGAGTTTCTTATGAACATGATTCACATCTAAAGCACTCACCACACTAGGTAAATGATCATTACACTCATGGAAATAGTTTGGGTCTTAGCTTAGAATTTTTGGGGTGTTACAAAATCAAAACACATTCACAAGTTACTTCTCATTCATAACTTTTCACAAGCTTACACGAATTTCTCATTATTCTAACTAAACTAAAAATTTATCAATCCGGTTGAATTTTGAAAGTATTTTTTCTCAATGAAAAATCGCCTATACAATATATTCACAAATTACACTACTTTCACCTTTTAATACTTCAATTTGAACTTTAAATCTTTATTTTCCTAATAATAACACTTACGTACACTCAATTTTTCACATAACTTACAAGACTAACATAAACTTAGGTTCACAAGACTAACATAAACTTAGGTTCACAAGACTAACATAAACTTAGGTTCACAAGACTAACCTAAACTAAGGTTCACAAGACTAACCTAAACTAGCAAGCATTATTCAAGGTTCAAAAACTAACAATGTAATAAACTAACACTAACCTAAATTAATAACTAATAGCAGAAAAATAATCAAACATTAACCAAAAACTAAGATTCATATAACAAACTATTAAAGATTCAAAACGAATACTAACCTAAAGTGAAAACTAATAGTAAAAACATCTAACTTTAACCTAAATTCGAAATTAATAGCAAGCATTAACCTAAATTAAGGTTCACAAGACTAACCTAAACTAAGGTTCACAAGACTAACCTAAACTAGCAAACATTATCCAAGGTTCACAAACTAACATTAATGTAATAAATTAACACTAACCTAAATTGATAACTAATAGCTTAAAAAATTAAACATTACCTAAATTCAAAACTAATAGCAAAAAAAATAATTGAATATGAATCAAAAACTAAGGTTTATATAATATTCAATTAAAGATTCAAAACTAAGACTAATTAACTAAAGTAAAAACTAATAGCAAAAAAATCTAACTTTAACCTAAATTCAAAACTAACAAAACTAACACTAACCTAAAGATGAAAACTAATTCAAGATTATAACCCAAAACTAATAATATAAACTAACAACATTAAAAAAAACTTAACTTCAAAAAACTTACCTTCAAAAACCTAATTCAAGAATCTAAAATTGAAAAATAATTCAAGATTATAACCTAGAACTAGGAGTGGAAAAATCAAACTCAACCCAACCCAACCCATTTAGGTTTGGGTTGGTTATTGACCCGTCCATTTGTTAGCTCAATCCATTTCAACCCAACCCATTAAAAATTGGGTTGATATGTAACCCAAATTGACTTTTGAAAAATCTTGTCAAAATTTTTTTAATTTTTTTTTTTGATTTTATATGTTATATATAATTATAATAAAGAAAAAATAACTTTATTAGGTATTAAAAACTTATAAAATAACAAATAAAGTAATTAAAAATTAGTAAAAATTGAGCTGGTTGAGTTATGACTCATTACTAACCCGTTATTTAACCCGTGTTGACCCAACCCATTTTGACCCAAGCAAATTTGGGTCGGGTGGGTCTTAACCCATTTATTGTCTTGACCCATTTTGACCCGCCCAAATTTAACCCAAACTGCCCAATTGTCACCCCTACCAAAAACTAACAATATAAAGTTCATAACCTAAACTAATTAGGTTCATAAATTAATAGCAAGCATATATATATATATATATATATATATATATATATATATATATATATATATATATATAAACCTAAACTAATTAAGATTCATAACCTAAACCCCTATACTAAAGTTCACATATCATTTTTTTTACTAACATTCAATAAATGCTAACCCTAACATTCAACAATTGTACGAAAACTAACAATATAATTCAACCCAAAACTAACAATATTCAATCGAAAACTAACAATAATCAATCCAAAACTAACAATATTCAACTCAAAATTAACAATATTCAACCCAAACTAACAATACTCAACCAAGCATAAATTAATTAAGGTTCATACCAAAACACCTAAATTAAAGTTCACCTCTCAATTTTTCACTAACATTCAAGAAACTCTAACCCTCACATTCAAAAATTTAACACTAACATTCAATAAATTAATCCTAACATTCATGAATTTCAAGAAAACTAGTAATATAATTCAATCCAAAATCAATAATATTCAACGTAAAACTAACAATTTTCAACCAAGACTATGATTAATTTAAGATTAAAAATTAAAAACTAACCCTAGTGTTGACTATTCAACAAGGTGGTGGCGGTAATAGACTGGTGGAGGAGGAGGAGAAGGAGAAAGGCACGGCAGCGGTGGACTTTAACAACGGCGGCAGCGGCAATAAGTTGTGGAGGAGGAGAAATCGCCGGAGAGATGTGAGGAAGAGAGAAAAGAAAAAATGGAAGAAAAGACCTGATCTGGGCCTGTTGAATTAAAAAAAGCAATGGACAATATCTTTTTTGTTCGTTGCTTTTTTTATTTAATGTTTGACTAGATATTGACCAAAAAGTGACAGACAAAAATTACGCTGCCCAGCGCAATTTTAAAAAAAAGTTATTAACTTTTTAAGATATTATTGTTATTTATATATTAATAAATTAAAATTTTGCAAAAGCCACGAATAAGGCCATTATTTTAAAATTATTTTTAAATTATTTTTAATAATTGAGAAGTTGTCCATCGCTTTTATTAAAAAATAAATTGTAATGACCCTTTCGGTCATTTACGTGTTATTGCCTTTCTTATATCGTTAGGGATTGCCTGTAGCGGCCCCAAGTCATTTATGGCTTGCTGAAACTGATAGTTCGGTGTCTGGACCGTTTGTTGGGTCTTTTTGGCCATTTCTTGTTTTAGAGCTCTTAACTTTGGAAATTGTTGACTTCAGTCAACATTCTTGATGAACATGCTCGGAATTGAATTCCGACAATTCTGTTAGCTCCGAAGCATGAACTTTGGTCTAGAGGGACTTTTGATCAAGATCCGGGAGCTTTTCAGCTTGGAATTCTCTCTCATTCTGTGTTTTCAGGCCAGTTGGGCTTGTTTGCTTGACTTTGGTCAACATTTAGAGAAGAAGGCCTTGGATGGAAATTTCGTCAGCGCAGTTAGCTCCGGAACATTGAGTTTAGGCTAGAGGGACCATTGGTTTGAGTCCTGAGGCTTCCAAACTTAATTTTGCCCCGTGTGTTCCGTTTTGAGAATAGTTAGCCTAAGGTTGATCTTTGGACGTGGGGCCCACTTTTCATTAAATCAACCTTTGATGGAATTTTCATTGATTTTGTTGAGTCTGTAAAATTGTTTCCACTCAAATATCACTATTGATTTTTGAGTATCGGGATCCGATTGTGTCCGACATACCCCATAAAATTTTGGCATTGCTGGTTGCTGGTGTGGTGCCAGGGCGCCGCCTAGGCTGCGCCAGCGCCTGGCCTCCTACATGCCAGCTCCCCTGCGCTCGCGCCCCTGGGCCGCCCCTGCGTCTTTGTTGGACACCCTATATAAGTTGTTGGCAGCCAAATTTTCAGCTTCTCCCCCCATCTTTAAAGCTCGATTTCTCCACCATTTCTTTACCAAATTCCTTCAGATTTTCACCTGCTCATCCCTATTTCTTGGAGGAATTACCGTTGCTGATCCGAGTGTGTTTCTTGGCCTCGTAAATAGGTAAAATCTCTTGTTAATCTCTGTTAATTTCCATAAATTGTATTCTTTAATTTTCATGATTCTTGGGCTCTTTTGAGCCCTTCCTATGATCTGTTTCTGCTCAAATTATGAGCACGTTCTCCTGGGAATGTGGGGAACACTATGGTGTTTTTTATTTTTGGTTTTGGATTGCGAGGTACACAGGCCCGCTTGTGACCTGGATTTCAACCCGGTTATATTTATAGCATTATGGGTATCATTGGTTTCGCATTAGTGTATAAATTATTGTATTGATAGTGGTTTCGCAAATAGAAGCTTTCCGGAGCAGTTCGAGCCTGTACAATGTTGTTCCACAGCTAATCATCGGATGACAGGTAGGTTATGGCTTTCCCTACCTAGACTCTACGTATATAGGCTATAACTACATTAATTAGTATCCTTGAGTGGGTTCTTTTAGGTTGGTGCCCCAGACCGTGCCAGTCTTTTCTGTCCATTTATTTTTTACCTTGGTTGTAGTATTCGTGTAGTAATGTATATTATCCTTGTGGTCTTGTGTGGCCTTGTACTGATTCTGCAACATAGATGGTGGATTATTTGGGAATGTTCGCGAGTCCCAGACATAGAGATATCCTTTTAGGCTGGTTATTATCTACTATAGAGTTGTTGAGTCTGTGCAGGACTGGTAGGAATGTTTGTGAGATATTTTGGGCTAAACTTGTTGTCTGCGGGAATATCATTCATGAAAAGGGATTTTTCTGCATGTTTTACTACTATTTCAGGCTGACTATCATCGGTTTTCAGAACTTTGCATGGCCCGAGGGGCCCATTTTTGGTTTAAATAATGATAATATAGATATTTGGAACTGACTGGTGGTTTTTCTCGAGATAAAAGTGGTACTATGATTTTTCTCTCTGGTTTCATTTTGATACTAGACTCAGTTGGGCCGTAGCGCTAGACATTATTTTCTACGATTTAGACCCGGGCACCCTGTTCAAGTATTTTGAGACTTGATGACTGATTTAGACCCAGAAGTACTCTGGGCACCCTTTGTAAGAGATATTGAGATTTGACTACTATTTTAGACCTGGTTTAATTTTGGGCACGTACTTCAAGGTTCTAATTCTCTAAGATTGTGTGTTTGTTACTGCATGTGGTTGCGGACCTCCATGGGCCCTGCCATTACAGGACTTGGCCAAGGGGCCAAGAATATCGGAAGAGGGGTATATAATGTCGGATGGTGTATAGCGGGTATGTTCCACCATGGTTCCTCCCGCCGGAGTGCTGGGGGAGGTGCTTACAGAGTTATTATTACCGGTTCCATCATTATCATCATCATGCATATTTCACTTAGATTTCACCCTTGTTTGTTGTGTGTTCAGTGTACTCTCTAGTTGTATGGACGGCCAGAGGGTTTGTTTTCACTTGATTGCGTTCCTTGGTTGTTTGGGCGGCCGTTGGGACTGTAGGTAGATTATATTATTCCTGTCAGTTTATACAGATTATTATGGTCATTGGTTCTTGTGGATTGGTAAGTGTTAGAATGTTGAGGTTCTGAGTTTTGGGCTTGAGTATTGGAGGGCTAGTGAGTCCTGTACTATTGAGGCACTTTTGCACGGTCTTCTGAGCGGATCGTGGGTTCTCGGTTCTATTTTTTATTATGATTTGAGAAGTAGTTCTTGGTGCTTGTGGCTTAGTATTCCATTCTAGGTTTGAAATTTTGAGCTTGATCCCGGTTTATGCTTATCGTGAGAATTTGTTGTCTTAATATTGATCTTGTCATTGTATGGCTTCTAGTTGATTATGTTGGCTTACTTCTTCTTTCCCCTTTTTACTTGAGGTTACCGGTATACCGCTATGTTTCTAAACTCTCTCTCTCTCTAATTGTATTATTGTGCAAGGACTCCAGGTGTATTTTTCTTTCCTTCACCTGCGTTCTATATGTATATATCTTCTGTGCTAGCATTGTTTGCTTATGACTCTTAGTTGTCTATTCTCCGTGCTAGTTCCTTGTGCTTTCTCTACTACTTTCTGTGACCACTTTCTTGCTATCTGCTATACTATTTTTATATCTTATATGTGTTTAGCTGCACGATGATGCCTACTGAGTACCCATTGCTTAGCAATTAGTGCTCATACTACACTTATGCATCTTTCTAGTGTAGATCTTAGTTGAGCTTTTGTCGTTGATCGCGTTGGAGACTCGTGCAGCTTTTAGGAGATTTGAGACCAGGGTGAGCGCCTGATGGTCGGGGCTTTTCTACATCTCATCTATTGTATTGTTACTCTTGTATATTCGGAGACAGTTGTACCTATCTTTTGTTACTTCTAGCACTTGTATTCCATTAGAAGCTTTTGTAATGTCGATACCAAGTCTTGGGGTTGGTGTAGTTTCATTATGTATATATTCAGGTTTTTGCTTCTGCTTTGTCTATCTTTATATTCTACTTCCGCTTATTTTTGCTTATTGTGCGTATTGGTTAGGTAGTAGCCCATTACTAACCATTCTAGGCTATGGGGATTGGTTTGCCTACTGGAGGGTTGTAGGTGCCATCATGACCTGAGAAATCATGTCGTGATAGCTTGGTATCAGAGCTCTAGGTTCACCGGTGTCGTGGTACAGAACCAAGTGTCTAATTAGAGTCTTGTGGATCGATACGATGATGTTTGTATCCTATCTGCGGGAGGCTACAGGGCATTGTTAGGAAAGGTTCCATCCTCTTGGCTCCTTATCGTGCGTTCCTGGCTCTATTCACTTCTAAACTTCAGTTGCTTCATTCCTTCTCAGATGCCTAAGACGAGTTCGACAGAGGGTGATGTCGAGGCTTCTGTGGTTGTTGCTTCAGTGCTTTCGTCAGTGCCATGACTTCAGAGTGGTATTTTACCACTTCAGATAAGGGGTGTGGGACTAGCCCAGCCTCAAATTGGATTTATAGCTACCTCAGTTTTTTAGGATACCATGGTTTGGACTTTGAGTCCTCCAGTGGGTATTTTAGTACCCAGTTCTTCGAGCGGTGTTTCAGTTAGGGTTGAGCTTCTAGTTCTTCAGTAAGGTTGTTTGTCAGTATTAGACTACGAGGTGAGGTTTCACGAGATGGTTAGGCGTACTGCTAGGACTATGCCTTTAGAGTTTGCTAGGGTTCAGAGCTTTGTTGGAGGTTTGATTTCACCACTCCATTTGGTGACCGAGCATTTGGTTATAGTTAGGATGACCTTCCTTTAGGTAGTGGATCATGCTTGGGCTATTGAGGGTTTGTGTCGTGAGCCTTATGGGGGTAGTGCTAAGAGACATCGCTGCCAGGATAGTTTCTGAGGTTCCCAGACTCGAGGTAGGGGATTCTCTTCTAGAGATCGGTTCTATTGCTTCTTGTCTACCAGGCCAGTTTCAATTACTCAACATGTTTTATAGGGTGGTGGTACATGGCATGTTGAGCTTAGCAGGCATGGTACGGGTCAGATTCTTTGAGGTTCTCTTTCAGGCTGTGTAGGCCATGGTGGCCGGTCAGGTTTAGTGAGATCTCCTCGCCCGTATGTACCCAGTGGGAGTTGTCTTCAGTATGATGGTTGTGGGCACTTTGATAGGGATTGTCCCAGATACCATCTTCCAGTCACCAGGGTCAGCAGATGTTATCTCCCAGGGCTTCAGTACCACTGGCTAGAGGTAGAGTGCAGGGTAGTAGGGGTGGTCCCCAGTTGGTTAGAGGTGACTTTTGGGCCAGTGGTTTAGGTAAAGTTTGTTGTCGGTGCAGTAAATGTGGGCACTTTGCTAGAAATTTCCCCACAATTGTGTATCCCGATTAGCCTGGTTGTTATGATTGTGGAGATATTGGTCACCATTATAGAGCTTGTCCCCAACGAGGGATGGTTGAGCCTTCAGCTTTGACTACTCCATCCAGAGTTAGACCCCGTCAGTCTGATGCCCCTTTTGGTAAGCCCGAGGTAGAGGTTCCTGATATCGTTGCTCCAGGTTAGGCTTTTGCTACCTTTGACTTGTGATAGTCCTGTTTGCATTGCGATTCTTTCCCTCCTATTATTTATTTGCTTATATGCCTACCTGCTACTTGTTTAGTTGTTTGGCTACCTGAGTTATAGTGTTTATGCGTTGTTTTTGTGGAAATTTATTCCTTAGTAGTGGATGGGGGTGAGTTATCCTTGTGAGGTGTTTTACCCTGAGTTATAGCTCATGGGTAGGTCTTGTTAATATGTTTCTGGTTTGGTTTGTTTCCTATTTTGTTGTGGCTCTAGACTTATGTTGAGTCTTTCCTTTTTGAGCGGTCCTAGATGGTTGATGCTAGGTTGTTTTCTAGCGTTGCTAGAAGTCCTTTTGTTGGTTTGGTGTTACCGGTGGTTGTGCTGGAGTTTGAGCTTTGTCTTAAGCTGAGAGGTGTCGGTTATGCTAGCGTGCATAGATTGGTTTTGTTTTTAAGGAGATTAGAATCTACCCTTTTTATTTGGTTGGTTTAGAAGGTTAGAAGGTATGTGGGTTATTCCCATAGTCTCCCTTAATTTCTTGTCCAGTTAGGTTGTCTTATTGTTTCCTCAGTTCCAGTTGGAGTGAATTTTGATCGTGGTTCTCTGGTTGAGCGTTTGATTGTGGCATTGTGGTAGAGTTTTGACTGTGGAATTGTAGCTAAGTGTTGCCAGTAAGAGTTGTAAGAGCTAAGGGAACAGCTCCAGAGTCTTCTGAGAAAGAATTTGTGGAATTAGTGTATCCTAGGAAAGGGTTTCGTTTGGGTTGCGAAGGAGGGAAATGACTCCTTGTGTGTATGTATGTGTTATAGTATTTGACTGAGGTGGCGACCAAGAGTTTGCTTTAGTTTATATATTAGTGACTTGCATCGACCGAGTTCAGGTTGTGGTGTAATTTCCTTTGATAGATTCGAGGTCAGAATTCCTTCCAGTCTACGATTGAGGTAATGGTCATTCCTAGTACTACCTTTGGGAGCTAGTTGCATCGACCTTGGCTTCCATGTTATCTTCTTTGGGGGGAACCAAGTTTCAGCAGCATCTGGGGGTTGGGCAAATTGTGTATTCATGGCCTAGTAGGCTTCGGTACCTAAGTGTTCATCGATAGCGTATGGGTCTACTTATGGGTTCCGACAGAGGCATTGATTGGATATTGGGATTGAGTTGCAGAATCGTGGGCTAGCAAACTACTCCAGATAGTTTGTAGTTGATTTTCTTTAGTTGTAGCTTCTGGGATGGAATGCAATGAGTTCAGACAATGTAGCTTCCCCATTTCAGTTGTGGAGTGACAGTTGGCCTTGGACACCTAGTCCTTTGTAACCTTTGAGTTAGGCTAGACATTCTAGATTTTGGCGGTGTTCTAGTTAGTACGAAGTTCCTTCTACCATGGTTGGACAGAGTCAGTAGCATAGGTCTGGGATTCAGCAGTGGTGTATGCTATATGTGATCAGGTTGTGCGGGTTGAGGTTGTTTCCGTCATTGAAGTATTCGTTGCCCTACCAAATGAAAGAAGTCTTTTTCTTTTTTTCATCGACATTAGGTTGGAGAGCCGCTAAATAATGAGGTTCGGCATCTGCTTGAGAAGGAATAAGAAAGGTTGGAAAAGCTGCTACTCTCGACTCGCTTCGCTTCTTCAAGCTCCGCTCCTTCTTTCAAAAATCAACAAACTGCGCTAACGAGCAAGAAAAGGGATGCGCCTATCGCTTTATCTAAGCTCCAGTTAACCTGACCATTCAAAGGCATTTTTCCACTAGCTGGAGTAGGAAGGGGGTTGATGAGGCTATTTTAAGTTCTAATGGTACTTTGAGATTGATCGTCATCTTTATTACTGAGAGTTCGAAATGCTTGTTTAGTTGGGTCTTCAAGGGTTGTCTTTTATATGAGGTTCCTGTGTTGGTTAGACTCAGCCAGTATGGGCTAGAAGTTCAGTATGTTGTGTGCTTCGAGATGGTTCGTTTGTGTGGTGATATAGTAGAGAGGTTGATTTGAGCCAAATGGATGAGTTGAAGGTTTATGCAAGGATTTCTATGGCTAGATGGAAACTTTAAACCCCAGGCATATTTTTATTTGCCTTCGGGGTGATTTGACTTGATGTTCGTGGCATGGTGGACTTCTTCCCAAGGTGAGAGTTGTAAGGCAATTTCAAATCTGAATAGTGTTTGAGTATTCTTAGAGATTGGAGCTTAGCTGGTGATTTCAAACATCGTGGTAGGCTTACCACACTCCTTTTAGGGTCTTGGTTTTGGTTTGGGTCCTTTATACAGGTGTCCCTGGTTCATTCGCTTCCAGTTGATTCAGACTTGGCACTGTTTAATGGGGTTGGGTTCGTTCTACAGTTTGGAAGTTTCTCCGTCAACTCAGGGTGTTCATTCATGCTTTTTCTAACCCTGGTGTGCAAACTTCAGCCGGGTTCAATTGGGTTCAATTATAAAGTTTGGTGTTAGCAAAAGTGTTTGCTCGTTGGTTGATGGTCACTCAGGATAGGTAACTCCATTTTTCAGCAATATGCTTTGGATTGTTATCTTGGATGGCAAAGGCTAGTAGACTATAGCTTGGCTTGGAAAGAGTTTGAGCAAAAAAGGTGACTTTGTTCGTGGAAGAGTATAATTGAGAACTATGGATCTCTAGTGTGTCAGTTGCTGCTTCGAGGGTGGTTTGAGTGTTCGACTTATATGAAGCTTCTAGTTTATGGTGCACAGGGATTCAGTTAAGAATAAAAGTGTTTTTCGAATCAGCAGGTTCATGAGTTAGAGTTCGTGGTTGAAGGCTTTTCTGGTAAAATTGGTTGTGGTTTTGAAGATTCGAGTTCTGTGTGTTTATCGCCTTGCTTCTCTGGTTTCGGTGTTGTGTCGGTGCTTACAGATTGAGATTCTCGGGGTTCAGTTTGGGTTGACAGATCTTTGGAGTTTTGGAGGTTGAGTTTGGGATCTAGCTTCGCTAGTAAGGAGTTTTAGGCTTGGTTTCCTTCTTTGGTTCCATTCCATTGGGTACCGTCCGGTCGAGGAGGCTACCCGGGTTTTTCGAGAGAGTAGTGCGGGCTTTGTATCCTCTAATCTTAAATTAGTCTTTCCTTCTTTCCTCACTTTCGGGGATAAAAGTCTTTTTAGTAGTGGATAATGTAATGACCCTTCTGGTCATTTATGCATTTTCGCCTTTCTTGTACCGTTAAAGCTTGCATGTAGTGGCCCCAAGTTATTTATGTCTTGCTGGGATCGGTAGTTTGGTGCCCGGGCCATTTGTTGGGTCTTTTTGGCCGTTTCTTGTTTTAGAGCTTTTAACTTTGGAAATCGTTGACTTCAGTCAACATTCTTAGTGAACGTGCTCAGAATCGAATTCCGACAGTTCTGTTAGCTCCGAGCGTGGACTTTGGACTAGAGGGACCTTTGGTCGGGATCTGGGAGCTTTTAAGCTTGGAATTCTCTCTTGTTCTGTGTTTTCAGGCCAGTTGTGCTTGTTTGCTTGACTTTGGTCAACATTTGGAGAAGACGGCCTCGGATGGAAATTCTATCAGTGCTCTTAGCTCCGGAACGTCAAGTTTAGGCTAGAGGGACCATTGGTTTGAGTCCCGAGGCATTCGGATTTGATTTTGCCCCTTGGTTTCCATTTTGGGAATAGTTGGCCGAAGGATGATCTTTGGATGTGAGGCCCACTTTTCATTAAATAGACCTCCTATGGAAGTTTCATACATTCCGTTAAGTCCGGAACATTGTTTCCACTTAAATAGCACTATTGATTTTTGAGTATCGGGTTCCGATTGTGTCCGGAATGCACGTAGAAATTTTGGCATTGTTGGTTGCTAGTGTGGCACCAGGGCACCGCCTGGGCCACGCTGCGCACCCATGGCCTCCCCTACGCCCATGCCAGCGCTTGACCTCCTGCGCGCCAGCGCCCATGGGCCACCCCTGCTCCTCAGCTGGCCACCCTATATAAGTTGTTGGCAGCCAAATTTTCAGCTTCTCCCCCCATCTTCAAAGCTCGATTTCTCCATCATTTCTTCACCAAATTCCTTTAAATTTTCACCTGCTCATCTCCATTGCTTGAAGGAATAATCATTTTTGATCCGGGTATGTTTCTTGTCCTCGTAAATAGGTAAAATCTCTTGTTATTCTCTGTTAATTTCCATAAATTTCATTCTTTAAATTTCATGATTCTTGGGCTTTTTTGATCCCTTCCTTTGGTCCGTTTCCGCTTAAATGTTGAGCACGTTCTCTCGGAAATATGGGGAACACCATGGTGTTTTTCATTTATGGTTTCAGGTTATGGTGCTTACGAGCCCGCTTGTGACTCAGATTTTTACCCGGTTATGTTTATAGCATTATGGGTATCGTTGGTCTCGTATTAATGTGTAGATTATTGTATTGATAGTGGTTTCATGAATTAGAGATTCCCAGAGTAGTTCGATCCTAGACAAAGTTGTTCCCGCAGCTAGTCATCGGATGATAGGTAGGTTATGGCTTTCCGTACCTAGACTCTACATATATAGGCTATAACTGCATTAATTAGTATCCTTGGATGGGTTGTTTTAGGTTGGTACCCCAGACCGTGCCCGTCTTTTCTATCTTTTTATTTTATACGGTGATTGTATTATACGTGTAGTATTGTTTATTACCCTTGTGGTCCTATGTGACCTTGTACTGACTCTGGAATATAGATGGTGCATTATTTGGGAATGTTTGCGAGTCCCGAACATAGAGATATCCTTTTAGGATGGTTATTATCTACGGTAGAGCTGTTGAGCCTGTGCAGGGCCAGTAGGAATGTTTGTGAGCCATTTTGGGCTAAACTTGTTGTCTGCTGGCATATCATTCATGAAAAGGGGTTTTTCTGCATGTTTTACTACTATTTTGGCTTCGGGCCGACTATCACCGGTTTCTAAACTTTGCATGGCCCGAGGGGCCATTTTTTATTTAAATGATGATAAAATGGAGATTTGGAACTGACTGGTGGATTTTCTCGAGATAAAAGTGGTACTATGATTTCTCTCTCTAGTTTTCATTCTGATACTAGACTCGGTCGGGCCATAGCGCTAGATATTATTTTCTACGGATTTAGACCCGGACACGTGTTTGGCACCCTATTCAGGGATTTTGAGACTTGATGACTGATTTAGACCCGAAAGTACTTCGGCACCCTTTGTAAAGGTTATTGAGATTTGACATTTGTTTTAGACTCATTTCAATTTCGGGCATGTACTTTGAGGTTCTGATTCTCTAAGATTATGCGTTTGTTACTGCATGTGGTCGCGGACCTCCATGGGCCCTACTATTCCAGGACCTAGCCAAGCATGCCAGAGGAGGGGTGTACGGTGTCGGATGGTGTATAATTGGTACGTCCCACCATGGGTCCTCCTGTCAGAGTGTCGGGGGAGGTGCATATAAAGTTACTATTACCGGTTCCATCATTATCATAATCATACATATTTCACTCGAATTCCACCCTTGTTTGTTGTGTGTTCAGTGAACTCTCCGATTGTATGGGCGGTCGAAGGGTTTGTGTAACAACCCAGGATATGAACCAGCTACTGGACTGTACTCAGCAGAAAAATTCAGAAAAAAAATTCAAGTTTCCAGGAACCACAGTTAGGATCGCGGATCGTAATTTGGAACCATGGTCCATCGTCTTAACCATAGTCCCCATTTCTAGTAGACCGCCATTTCATGCCTCAGGAACCACGAGTCAGATCACGGACAATAGTTTAGAACCACGGTCCGTCCTGTCACTCATGGTTTCCCTTAATCAGAGGACCATCAATCCAGGGCTCAGTAACCACGAGTCACACGATGAACCGTCATTATGAACCATGGTCCATCCTGTGGACTCATGGAAGCAGAACCTCACAGACCCTTAGCCCTTGTCCCAAAAACCACGAGTCGGGTTACGTACCGTACTTCAGAACCACGGTACGTCCTTTGACTCGTTGAATCCTCAGACCAGACTAAAGTCCCAGGAACCACGAGCCATATGATGAATCATCGTTAAAGAGTACGGCCCGTCCTATTGATTCGTGGTTCCCTCAGATCAGAGAACCCCCAAGACCCCTAGACAGGACCATGACTCAGTTTACAGCCCATCGTCCAAGATTACGGTTCGTCAACCAAGCTGTGATCCCTGAGTCGCGATTTTCAGCAGCGTTCTTTTAATTTTACCAGGGTTATTCTGGACTTTTCCTACCTCTTTTAAAGCCTAAGCTATGACGTTTTGACTACTCTAAGCCTAATTAATTAGTCAATAACTACCTAAAATCTTTGTTCTCCTAAAATAATCATACTTAGAAAGAAAAGAAACAAAAGAGGCCACCGTTTTCTCTCAAGAACAAGCAGAGATTTTCTTCAAGTTCAACCCCAAAATCCAAAGGATTCCTCCGTAGTTTCTTCTCCATGTATGTGGGATTTCACTAGTGGGTTCCTTTCACCCATTAGGTCCCTAGAATTCAACCAGTTCTTCAGTTCTCCATGAATTTGTTCAGACCTAGGGTTCCTAAATCTTTGGGATTCATTGTAATTCAAATTCTACTGCTTATATTGATATCTATTTCATGTTTATTGGAGAATTAGCATAGTCCTGTATAGAACTCAAAACCCTAGCTTGTGTAAATATCAGTATGTCATAGATTATGCTTGCTAGGCAGATAACTCAGACAATCATGCTTTAGGAATTCGAATGCCATATCTTTCAGTATTTGTATGTTGCATTCTCATATTATATCAGTGTTTTGAGCTATCCAGTACTACAGTTACATTTTAGCTTTATTTTCAGTTGGGAGTAAACTTAGCACCGAGAGGACGAAGGGATGAAGGCTCACCCGCCAGTTTAGGCTGAGACCTTTAATAGCAATCCCTGAGTCCCAGAACTACGGCACCACCGTAGGTTCTAAAGGGGTCATCCATCAGATTAGGCTTGACACCCTTGTCCCTTGTGGACATCAGTTTAGTGGATCCACATCAGACTTGTTCTTACCCTTAGCAAGGTATGAACACCCTTCTATTCAGGGTTACAGGTTGGCCACATAGTTAGCTCAACTTGGGGTATCGATTTAGTAGTATCTCCCACAGTCAGACTCATATTGCATTGACCTTATATTCAGTTATTCAGTTCAGCATATGATATACTCATGATATTTATTTGGTTGTTGCATCTCAGCTTACTTCTCAGTTTATGCTTCAGTATATGTATTTCCATGTTCAGTTATTATGTTGTTCAGCTTAGTCCATATTCCAAATGCTCAGTACATTCGAAGTACTAATGCATACTTTTATGCTACTTCATTTTATGATGTAGGTTTAGCCACTCACCATCCAGACCGCTCTTAGTTTGACTTCCAGTCAGTACTCAACAGTTCCACTGGTGAGTCCTCATAGTTCGAGGATGATAGACATGCTTTATTTTTCAGTCTTCTTATTTCCATTTTCAGATTGTTAGAGTTAGTTGGGGCATGTCCCAGCAACTCGTATCAGTTAGAGGCTTTCAGACATAGACTAGATTCAGCTTGAGTTCTTAGTGTTGTTTTCAGTCATCACTAAACTCTTATTATATGTTATAATCAGACATGTTTTGGGTTTTTCCCCACTTTGGATATTAAACTATTTTTAGCTTCTGCATAGTGCATGTTCTAATTAAACTTGTATAGATATGCCATGCCATGGGTTAGCTTGGTGTCACTTGTGACACTAAACAGCGTGTTGCATCTAGGGGGTAGCCTCGGGGCATGACAAACTTGGTATCAAGGCATCAGGTTCAAGTGTCCTAGGATGTCTGAAAGCCGCGTCAAGTAGAGCCTTCTTCATGGGTGTGAAGCGCGCCACACTTATGGGGTAGGAGCTACGAGATGCCATTAGGAAAAACTTCCTTTTTTTCTTTTTCTAGCTCGTGCTATAGAGTGTAAACTCTATTTAATCTCCTTCTAACTCGTGCTCTTCATATTTCAGAAAAATGACTCCGAGAAAAGCTAACGCCAGGAATCAGCCAACAGCTCCAGTAGACCCATTGAATGAGCAAGTCATGCATGCCAAATTAAGGGCAGCTTTCAAAGTGCTTGCTCAGGCCATGACCACCCAGTTCAACCAGCAGGTTGTGGCACCAGCTCAGCCTCATACTAACACTACTGCAGCTAGAATCCAGGACTTCACTCGAATGAACCCTCCAGAGTTTCATGGGTCCAAGTCAGAAGAGGATCCGCAAGAGTTTCTTGATGATATCGAGAAGGTGACCAACATTATGGGTGTCACTCCAGTCGAGAGTGCAGACTTAGCCGCCTATCAGTTGAAGGGAGTGGCTTACACTTGGTACCAGCAGTGGAAGGAGTCTCGTTGTACAAATGTAGGACCAGTAGATTTTAACCAGTTCAAGGCTGCCTTTCTGGACCAGTCTTCCCACTTGATCTCAAAGAAGCCAAGGTCCAGGAATTTATCAACTTGAAGTAGAATGATATGAGCATGAAGGAGTATGCACTCAAGTTCACACAGTTGTCTAAGCATGCCCCAGCGATAGTAGCTGATTCCAAAGCTCGTAGGAGAAAGTTCGTGTCAGGTGTGTCCAATGATGTGGTCAATGATTGCAAAACAACCATGCTTATTAAGGAAATGGACATCTACAGGTTGGTTACCTATGCTCAGCAGATTGAGGAGGAGAAAAACAAGGAAAGGGGAGGAGATAGTAAGAGGGCTAGGACAGGTGACTTTAGCTACTCTCAGCAGAAGTCAGAGAGTGGTAATTGCTCTCAATTTCATCAGAAGTCTTCAGCTCTAGTTCCATCTTCTGCCAGTGTCCCAGTGCCTAAATTCAAAAAGGATCGATAGGATAGAGCATCTGGCTCTAAGTCCCAAGGTACAGTTACTAGAAGGCTCACCCATCCAGTGTGTAATAAGTGTGGTAGGAACCACCAGGGTGAGTGCATGGCAGGTAGTGTAAATTGCTTTGGATGTGCTAAGCCAGGCCACAGAATGAAAGAGTGCCCTGAAAATTCTCAGAAGGGCAGGGATACTCATTCAAAGAATCAGGCCAGCTCTGCAGCAGCTCCAGCAGGTCGCCCTATCCAGTAGGGTGCCTCATCTAGTATAGGTAGTGGTCAGTGCCAGAATAGGTTATACGCCCTTCAGACTCGATAGGACCAGGAGGATTCCCCTGATGTGGTCACAGGTACGTTACGAGTCTTCCATTTAGATGTTTATGCATTGTTAGACCTAGGGGCTACAACTTTCTTTATAACTCCATATATAGCAGTAAACTTCGGTGTCAGTACAGAAATCCTCCCATAACCTTTCTCAGTCTCTACTCTAGTTGGTGACCCAATTATAACTAGATGGGTATACAGAAATTGCCTTGTCACAGTTTCCAATAAAGTCACCTCAGCCGATCTTGTAGAGTTAGAAATGACTGACTTCGATATTATCCTAGGCATGGATTGGTTACATTCCTTTTATGCCTCAGTCAATTACAGAACTAGGATCGTTCAGTTTTAGTTTCCAAATGAGCCAAACTTATAATGGAGGGGTAGTAGCTCAGTGCCTGTAGGTCGATTCATCTCTTACCTTAAGTCTAGAAAAATGATTTCCAAAGGGTATATCTATTATCTTGTTCAGGTTAAGGATTCAAACTCCGAGACCCCAACTCTTGAGTCAGTCCCTTTAGTAAATGAATTTCTAGAAGTGTTTCCATAAGATCTTCCCAAAGTTCCTCCCGAGTGGGAAATTGACTTCGGAATAGATCTTCATCCATATACCCAGCCTATTTTGATTCCTCCTTACAGAATGGCTCCAACGTAGCTTAGAGAATTGAAAGAACAATTAAAAGACCTTCTAGATAAGGGCTTCATCAGACCCAGCATCTCTCCATGGGGTGCTCCAGTATTGTTCGTGCGTAAGAAAGATGGTTCTCTCAGGATGTGCATTGACTACCGTCAGTTGAATAAAGTCACAATCAAGAACAAATATCCCATCCCCAGTATTGATGACTTGTTTGACTAGCTTGAGGGTGCTAGTTGCTTCTCTAAGATAGACCTCAGATCCGTCTATCACCAGCTCAGAGTCAGAGATAATGACATCCTGAAGACAGCCTTCAGGACTCGGTATGGTCACAATGAATTTGTTGTTATGTCTTTTAGACTAACCAATGCTCATGCCGCTTTCATGGACTTAATGAACAGGATGTTCAAACAGTATTTGGACTTGTTCATCATTATCTTTATTGATGATATCCTTATTTATTTTTGAAATAAGGAGGAGCATGTGAATCATTTAAGGGTCATTCTGCAGACTCTCAAAGACCGCCAATTATTTGCCAAGTTTAGTAAGTGTGAGTTCTAGTTGAAATCAGTTGCTTTTCTTGGTCATGTGGTGTCTAGTGAAGGTATCCGAGTTGATTCTTAGAAGATTGAGGCGATAACGAACTTGACCAGACCCACCTCTCCGATAGACATCAGAAGTTTCTTGGGTTTGGTTGGTTACTACATGAGGTTTGTGGAAGGATTTTCATCCATAGCTGCCGCATTGACCAAGTTGACTCATAACAAGGTCAAGTTTCAGTGGTCAGACGAGTGTGAGAAAAGCTTCTTAGAACTGAAGAACAGGTTGACTATAGCCCCCATTTTGACTCTACTAGAGGGTTTAGATGGCTATGTGGTTTACTGCGATGCATCTAGGGTCAACATGGGTTGCGTCTTGATGCAGCAGGGTAAGGTCATAGCTTATGCTTCCAGACAGCTTAAGGTCTATGAGAAGAACTACCCGACTCATGACCTTGAGCTTGCAGCTGTTGTGGTTTCCCTAAAGATTTGGAGATACTACTTGTATGGTGTTCATGTTGATATGTTCATAGATCATAAGATCCTCCAGTATGTGTTCACCCAGAAAGAGTTGAATCTTCATCAAAGGAGATGGCTTGAGTTCCTCAAAGACTATGATATGAATGTGCTCTACCATCCGGGTAAGGCCATTGTAGTGGCTGATGCCCTCACCAGACTATCCATGGGCAGCATATCACACATTGAGGAAGAGAAGAGAGAATTAGTTAGAGATATTCACCGGCTTGCTCACTTAGGAGTTTGCCTTATAGACACGTCAGATGGTGGTGTGATAGTCCATAATGGATCAAAATCTTCTTTGGTAGCGAAGGTTAAAGAGAAACAAGATAGTGATCCCATATTGCTTCAGCTGAAAGGTGCAGTTCATCAGCAAAGAGTTGAGGTTTTCTCCCAAGGGGGAGATGGTGTGCTTCATTACCAGGGTTGCTTAAGTGTTTCTAACGTGGGTGAGTTGAGGAAGCAAATCCTTACAGAAGCCCATAATTCTAGATATTCCATTCATTCGGGTGCCACTAAGATGTACTGTGATCTAGGGGAAGTCTATTGGTAGAATGGCATGAAGAGGAACATCGCAGATTTTATGGCTAAGTGTCCCAACTGTCAGCAGGTTAAAGTAGAACATCAAAAACCAGGAGGTGTGACTCAGGAGATTAGCATTCCTACTTGGAAGTGGGAAGTGGTAAATATGGATTTCATTACGGGTTTACCTCATACTTGAAGACAGCATGACTCCATTTGAGTGATAGTGGATAGAGTCACTAAGTCAGCTCACTTCTTGGTTGTCAAGACTACAGATTCAGTGGAGGATTATGCCAGGCTCTACATCAGTGAGATAGTCAGGTTGCATGGGGTTCCCTTGTCTATCATTTCAGATAGAGGTCCTCAGTTCACATCTCATTTCTGGAGATCGTTTTAGAAAGGTCTTGGTACTCAAGTAAATCTTAGCACAAGTTTTCATCCGCAGACGGATGGTCAGGAAGAGCGTACCATCCATACCTTATAGGATATGTAGAGAGCTTGTGTGATCGATTTCAAGGATAGTTGGGATGATCACCTATCTCTCATAGAATTTTCCTACAATAACAGTTTTCACTGCAGTATTCAGATGGCCCCATATGAGGCACTCTATGGGCATAGGTGCAAATCATCGATTGGTTGGTTCGAAGTAGGTGAAGCAGCCTTGGTTGGACCAGATTTGGTACATGAGGCTATGGAAAAGGTTCAGCTCATCAGAGAAAGATTGAAAACAATTCAGAGTCATCAAAAGTCCTATGCAGATGTGAGGAGAAGGGACTTAGAGTTTGAGATTGATGATTGGGTTTTCCTGAAGGTGTCACCCATGAAAGGGGTTATGAGATTTGGAAAGAAAGGGAAGCTCAGTCCCCGATATGTAGGTCCTTACAGAATCTTGAAGAGGATTGGTAATGTGGCCTATGAGTTAGAGTTGCCAGCAGAACTAGCAGTGGTTCATCCGGTCTTTCACATTTCTTTGTTGAAGAAGTGTGTTGGTGATCCTACAGCGATAGTGCCTTTAGAGAGTGTGGTTGTGAAGGATAGCCTCATTTATTAGGAGGTTCCAGTTGAGATTCTTGACCGTCAGGTTCGTAGGTTGAGAAATAAGGGAGTCACTTCAGTAAAAATTTTATGGAGGAATCAGTCCGTAGATGGAGCTACTTGGGAAGCAGAAGTAGCCATGATGGCCAAGTACCCTCACCTCTTTCCCTCCGATACAGTTTCAGCTTGAGGTGATAGTTCCTCTCCAGCCTCTCAGTTTACTCTTGTGTAATTCAGTCTCAGTATACTGTTTCCCTAAGTTATCCTTGTATTTCAGCATGTTTTTATGTCCATAGAACTCAACTAAGTTAGATTTCAGCTTCTAGTACTCAGTTGGTAGGGATTGCAGCTCTTTTCCTCCAAACTCAGCTTATCTAGTCTTCATTCAAGGACGAATGATCCCAAGGGGGAGATATTGTAACACCCCAGGATATTAACCAGCTACTGGACTGTACTCAGTAGAAAAATTCAGATTTTTTTTTAAAGTTTCCAAGAACCACAGTTAGGATCACAGATCGTAATTTGGAACCATGGTCCGTCGTCTTAACCATAGTCCCCATTTAAAGTAGAACCCCAGTTCATGCACCAAGAACTAAGAGTCAGATCACGAACTGTAGTTTAGAACCAAGTCCATCCTGTCACTCGTGGTTTCCCTTAATTAGAGGACCATCAGTCTAGGGCTCAGTAACCATGAGTCACACGATGAACCGTCATTCAGAACCATGGTCTGTCCTGTGGACTCATGGAATCCTTAGACCAGACTAAAGTCCCAGGAACTACGAGCCATATGATGAACCATTGTTTAAGAGTACGGTCTGTCCTGCGGATTTGTGGTTCCCTCAGATCAGAGAACCCCCCAAGACCGCTAGATAGGACCACGACTTAATTGACGGCCCAAGGTCCAGAACTACGGTCCGTCAACCAAACTGTGATCCCTGAGTCACGATTTTCAACAGAGTTCTTTTAATTTTTCTAAGGGTATTCTGGACTTTTCCAACCTCTTTTGAAGCCAAAGCTATGATGTGTTAACTACTCTAAGCCTAATTAATTAGTCAATAACTACCTAAAATCTTTGTTCTCCTAAAATAATCAGACTTAGAAAGAAAAGAAACAAAAGAGACGACAATTTTCTCTCAAGAACAAGCAGAGGTCTTCTTCAAGTTCAACCCCAAAATCCAAAGGATTCCTCCGTAGTTTCTTCTCCAGGTATGTGGGATTTCACTAGTGGGTTCCTTTCACCCATTAGGTCCCTAGAATTCAACCAGTTCTTCAGTTCTCCATGAATTTGTTCAGACCTAGGGTTCCTAAATCTTTTTGATTCATTGTAATTCAAATTCTACTGCTTATATTGATATCTATTTCATGTTTATTGGAGAATTAGCATAGTCCTGTACTAAACTCAAAACCCTAGCTTGTGTAAATTTCAGTATGTCATAGATTATGCTTGCTAGGCAGATTACTCAGACAATCATGCTTCAGGAATTCGAATGCCATATCTTTCAGTATTTGTATGTTTCATTCTCATATTATATCAGTGTTTTGAGCTATCCATTACTACAGTTACATGTTAGCTTTATTTTCAGTTGGGAGTAAACTTAGCACCGAGTGGACGAAGGGATGAAGGCTCACCCGCCAGTTTAGGCTGAGACCTTTAGTAGCAATCCCTGAGTCCCAGATCTATGGCACCACCGTAGGTTCTAAAGGGGTCATCCATCAGATTAGGCTTGACACCCTTGTCCCTTGTGGACATCAGTTTAGTGGATCCATATCAGACTTGTTCTTACCCTTAGCAAGGTATGAACACCCTTCTATCCAGGGTTACAGGTTGGCCACATAGTTAGCTCAACTTGGGGTATCGGTTTAGTAGTATCTCCCACAGTCAGACTCATATTGCATTGACCTTATATTCAGTTATTCAGTTTAGCATGTGATATACTCATGATATTTATTTGGTTGTTGCATCTCAGCTTACTTCTCAGTTTATGCTTCAGTATATGTATTTCCATGTTCAGTTATTATGTTGTTCAGCTTAGTCCATATTCCAAATGCTCAGTACATTCGAAGTACTAATGCATACTTTTATGCTACTTCATTTTATGATATAGGTTTAGCCACTCACCATCCAGACCGCTCTTAGTTTGACTTCCAGTCAGTACTCAACAGTTCCACTGGTGAGTCCTCATAGTTCGAGGACGATAGACATGCTTTATTTTTCAGTCTTCTTATTTCCATTTTCAGATTGTTAGAGTTAGCTGGGGTAATGTCCCAGCAACTCGTATTAGTTAGAGGCTTTCAGACATATACTTGATTCAGCTTGAGTTGTTAGTGTTGTTTTCAGTCATCACTAAACTCTTATTATATGTTATAATCAGACATGTTTTGGGTTTTTCCCCACTTCAGATATTAAACTGTTTTTAGCTTTCGCATAGTGTATGTTCTAATTAAACTTGTATAGATATGCCATGCCATGGGTTAGTTTAGGTTCACTTGTGACACTAAGCACTGTGTTGCGTCTAGGGGATAGCCTCGGGAAATGACAGTTTATTTTCACTTGATGCATTTCTCGGTTGTATAGGCGATCGTTGGGACTGTAGGTAGATTATATTACTTATGTCAGTTTATAAAGATTGTTATGGTCCTTCATTCTTGTGGATTGGTAAGTGTTAGCCTATTGAGGCTCTGAGTTTTGGGCTTGAGTATTGGGGGGCTAGTGAGTCGTGTACTATTGAGGCACTTTTGTGCGCTCTTCTGAGTGGATCATGGGTTCCTGGTTCTATTCTTTATTATGATTTGAGTAGTAGTTCTTGTGATGGTAGCTTATTATTCCATTCTAGGTTTGAAATTTGGAGCTTGATCCTGATTTATGCTTATCGTGAGAATTTGTTGTCTTAAGATTGATCCTGTCATTGTATGGATTCTAGTAGATTATGTTGGCTTACTTCTTCTTTCCCCTTTTTATTTGAAGTTACTGGTATACCGCCGTGTTTCTAAACTCTCTCTCTTTAATTGTATTATTGTGCAAGGACTCCAAGTGTGTTTTTCTTTCCTTCACATGCGTTCTATGTGCATATATCTTATGTGCCAGCATTGTTTGCTTATGACTCTTGGTTGTCTATTATGTGCCAACATTGTTTGCTTATATCTTATATGTGCTTAGTCGGTTAATGATACCTACTGGGTACCCGTTGCTTAGTAATTGGTGCTTATACTACACTTCTGTATCTTTCTGGTGTAGATCTTAGTTGAACTTTCATCGTTGATTGCGTTAGAGACTCATGCAGCATTTGGGAGATTCGAGACCAGGGTGAGCACCTGACGGTCGGGGCTTGTCTATATCTCATCTGTTGTATTGTTACTCTTGTATATTCAGAGACAGTTGTACCTATCTTTTGTTACTTCTAGCACTTGTATTCCATTGGAAGCTTTTGTACTGTCGATATGAGGTCTTGGGGTTGGTGTAGTTTCATTATGTATATATTCAGGTTTTTGCTTTCGCTTTGTCTATCTTTATATTCTCCTTCTGCTTATTTCTGCTTATTGTGCGTATTGATTAGGTAGTAGCCCATTACTAATTGTTCTGGGCTATGGGGATTGGTTGGCCTACTGGAGTTGTAGGTGCCATCATGACCTGAGAAATCGGGTCATGACATAAATATAAATTATATGTAAATGATATTGGCACAAAAATCGACAGAAAAAAGCGACGGCAAAATCAACGTTGTCCGTTGCTTTTGGAAAAAAATATAAATTAAAAAAAATGAGAAAAGCAAAGGACAACGTCACTTTTGCCGTTGCTTCTTTGGAGCGACGATATCCGTCGCTTTTCTGTCTGTCTATTTTTGAGCTATTTTTAGTAGTGACATGGGATCTGGTTTCTTCACCAGCGGATTAAATCGTAGTTGGGTGTAAATGGGTCTACACTTTGAAGTAAAAGTCTCATGGCACATTGGATCGATATAAAGCTCGCTTGGTAGCCCAAGGTTTTAAGCAAGAGTATGGGATAGATTATGAGAAAACTTTTGCTCTCGTGGCTAAATTGACTATTGTTCATATATTATTGGTTGTTGCGGCAATTCGACAATGGGATATCTCACAGATGGACGTCACTAATGCCTTTCTTAGTGGTGAGCTATCCGAGACTGTGTATATAAAGCCTCCTTCTGTCTTCTCCATCCATGGTATGCAAACTGCGGAAGGCCATTTATGGCTTGAAGCAAGCTCTGCACGCTTGTTTCTCCAAGTTGAAGTATGTTCTTCTATAAGGTGGCTATCAATAGAGTCACAATGATTATTCTCTATTTATCTCTTCCTCACCACGAGGGATGGTTTTTGTGCTAATCTATGTCGATGATCTCTTGATTACTGGGATGATGCCAAAGGTATTTTGCAGCTTAAAGGTATGTTAAAATCTTCATTTCAAATGAAGGATTTGGTGCATGCATCTTATTTTCTTGGTGTGAAAATCTCTCGTAATTTTGGTGGCTACTTTCTATGCCAAAAAAAGTATACCAAAGAAATTTCGGACATGGCTCACCTGACTGATGCATCACTGTTAATACACCCATATAGCAGAACACTCATTATTCTAAGACTGACGGGAAACCTCTCCCGGACCCGACCCTTTATCGATGCCTTGTTAGGAGCTTGGTATACTTAATTGTCACTTGACCTGACATTGCCCATGCAGTTCATATTCTTAGTCAGTTTGTGACTGACCCTCAACGCCTTCATCTTATGGTTGTTCATCGCCTACTCCGTTATCTTTGATTGACCGCAACGATGGGACTGTAATCCAACGATGGGCCTGCATTACAGTCATGACTTACCTACTCTCTTGCATTCCTTCTCAGATGCATATTATGGTGGGTGCCTCAACACTCATCGTTCGACCACTGGGTATTGTGTATTTCTTGGAAACTCCTTGCTGTTTTAGAAGTCTAAGAAGCAAGAAATCGTGTCCAAATCATCCACCGAAGTAGAATATAGTGCCATGTCGACAACTTGTAGTGAAATGGTTTGGTTGCATTGTTTGTTGGCTGATTTTGGCATTCACTTTTCCTCTCTCAGACTCATGTACTGTGATAATGAAAGTGCTGTAAATATTGCCATCAATCCCATTTTTCATGAACGGGCCAAGCATATTGAGATTGACTGTCACTTCATTCGAGAAAAAATTGATGACGGTCATATTTCTCTTCCTCACAGTTTCTCTAGAGATCAACTAGCGAAATATTTTACCAAGTCTCAAATGAAGAAACGACATGAGTTCTTTACTGGCAAACTGCTGGTTGACCACCATCATCTTGGGGGGGAGGGGTGTTAATCACCATTAATTACAATCTATACTACCATATATAACTGTAATTATCTTTCATATATTAGGAGGTAGATTGCATATTATTAGACTAGAATCTTTTTAATTGTATTTACCATGTATAGTTCTTACCATATAAACCATTTATCATATATAGTTTTCCTTGTAACCTTATAAGGAGATGATTTTCTTCATTCTAAATATACAGAAAATCAAGGTTTTTCCTTTGTTCATAGAAATAACTCATTTGATGAAGAAAAATATTTAATTTATTATGGCCCACATAATTAATTTTAATTTAATAATTAAATTAAGTTAAATTCTAAACCTGTATGGGAAAGTTACCTAGTGGTATTAAACTACCCATTATCCACTTCTCACATTGATGGAACATGGAAATAACGTCTCCAAACTCTCCAAATTAAAAAGGGTCCTCTCTCTGCCAAAAAGAATAGTCTGTTCCATCAAAAACTATTCTGAAAGTGTAAGGTAAAGGGAGAGAAACAACTTCTAAGAAAGAACAACAAAGAAAAGACTTCCGCTCTCAAGACAAGAAAACATTATGACTGATTCAGGTATGTTTTTCTTGACTGAATTTCGTAGTTGTTAAGTTTATGTGAAAATCATGTAGTTCCACGTTCTTGAATAACAGATAGGATTTTATGTTAGATTGTTTAAGTTTTACAATCTGTTAAATCCTTACATGTGGTATCAAGAGCCAGGTTTTCGATACTAATGATTTTTCGTTAAATTAATATCTGACTTTCAATTTTATGAACCCTATTTATGAATCTTTCTGATTAGTTTCATAAGTACTACTAATTTATGGAAAGAATTTGATAATTTCGTGAGACTGGTTTACTGCACAAATTATACTAAATTTCAATAGGTGATTCTGTCTCTAGGTTTAGATGCATGATGTTAAATATAATATTCTATTATCACTTTTCTTCACTTTGTAGAATATAATTAATATTAATTGTGATATGCATGATAGTGGGATTTAAACCCACTACGTAAGGCACTTCTTTTTTTTCTCCTTTTGCTTGAACAAAACCAAGAATATTCTGCTACAGTGTTTATTTCTACACTATTAAGTACTAGCAATTCACTGTATTGACAATAATTTCTAATGGTTCAAAATATTATGAAATTATGAGATTTCATAATTTAAATTCAGAATGTTTGACTTGTTGAATTTATAGTTTTCAGTTGATTATTTTAACTTTAAGTAAGGTTACTGTAGGGGTGTGCAAAAACTAATTTAATCAATAAACTGAATTGATAAAAATGTTATTGGTTTATCAATATCGGGTTATTGGGTTAATGGTTTTGTAAAAAAAATTATTGGGCTATTGGTTCGGTTTTGGTTTTAAGATTTTTGTTAATGGTTAAACCGATAACCCAATAAGATGATATTAAAACTATATTTTTATCCATAATTATATTAGTGGCTTAAGATTTTAAATATATATCCTATTATTTTTTTGCATTTTATAGTTGTTATTTTAGTGTTGTTGTTTTCTTTCTAAAGACATTGGTTTTGTGGGGTTCTACCTATCAGTGTTGTTTTTCTCCTTGAGAGAATGCTAGCGTTGCTACTGCATTCAAGTTTGCTAGTTAACAAGAAAGAAAATAAGTTTGTTTTAGTAATAACATATTTGAATTTGCTTATGCTTGTAATTTATATAGATTTTTATGCATGAAGGTAATGTATATATGTAAATAAAAATAAGAGAAAGCAAAAACAATTATAGAAGTATTTTCTTATCGGTTAAACTGAAAACCGAACTGTTAAGGACCAAAACCGATTAACCAAAAATCGATAACGAATATCTTATTGGTTTGGTTATCGATTTTGCATGTTGACAAACTGAAAACTGATAAACCGAACCGATAATATACAAAACCAAACTGAATCAACCGATGCGCACCCCTAGATTACTATTTATTCATCTAAAGTAGTGATTAGGCCAGTGAAGTTTATTTATTAAAGTTGTTACACGAGATTATTGTATATTTAGAATTATTAGGTACAATGATTTGTTAATCACCAAAGTGATCGAATCTTTATAAAGAACTAATTTCAAAAATAATGATTAAACTTATATTCAATTACCCATTAATTTTGATACTTATAACATGACACTTATGGGTAAATTGAAGTTTTTAGTTATAAGACATTTATGAATCACCCAAAGGTTGATTGTTTGTTCTTATAACCATTGAACATTAAGGAGATAATTTAGATATGTCTTTAGTTTTATTTATTTATCTATCCAAAGATAATAAATATTATTAATTGATGTATTAAAGATTATCGAATTACGTTAAAATTCACTTTTAAAGCATCATTATGTTTAAAATTGTATTTTGATTTTTTTTCCAAAGGAGGACATCAATATACATTTAAGTACATAAACCATTTTTTGAATTTGATAATATGTTTAAACTTATAACTCAACATATTAATAACTGAGCATGTTATATTTGCAGCATTTGCTCTTCATTCGCACTCTGCCTCTGTTACGACCTTTAACGGTCTTAACTTCTCAGATTGGTGTGAACAGATCAAATTTCATCCTGGAGTTTTAGATCTTGATGTTGCACTTTACACTGAGAATCCAACTGCTATTACTGAAACTAGCAGTGCTGAATAAAGATCCTATTATAAGCACTGGGATCGGTCTAACAGATTAGGCCTAATGTTTATGCTAATGAATATTGCGGGCAATATTAAGACTACTCTCCCCAAAACTGAAAATGCAAAAGATTTTCTGAAACTTGTGGAAGAATCCTCTCAAACTGCTGATAAGTCTCTTGTTTGGACACTAATGGGTACTTTGACCACCCTAAAGTTTGATAGTTCACGTACCATGCATGAGTATGTCATTGAAATGACAAACATAGCAGCAAGACTTAAGTCTTTGGGAATGGAAGTGGAAGAAAATTTTCTTGTACATTTCATCATCAACTCATTACCGTCTGAGTATGGTCCTTCTCAAATGAACTACAATACCATAAAAGACAAATGGAACGTGCATAAATTGCATGAAATGCTAGTTCAGGAGGAAACAAGGCTGAAGAATCAAGAAAACCACTCCATTAACTTTGTAAGTCATTAAAGACCTTGAAAGAAAGGAAAGAAGCATGCTAAGGGAAAACTGAGGCACCATAATATTAATGAGTTCTCCTCTCAAGTACGTAAGAAGGAACGCAAGAATGATAAGTGTCATTTCTGTAAAAATCTGGACACTTTCAGAAAGATTGCCTGAAATTTAAGGCATGGCTCGAGAAGAAAGGTAAGCCTAGCGCTTTTACATGTCTCGAATAAAATTTAACTGAAGTTTCTTATAATACTTGGTGGATTGACTCTGGTTGTACTGTTCATATTTCTAATACAATTCATGAATTCCTTACAATACAAACCATAAACCAGAATGAAAGATATGTGTATATGGAAAATCGAGTGAAGGCTCCAGTTGAAGCTATCGGGACTTATCGTTTGATTCTTGATACTGGGCGTCACTTAGATTTACTTGAAACTTGTTATCTACCTTCTCTTTCGAGAAATTTAGTTTCTTTGTCTAAGTTAGATAAGACTGGATACTCTTTTAATTTCGGTAGTGGATGTTTTAGTTTGTTTAAGCATAATTATCTCATTGGTACTGGTACTCTTTGTGATAACTTATACAAATTGAATCTTGATAATTTATTTGTCGAAATACTCTTAACTCTGCATCATAATATTGAAACCAAACAAAGTTTGGTGAATGAACAATCAGCTTACTTGTGGCACAAACGTTTAGGTCACATATCCAAAGAAAGATTGGAAAGATTAGTTAAGAATGAAATTCTTCTAAATTTGAATTTTAAAGACCTTAACATTTGTTTGGATTATATTAAAGGAAAATAAACAAGACACACAAAGACAGAAGCCACAAGAAGCACACAACTTCTTGAAATTATACACACTGATATATGTGGTCCTTTTGATATCACATCTTTCAGTAAAGAAAAATATTTTATCACTTTTATTGATGATTTTTCACGTTATAGATATGTCTATTTGTTGCATAAAAAATCTCAAGCAATAAATGCCTTAGAGGTCTTTATTACTGAGGTTAAAAGACAACTAGAAAGAAAGATGAAAATAATCAGGTCAAATTGAGGTGTTGAATATTATGGAAGATATGATGAAACTGGATAACACCTAGGTCCATTTGCTAAATTCCTAGAAAAACATGGCATATGTGCTCAATACACAACGCCAAGAACACTACAACAAAATGGTGTAGCATAAAGGCGTAATCGTACATTAATGGACATGGTTAGGAGTATGTTAAGTAATTCATCTTTACCTCTTTCGTTGTGGATGTATGCTTTAAGGACTGCTTGTTCCTTGCTTAATAGGGTTCCTAGTAAAGCAGTTTCAAAGAATCCTTTTAACTGTGGACTGATAGGAAACCTAATTTAAGACACATGTATGTTTGGGATTGCCCGGTAGAAGTTAGAGTTTATAACCCACAAGAAAAGAAATTGGATTCAAGAACAATCAGTAGTTTTTTCATTGGTTATCCAAAAAAATCAAAAGGGTATAGATTTTACTGTTCTAATCACAGTATGAGAATAGTTGAAACTGGAAATGCTAGGTTCATTGAGAATGATGAAGTTAGTGGGAGTGAAGAATCACGTAACGTGGAAATTAAAGAAGTTAGGGTGAGAATTTCTCTACCCTCTACTTCTTTTGAAGTTGTTATTCTTGAAGTTGTTGTACAACCTAACAATCAACAAGAATAATAAATTAATGCTCCTTTTAATCTCAATGAGGCAATAATTAATAAACCTGCAATAGATGTACCACAAAAAGTAGCATTAAGAAATCTCAAAGACAAAAGAGATTTGTTATTTCTGATGACTATTTGGTATTTTTAAACGAGTCAAAAATTAACTTGGGAATTGATAATGATCCAGTTTTATTTTCACAAGTCATTGAAAGTAATAATCTGATAGATGGATTCACGCTATGAAAGATGAGTTGAATCTATGGAGCAGAATGAAGTTTGGGACCTTGTTGAATTACCAGAAGGTTGCAAAAGAGTTGGGTGTAAATGGATCTTTAAGACCAAACGTAACTCAATTAGCAACATCGAACGTCACAAGGCCAGACTTGTTGCCAAAGGTTTCACTCAAAAAGATGACATTAACTATAAAGAGATATTTTCACCCGTCTCTAGAAAAGATTCACTCAGAATTATAATGGCTTTAGTAGCTCATTATGATTTAGAGCTACATCAGATGGATGTGAAAATCGTTTTTCTGAATGGAAATTTAGAGGAGGAAGTTTATATGGATAAACCTGAGGAATTTTTGGTTAAAGGAAAACAACACATGGTGTGTAAACTTAAAAAGTCAATATACAGACTTAAACAAGCTTTCCGATAATGATATCTTAAGTTTAACGAAACTAAGAAAAACATCGTTGATCAGTGTATATATCTGAAGGTCAGGGGGAGTAAGTTTATTATGTTAGTCTTGTATGTTGATGACATCTTACTTGCTACTAACGATCTTGTTTGTTACATGATACCAAGAGATATCTCTCTAACAATTTTGAAATGAAAGATATGAGAGAGGCATCCTATGTGATTGGGATAGAAATATTTCAAAATAGATCACAAGGATTATTGGGATTGTCTCAGAAAGCCTATATCAATAGAGTGTTAGATAGATTTAGAATGGAAAAATGCTCATCAAGTCCCATTCCAATTCAGAAAGGAGATAAATTCAGTCTCAATCAATGTCTAAAGAATGAATTAGAACGTAAGCAAATGAATGATATTCCTTATGCATCAATAGTTGGGAGCTTAATGTATGCCCAAACATGTATGAGACCAGACATATGTTTTGTTGTTGGAATGTTGGGCCGATATCATGGTAATCCGGAATGGATCACTGGAAGGCTGCGAAAAAAGTGTTGCGATACTTGCAAGGAACTAAAGATCATATGCTCACTTATAGAAGATCTGATCATCTTGATGTGATTGGATATTCAGATTTAGATTATGCTAGTTGTGTGGATACAAGAAAATCCACGTTTGGATATTTGTTCCTGTTAGTTGGAGGAGCAATATCATGGAAGAGTGCCAAGCAATCTGTTATAGCTGTATCCACTATGGAAGTTGAGTTTGTGGCATGCTTTGAGGCCACAGTTCAGGCTAATTGGCTGCGGAACTTTATTTCAAGACTTGGGCTAGTCGATAGTATTTTCAAGCCACTGAAAATTTATTGTGATAATACTGCAGCAATCTTCTTCTCTAAAAATAATAAGTATTCAAAGGGTGACAAGCATATGGAATTGAAATACTTTTCGATTAAAGAAAAAGACCAGAAACATAAAGTGACAATTGAATATATTAGCACCAAGCTTATGATTGCAGATCCTTTGACGAAAGAATTACTGCCCAAAATATTTGTTGAACATGTTGAAAGAATGGGCATTATTGATGGCAATGAATGACTTTATGTAAAGACTTTATTATGTTTATGCAATTGACACTTTGAGCTCAATTATATATATGTTTCTGTTATTCCCTATTTTCTCTTGTATACATTATGTTGAAAATGACGATGACAGATTTTGACTTACATAAATATATATATTCTAAGCATTATTGTTGAACCCATTATGTATTTGAAAGGTTGTATTAGGTAATAGACTAATATTGTAGTACATGGAAGTGACTATGTCAAATAAAGTGATGTATAATCGCCATGACTCATATTAGTTAATTTATTTAATAACGACGAATGATGTTGGGTTTAACACTAATTGTGCATATGATGATTGACATGCATATTAAACCATTAAGTTAATGATCGTGCGTCAAGTAAGGAGAATGTAATTTATTATGGCCCACATAATTAATTTTGATTTAATAATTAAATTAAGTTAAATCTTAAACCTGTATGGGGAAGTTACCTAGTGGTATTAAACTACCCATTATCCACTTCTCACATTGATGGGGCGTGGGACTAACGTCTCTAAACTCTCCAGATTAAAAAGGGTACTCTCTCTACCAAAAAGAATAGTCCGTTCCATCAAAAATTATTCTGAAAGTGTAAGGTAAAGGGAGAGAAACAACTTCTAAGAAAGAACAACAAAGTAAAGACTTCTGCCCTCAAGACAAGAAAATATTATGACTGATTCAAGTATATATTTTTCTTGACTGAATTTCGTAGTTGTTAAGTTGATATGAAAATCATTTAATTTCACATTCCTGAATAACAGATAGGATTTTATGTTAGATTGTTTAAGTTTTACAATCTATTAAATCCTTACAAAATATACATAAGGTTCATGTAAATAAACTTTTAATTTGTCTTCGTGAAGTTCTTCTTCTCAATTCACAAATTTAATTTGCTTTAGATTGCTATTGCATGAACCTCTTTGTTTAGCTTCACTTAACTTGGAAACTTTCTACTCCCCAAATTCAATAGTGCTCGAATATTTTTCTTTTTTTTATGCCAAACTTATCTTTTTTCAAAACTATAATAATTGGTTACAATATCTACGGGCATATAAGAAGGACCCAAAAGCACCAGTTATTATACTTTGCAGGCTAAAATTCTAAATTCTAAATTTTAATTCATTCAGCTTAAATAACTTGTTCAATAAGGGTGTGTTCGGTACGAAATATGTTTTTTTAGCAAAATAAGTGAATTTTTTTAAACTTATTTTCATGTGTTTGGTATGTAAATAAAAAGAATTAAAAGTATTTTGTATATAATTTAGACAACTACTACGAGAAGTGGAGGTGGCCGTGTGGGGTGGTGGGAATTCAGGCTATGGGTGTGAGGATGAACATGATGTGTGTTGGAGGATGGAGAAGACACAATCAATATAGAATGTCACTTGTGAAATTTATTTTTTCTACTTCCACTAGAAAATCATTTTTCTTGTTCTTAAGGAACTTATTTTCAATGAGAAAATATTTTTCAAAAGTTTTGACAATACAGAAAAATTTAAAGATGTTATAGAAACATTGTATTAAATAAAGATAGCAAGAAAAAGAAAGGAGAGTGAGAGGGGAGGGGGGGAGGGGGGAGGATTAATTATTCTTTTTCTCTTTTTGATTATATTTATTGCAGTGTGCAATGCCCTCTTTTTATAGGCATAATAAGACTTGGATAGGTTATATTTCTACGGTAGTAATAGTAGGCCCTATCACAATATGGCATCCACCATAAAATTATTTACAGAATTCCTTATTGGATGTCCATATATAAATAAATTGTAGCAAAAAAAAATTATACATAGTTATTCATAATACACCTTGTTTGCTTCCTCATTTAATATGTTATCATAAAAATCAATGTAGCATATTTACTCTCCCTAATGACATCATTTAATATCTCAAAGACAACACATTCCAATCTTGTAAGTCAGCTTCTCAAAAGTTGAAGTTGGCAATGCCTTAGTGAATATATCTGCTAAATTATCACTTGAACGAACTTGTTGAACATCCATTTTACCTTCTTTTTTTTAAAAATCACGAGTAAATTTGTTTGGTGAAATATATATTTTTTGTCTCCTTTGATGTATCTTTCTCTTAGTTGAGCTATGCATATAACATTGTCTTCGTATAATATTGTTGAAATATATCTTTCCAAAGAAAGACCATATATTTCATGTATGTCTTGAGTTATTGATCTCAATCAAACACATTTTTGACTTGTTTCATGAATGACTATATCTCTGCATAATTTAAAAAAGTAGAAACCATAGTTTGTTTTGTTGAACGCCATGATATAGTTGTACCTCCACATATAAATAAATAATCTGTCTGAGATCGATCTTAAATAAATAATGTGGGTCAGACGAATATCCTGCATTTGCATAATCAATTAATGTAAGCCAAACTCATTTAAATAAAATATCATATCAATGGTCCCTCGAAGGTATATATGCTTAATATCATTCAAGTATCTTTGTGTTGGTAAAGAATTAAATCTTGCAAATAAGTATACCGTGAAAGATATATTTGGTCAAGAATTACTAGAAAAATATAGCAATGCCCCAATTGCACCAAGATATGGTATTTCAGCACCAATAAGTTCATCATCATTTTGTTGACATTGAAATAAATCTTTATTAATATCAAGTAATTTCACAATCATCGAGGTATTCAATGAAAATGCTCCATCAGAATCATTGCTTCCTAGACCTCTGACATCCCCTCAACCTCTTTCAATTGGTGGGTTACAAAAATTTGCAGAAGTGACCCCTGATAACAACAACCAATTGATCAAGTTGGCCAAGGAACTTCTTGCCTTCATTCATAGATCTGTTAAAGAAGCTATGAAGGATGTTTTTGAGATTATTGGTAAGCTATGTGAACGAGTTGATACTCTTGAAGGGTCGATTGCCTCGATAAAGGCAAATATGGGTAAGTTGAAAGGAAAGGTCATTCAGACCACTTCAGATTTTAGCTTTTTAGATGAGGCCATGGAAGCTCCTTGTGTGGAAAAGGATCCTATTGATGAACTGTTGGGTAGTATGAGAGTTGCATATGATGATAAGATAGATGAGGACACGCTTGTATCCCCACAGATGCAAAGGGCTATATGGGACTCTATGGAGACAGCACATTCCTGTAGGGATGGGGTTGGTCCTAGTTCACAAGGACCTCAGCATGGTGGGACCTCGAGAGATGAGCACTCTGATGAGGATTGAATGCAGGGAGTTTTTGCATCTTACCTTCTCCTATTCTCTTATTTTGCATTGGAGACAATGCTTATGTTAATTGAGAGTGGGTGTATTTTTTTATCTTGATGGGATGTTTGGCCTTTACTTTGAGACAATTTAGTGCCCATGTCAGGCTTGATCTGTATATTTTTTTATTTTGGTCCTTGTCGGGTACGTTTTGGATGATTTTCTATTTGACTCTTGTTGGGTATATTTGGATGATTTTAATATTTTTACCCTTGTCGAGATTATTTTTTTATGATATGATATTGCATCTTTGTCGGGATTGATCTTTTATACTTACATATGAGTGCGTCATCGCCGGGTCAATTTTATATGTCAATTTTTCTACTACCCGTATCTTGCAAATTCGCGCTAAGTGCCTTTGCTGGGCCTGGTTCATCAAATGATCCATGAGCGCATAGCTCAAATTTGCCTTTATAAAGAGTAGCCATAATAATTTCTGAGGTTTTTTTTATATCACGATTCTTTTTCAAGGAGCAATTTTTTTTATTATTTTTGTATCAAATCGGGTGATAATTTCCTATGATAGATTGAGAGGTGACTTTCTTAAGGAAAAATACTAGTTCTAGTATTTGTTTTGAGTCTGTGTCTCACTTATTTTGAGCGAGACCACCAAAACTTTTCTTGCAATTGTTTTGAGCGAGACCACCAAAATTTTTCTTGATAATTGATTTTTGAAAATTGATAAATGAGGAGAAAATAAATTTAAAGCATTCCCTTGTCATGATTTTTAAATTCCTTATTTGGATTTTTATTCACAAATGAGTTGCGTGAAACTCGAAATAGCTTGTCAAAAGCCATTCACTTTAATTGGGTTATAGAATAGCTTGCAATTTCAAGTGTTTGTGATGCCTTGTAGGGTGAGGCTTTAGCTTGTTCTTGTGCATGCATACCGTCTAAACCTTAGACGGAATGTGATTCAAGACAAAATCCTAAATGTTTCTTAGCTTGGAAGATGACCTTAGGCCCTCTTTGGATAGTCACTTTACCAAAAATCTCCTTCCCTTAATATTGATCCTTGCCAATCCCTTTGAGTCTTTAACCTTTTCTTGGCAATCATGTTACACACCTTTACCTTTTAAAATCTTCTACTTTTGACACTCTACCTCTCTAATTTCTTGATAAATGAAGACGTAGGCTAAAAGCCTATGTTTAGAGGGGGGAGGGGGAGAATGAATATAAAGTGGGATGTTTGATGGAAGAGAAAATGTCTAAGTTTGGGGGTGTGAGAAATAGTGTCCTAAATGAGAAAATGAGATTTAATGTGAGGTAGCACCTAATGTTAATCTTGTGAGTTGCTTGGAACTCTCAAAAATAGAAGAAAGAAAGAAAAAGAATTGAATGGTGCTACCACTTGCCTTATGAATGCTTAAAAAAATAAAGGTGTTGGGAGAAATGGCTTTGGGATAAACTGGGGTTGTAAGAGAGAGAAATAAGGTGAAGTTAAATCAATGATGTGAGTGGTGTACTTCAATGCCTAATGATAACGTTAGGAAGGTTACAATCACTAATTCTAAATTGCATCCTTCCTTTAACCCTAACCTTCATAACTACCTGCAAGTTCTTAGTGATTCCGAGCTTTGCAACTCTACATTAGTGGTGAATTACATGAAAGGAAAGCCTATAATTCTATGTGTGTACATTTGAACTTCTTTGAGAGAGTGAGTGTCTTTTGTTCTATCTTATGATCCTTATTGTTATGAAATTCATGATTGTGAGTGGGATTCTTTCTTGTTGTGAGTGGCATTACAACCTTGGTATAAATGGTGAAGTCTTGACCTCAATTGAGGGGAATGATCAATGGAACAATTTGTGAAGTGAATTTTGAGGCAAGCTTTGAAAATATAGTGTCAATGGCTTGACATGCTAATTGATCTTGTTTTAAATAAAAAAGTTTCCCGATTTTGAATGGAAAAGTGAAATCTCATGAAAAGAATTTTGAAATATTGTGATTGCCTTGAAGATCATGGTGGTACCAATTGAGATTAGTGCCTTTGATTGAGTCTCTTTGTTTTGAGTCTTTTTGTTTGTTTTGTTGAGTCGTAGTAGTCCTAGTTTGATTCTTGTGTCTTTGAAGCTTAAGTCAATCCTTTGCTTAGTGAATGTCTTGCTTGAAAAAAACCAATAGTTTAATTTTGGGGGTTTGATAAGTTGATAATCTACCAACTTAGTTAGCTCTTAAGCATGAATTATTGCCTCAATCTTATGCTATTTAGAATAATTTTATCTCTTTATTCTCTTATGTGCAGACATTCTTAGAATTTAAAGATGAGAACAGATTTGGACCCAAATATGCAAAGAAAGGAAAGAAAAATCCTGAGCTACAAGTTGAGAAAGAAAGCAACTCACTGCCTGAAGGGTGTGTGAGACTTGCGTTCTGCAAGTCCTCACCTGCGAAACACATGTGAGACGCAAGATAGAGGCAAGCCACTGGAGTTGAAATTCAGCACTTGTGAGCTGTAGATACAAACCAGCGGCTACAGGTCTAGCGCAAGTGGCTCGAAGGAAAATTTTGACCATAATTTTCTAGCGTGTTTGAGGGGTTTTAATGACATTTTTTGGGGATCTGTGTAGAATTTGCCATAGAGAATTTTTCAGATTTTGATCTAGAATTATAGTACACTTAATAGAGAGTACAACTTTAGTTTCTTCTTCTTCCTTGAGCAAAAACTCCATTGTTGGATACAAAAATTTGAATTTGAATTTAATTATTCATTATGGAAGGAATTGAAGCTTACCCAATTGGTATAATTTCTTTTTCTAAGGTTACGAGTAACTAATTTCTTATCAAGGGGTGTGTGCATGATGGGTGTGTGAGTTTATGATTGGGTATTAGTTATTCATGCTTAGAATTGATTATTATATATGAATCCATTGAATTCTTTGAGTTTTAATTATAAAAATTAATGATTGCAAACATTGATTTAATGATCTAAATTTAATCTTGCTTGAGAAAAATGGTTGAATTTGGGTAAGGATTCATGGTAAGAATTTGGGTTTTCCCCATCTAAGGGTTGATCTAGAGATAGTTCAACCCAAGGAGGTGAAAGAGGTTGGATATAGTGGGTATAATGAGAGGTAGAGGTAGGTCAAAAAAGTATTAGAGAGAGGTGATTAGATAGGACGTGGTGTAACTTCAGCTTACTGAGGACATGACATTAAATAAGAGAGGGTGTGAAGGTCGCAGATTATGGTAGAAAGTTAGTAGATAGTGGAGTCTTGTCTTGCTTTTCAATGGATTTAGGCTTGGTGGTGTCTGTTGTATCATTAACCTTATTTTTGTAGTATCTTGCTTTTGATTTATCATCATCTGTTGTTTACTGTGTTTTCGTTATCGCACTATTTTAATTTGTTGGTGTTACTATTTCCTTATTAGTTGCTATATTTTCTTCACTGTGAGTTTTTATTTTTATACCTACTTTGATTTATTGTACTCGAGTCGAGGGTCCTTTAAAAATAAACTTTATATCTCCACGAAGTAGGGGTAAGTCTCTGCGTACGCTCCACCCTCTCCAAACCTCACTGGTGAAATTTCACTGAGTATGTTATTGTTAATGTTATGTAATTAATCCATATTGTTTGAATTCGTAATAGATTTCCTTTTAGAAAAATATGTGCTTATCCATATGTATATGGTCTAAAGTGAGATTGATTGTGTAATTTGGCTAAGACGATTGTGCTTGCAAGGGTAACTTGGCCACTAACAAGAATTTGCTAGAGTTGAATAATCTAGAGAGAGAAATCTTTCACCTAAAATAAGACTTTTCTTATTTTTTTCATTACTTTCTTACATTGGAATATTGAATCTAAATTGACAACCTTTTTCTTTTCTGGTGGATTGATATGATGAGATTAAAAAATTATATAAGGATAATAAGCAACACTAGAAAAGGGAAGAAGGGGGTTAATGAAAATGCTAAAATGGGGCAGATGGCAGCTTCTTATTGGACAAGAAATGTCTGACTAGTTGTAGAGCTTGCTTTGGCTTGAATGTTGGAACTTGATGACCAGCCCCTCTTATCGTTACAAAGAATAGTCCATCATAGGCAACTGTCCATCCACCAACCTATTAAGATTTTTCACGTTTAGATTAGTTCTCCAATGTAATTTTAAATAAAATATAGTAGTAATATGTATACCTGTTTATTCTTAGTGTACCAAGGAGTCCAATCTTCAGTGATTTTCAATCCAAGTTTTCTCAAAGTTAATCTTGTAGAAGTGACTGGGATTCTACCATCAGTGTCTCCACTGATATTAAAAAATCTAAGTATTAATTTTTATTTTTTTCCTTCAATTGAAATCTTGCGCAGAAAATTTATCACTTACCTATAGACCCAAACGCGCAGACCACCATCAATTAATTTTTTGATGGTAGGGAGCATGGAAGATGGTGCATCACTCCAAAATGTGATATTGTTGCTGCAGAATAACAAGGCTATTAGTCATATAAGAATATAAAATATTTAACGGAGAAGGGCCTAAATTATCCTTCGAGTATTTGAAATGGTACAAATATACCATTCTTCTACCTTTGGGCTCTAAAATATCTTTTTTCATCCACTTTTGGGCTCTAAAATACCATTCTCATCCACCTTTGGGCCCTATTTTGCCCTTTCCCTTAACAAACCCTTTAGAAAAAATATTTAGAATTTTTATTTAATATGTAATAATATTTTATTTGTTGAAATTTTAATTAGTCAAAACGTATTAACTTAAAAACCCAATTTGGATCCCAGATTTAGCTTCCCTTCATTTCTCATCTCTCCATTTTTTCCAAGTTCTTATTTAGATTAGAGACATATGTCATATTTAATTTAATGACTAAGATTTAGTAAATTAAAAATATGTCTTAATTATGATTAAAATAATTAATTACTTTCATTTATTTACTCCAAAATATAAGACAATCTCACAATTCTAGCCATTAAATTTATTTTTAATTATATTATCATTTATTTTGTCAAATATTCAAATATCTGATTGCTATATTATTTAAAATACAGGAAACAATTTATACTAAATTTTAGTTGTAATTTTTTTTAAAGCAGGAAGACTTCTCTTTCAACATTGAAATTTCTTTCCAACATCCAAAATTAGGCTAAAAATAATTTGAGTGAAAAAAATAGTAGCAAAAAAATTAAAGTAAAAATGATGTAGGACAAAATTTACTCAAGCCTCAAGGTAAGTGAGAATATTTTTTTATATTTAGGATAGATATCTTGTACAACTAAAATTGTGAGATTAAAATAATATTTTGAAAGTAAATACATGAAAGTAACTAATTATTTTAATCATAATTAAGGCTATTTTTAATTTACTAAATCTCAGTCATTAAATTAAATCTATGACATATATCTCTAATCTAAATAAGAACTTTGAAAAAATGGATAGATAATGAGGAGGAGCTAAATCTGGGATCCGAATTGTGTTTGTAAGTTAATACATTTTGATTAATTAAAATTTTAACATATAAAATATTGTTACATATTAAATGAAATTCCTAATAATTTTTCCTAAAGAGTTTGTTAAGGGAAAGGGCAAAATAGGGCCCAAAGGTGGATGAGAATGGTATTTTAGAGCCCAAAGGTGGATGAAAAAGACATTTTAGAGCTCAAAGGTAGAAAAATGGTATATTTGTATCATTTTCAATACTTGAAGGTTAATTTAGGCCCTTCTCCAAAGATTTAATTCTACACTATTTGTATAGTTTAATTTGTTGTAGCAGTGTGTGCTCTATTTGTTGTAATTAGCTAACTTGATATTTTTGTAGTGTATACAAATAAAATTCATTATATATATAAAAATCAAAAAATAAAAAAAAGAAAGGAAAAGAAAAAGATAAATAAGGGCATTTTGCTGACCTGCAATGAGTCCAAGGATAAGGAATTTTGGTAATATTTGCATGTAGTGCAGCTTGAACATCTGGTCTATTCATATAAGTTTCTGTGTAATCGGAGAGACAAGGATCGTACCCTGTTGGTCTTTTATGCCATTCTACCTACATGCATGTCTCAATTTTGAATATTTAAACTAAAAAAGCCTTTTAAAAAATGAAGAAGAAGGACTGGTAGTACTACTCACAATTCTGGACAAGGACTTTGGAAGAGGTCTGGTGGTGGTGCTAAAGTTGCTGTTAACGCATTTGGGGGAGTAAAGGCTGTACATATCTAAGATTTTATAAACAGCAAAGTACTGATTAAGAAGGTCGTCGCAGTCATCGCCTGGATGTTTCAAGCTAAAATTGCAAACTCTCTTAATGGAATGGTACAAATGATCTGATATCACTGCATGATCCCAAGCATAGTCTATCATCCCTTTTTGGTCTGTTTCATCGTCCATCAATGCATTCCCTATCTGCAATGAGATCGATCGAGAGAAATAAGATAGACAAACATCATCGTGATCATGATGATCGATCGAGTTGGTAAATACGTACATACCATGAATCCTTTGAAATTTATGCGGTCCTCTTTTTTGACCTTTTTGTTGTTGTCAAAGATTTGCTCTGCTAGCTGGGGAACATAGTGCCCTGAAAAAATGAATCGAGTATGTATTAGCCACATCACTAGATTATCTACAAAAAGAGATAATCCATATGTTGTCTTTGTGATATTTACCTGCGTAACTTTCACCAGCAATGTAGAATTCATGGGATTTGAACTGTGGAAATCTTCGAAACCAATTGACCAGAAATTTATATGAATCTTGAGCTGATAAATAAAAGGGAAAGAAGAAAGCATTTATGAGTAAAAATGGCAAATAGATAATCATGAATAATTCTTGAAATTGAAAAGATATAACCATTACTTTTACCTGTGTTAGTGTCTCCAAGATCTTTGATATCAGTGGAGGTGTTTGTGTATGAAAATCCAACACCAACAGGGGATTCCAAGAATAACAAGTTTGCGGCTGGGGATTTAATATACAAGATTATTACTTTGATTTTAGTCGTTTGATAAAGGTGTATGTAATAGTATAAATTCTTTTTACCTTTACTCCAAGTGAAATTGTTAAACTTGAGCTCTGGCTTATTTTTCTGTGTGAAGAAAGGTCCTAGCTCCTCTGCTTCACCATAGCCAATTGACGAGCATCCTGGGCCTGAAAATGTTCATAATCATACCATTATGATGCTTTTACTTGGGCTCTAGGCCAGTTGTAGAAAATGGCCCTTTGAAGTTCACAAATAATACTTGGGCTTAAGGTCCATCAAATGGATTTTTGCGTACACAACGACCCAATAAAGCCCATAACAAAAATAACCTTTTTACAATTTTAGCTAGTATGTAATGTATTGTTACTGTATACCAATTATACATTGATTATATACGAGTATACGCCGATAATGACAACATCTAATAGGGTGAAATATTTCCAGCTGGCTAGCTAATCCTTCTAGTAAATGAAAACAAGAGAATCAATATGCCCCTCTTCTTTTCCCTTTTTTTCTTTGAAATTTTTATTACATTGTGAAATGGGGAAGGAGATTACAAGGTGGGGAATCAAAAATAAAGAGAAACTGGAAAAAGCAAAACAGTGATTTTCCGAAATTGGTGGTAGTTAAACTTTAGGTTAAACTACCTAAAGAGACATACCTCCTTACCATATTTATTAACTCTCACTATTTTATTTTGATTACTTAATATATCACATGTTAATAAAAAAACCACTCGGATACATCACCTCACCTCGTGATACATCGCCTCACCTCGGATACATCCCACCCGATGTATCAAAGGTAAAACCAAAAAATGCCGATGTATCAGAGTGGTTTTGGGATGTATCCAATGAGATTTTGATGTATCTGAGTAGTTTGGGGATGTATCCCGAGGTGAGGCGATGTATCCCGATGTGAGGGATGTATCCAAGCGGGATTGAGGTGGGAAAAAGAGTAATTAGCTCCCAAAAATGTGTGTTTTAGGTAAGTTACCCTAAACTTTAATCACTCTTTCCTTCAGTTCAAAGAGATAAAAAGCAAGTGAATAATAACAATCATTTGCCTTTCCGAACCAGTTTTATTAGTATCCTTTCAAATTCCAAAAATTAAAATAGATAAAAACAATTCTTTTTAAAACAAAATTTATCCACAGCCAGAAAAGGGCAAAGGTTCCCACATTTTTCTTCTTTGCTGTTTGTATAATGCTCATTACTTGTCATTGTTTCTAAGCATAGAGACTGTGACATATCATAATTTAAAGCTGCCCCTCCATTCCAAACTATTAAACTCAAATATACTTATAATTGAAAAAAAAAACAGCTATCCTTATAAAGCAGTGTGTCTATTACTACAAGATTCAGCATAGTTATCCACAAAATTCCATTGTAAGGAAATCAATCAATTCAAAATTTTAAATGGTTATAATTAGTTAGACGTAATAATATATAGGAGCAAGGACAGAAATGACTCTTCTGCCAAACTAATTCTACGTCATGATCAAAGAGCCAATTTTTTACTTACTTTTTGTTTCCCCAATTCGCTGGCCAAAAATATTTTCTTTATTTAATTCAAATACTATAAAAATATTTAAAAACTATTTTGCTTAAAAACATTTAAAATAAGTCAATTCAACTTACAGACTCTTAATTACAACATCTTACTATTAAATGACGAAAATGTCATATTGTCTGGTTTAAGCCAACAAAGACAAAATACGTATGGTGATTCTTTTTTCTTTGCAAAATAATGGTCTAATTAACTGCAGTGTGCCAGGACGATAAAAATAATATACCTTGTGCAATCTCACGAATGAGGTCTGGGGAGGGACGTACGATATACGCAGACCTTTCTCCTACCTTTGTGAGGTAGATAGGCTATTTCTCATAAACCCACAGCTCAGAAAAATAGTAGTAAAGAGGCAAAATAGACACAATCAACACATATGTACGTTGTATATATATCTTCAAGATATATAATTCATACGTCGTATACTTCAACCGTATATAAAGGTGTGATTTTTTAGGGGGTGAATTATGTAAATAGGTACAGACGGGTAAATAATTTGTTCATCTGGATAATCATGAAAATCCCCAATTAACTTGATTGATTAGTTCATTTCAACTCATAGTTAATAGGACATAAGAGACGGCCTGTCTTATTTTTTTAGAATAGAATTATAGTACAGTAAGAATTTTCTCTGAAGTAATTTCACATCAATGGCCAATAACACATGTACTGTATCAAATACTAGCCTACAATGTAAAATTTTTATTGAGTCGTTGTACGATTGCAATGTAGAAATAAAATAACTCAGATTAGGACAGATCATCTTTCTTTGATTCGAGGGTCTTTGGAACCAGGTAAAAATAAAGTCTGCGTATATTGTTATTTTTACGAGAGATGATGAATAAAATGAAATTGGTACTAACCTCCATTGAGCCATAAAAGAAGTGGCTTGTTGTGAGGAGTGGTAGTGGCCTCAAAGAACCAGTAGAAGAGTGCTCTTCCATGTGTTTCATTGACTGTAATATATCCAGCATATTGCTTGAAACTCACTGGTGGCTGACCGGGTAACCCGGTAACTCGATCTGCTTCTTGTTCAGCCAAAACTTGTTTCCTAATAATATCATCATCACCTCTTGATCCTAATAATACTCCAAAACTCACAACAAGAAGAATATAATATCCAAACATTTTCATATATGTCATCTTATAACAACTCTACTGTGTGGTTTATATAGTAGTGAGACAGATAAGAACTCATCTGTCACACTCTGTTATTATTTCATTTCATATAATATAATATTTGAATTTGGATTATATACATGTATAGACTTAATATGCAAAATATCTTTAATATACAATTACTGTAGATTTATCGTAAATACTCTCTTTGCAGATATTAAATTCAGGAAGATTACCTATAATTGGCTTTCAATTAACTTATAAGTAGTATATAACTGTCAAGTATATATAAATTTAATGTTTTATGATAGGGAGAATGGTTATCTCGGTTTGATATCTCGGCCCGCTGTACTCCTAGAAATTTCATCTAAAACACTTGAACTCAATTAAAACAAATATTTTAAACCCCTCGACGCATGTGTGTTACGTTCCTCACTTGCTTGACATGAATGACACATCATTTGCCACATCATTTTTTTTAAAGAAAAAAAAGTTAAAAATCAAAAGAGATAGAATATGCAGAAGCTTTCATGGCTATTCTCACTTTGAAATAATTGATCCAACAATTTTGTGGCTATTTTTACTATAAATGTTGATACTGCCTCTCATTTTTTACCTCCAATTTTTTAAGACTATTGTAGTTTTTTTCTTCTTCTGTGTCAATTCACACATTTTAATATTTTTTTTATCCAAATTTTTGTGTTTACTCACTTTTAAAGGCGTGTAATCATGTACTTTATCCAACTCAGTAAAATAAATATCATATAAGCTTAATCAGCAATTAGAAGTGTTTAAAATAGTAATTTTGAACAGATTTAATTTAGATATTTAAATAAAACTTCAAACAATACAAAGATCAGAATATCAAATCGGAACAAATAAAAGAATCTCATCTAATTTAAAGTTAAACATGTTGGTATTGTCACACCAGCCACACAAGGTTTTGCTTTATAAAACGGCAAACCAAAAAAAAAGAGAATAAAATAAACAATCTGGTCAATTGCTTGGGATGTAAATGTTTGAAAGTGTGTAGTTAAGACCAAATAAGACTTTTTCAAGATGCAGATTTTCATTACAGTTAGGATTAATTAGAACTTGAATCTTTGACCAATGATATTAAATGATGATCCTCTTAGAGAGCAAAGAAAAAGCATTTTAATATATATATATTTCTCACTTTTAATTTACTTTATTTCTTTTGCTTCAAAATTATCATAAATTAGTTACATATATACCTCATAGGGGTACAAGTGTAGGATTTTATAGTATAGGAAGGGTAAGTATTTGATTTAAGGCTTAATATAATAGCCAACTACTCTTTAAATTTGTCAGGATATTATTATATTTTAACACTCAAACTAAGCTTATTTCAATTGCATGCCTCAATTCCTAATAAAGTATTTCAATAAGACATTTTTCGTTTAGCTAGACTTTTGGTAATTTCTCCTCCAATCAGGATAAAAGATCCCAATGAAGCGGCTAGATCTTGATCCAAAGATTCTTTCTTGATCTAGCTACAAGGATGAGGCAGTATGAAAAGAGAAAATGTGGGACTTAATAGAAATTACTACTAGTTAGACGAACCCTCGGTACGATTAACTCTTACAACGGATTGAAAGCCTATTTGATTCTAGTAGTTACTTTACTAGATTTTTCTTTTTTTCCTTTTCCTTTCTATAGTGGAGATAGTTGCACGTAATCCTCTCTAGGGTAGGAGTACGGTACGATGTCAAATTTTAACTTTTATGTATATTCTCATTCATCTATTAAGTAGTTAAGTTAATCAGATAAAATAGTTCATCTCATTTAATTATACTCATTCGCCTCAATAAGCTGTAAAACCCGTATGTTTTCTACTTGAGGTTGATGCATATAATTAAAGCAACAACATATTTAATGTAGTCCCACAAAGTGGGGTCTCGAGATGACATATAATTAAAGAAGATGACATAATCTATATGGTTAACTTAACTACATAATAGACAAATGAAAATACGAGTAAAACTTTTTCTGAAATTTGAACTAAAAGTGTCTAATTGAAATACTTTATTAGGAGTTGAGGTGTTCAATTGAAACATGACTTAGTTTGAGTGTCTAAATAAAATATTCTGATAAGTTTAAGGAACTGACTATGTATTAAGCCTTGATTTAAAATACATAAGGTATAACTAATACTGAGTTATATTACATTAGTTTGTAGTGTAATTAAACCCTTGGAATAATTTCAGAGACCTCCTTCCTGATTTGCCTTAATAACACTTAGGGAACGTGATTTGAGATATTACACATACCTTCCTTATTTTAATTATTTTGTAACCAAACTAGTTTTAATTAATAAAAAATCTATGTATTCCAAATTTACCCTTTGTAACTAAATTACTCGATCAATGTCTTATAACACACTTCTCTTCCCTAAAATTGTTATAATATTACAATATCCAGGTTAAAATGATTAGAACTTTCTTCTATTCCTATAGAAATAACATTAGGAACAGAAAATTATAAAATCCTAAATTCTAATGCTACTGTAATGTAACTCTTTTTTCTTTCAATCGTGCTATTTTATTAACAATAATAAATTTAGGCTAAAAAGAGCACATTTCTCTTTTATTTTCCAAACAGAGCTGAACAATCCGTTTCTGAAATGCTTATAGTTGTGCACGATCTTTTTTTTTTTGGGAAAAATTCTCATAATTAAGCTTTTTTACCTTAAAACTAAAACTTTTCGTAGAAGGAACGTTGTAGTAGTGAAATTTTCATGTTTTTACTGTTTAAGATGAAATATTTCAAGGCACATCAAAAGAATACCCAACACTTCACCTGTAAAATTAGAAAACTATAAATTAGGAAAATACAATCAAAGAGAAGCTACCCTTATCAACAGTTTAAACATTTTTTTTTAAAAAAAAATTGGGGGTAGGGGAAGGGGAAATGGGGAGGGGATTACAATGTGGGGAATCAAACCCTCACCAACAAGGTGGGAGTTCAGGTAGCCAACCAATTGAGCTACTAAGATCTCCACAATTTAAACATTATAAATCAGTTAAAAAAGAAAAAAATCATAAAAGAGATAGAAGAAGAAGAATGTCCATGAGGGAGGCTGCAACTTGTAAGGTTACATAAGGGTATATCTGGAATATAAATAACTTTTATTAAGTAATTAAAACTAGTTTGGTTACAAAAGAATAAAAAAGGGAGATATGTGTGATATCTCAAACCATGAGGGAACTAAATGTTATGAAGGTAAACCTAGAGGGAGGTCTTTGAAATTATTCCTAAACCCTTTTTAATTTTTTTCTTAAAAGAAAGGGAAAAAGATTTATCAAAGCTCCCTTTTAGTTTTCTTTCGTAGAAAAGCTATGAATAAAATGTGACTTGCAATCAAATCTTGCAAGTTGCGAAATATTACTATTCTATACATGCACACGCTATGTTCCACTTGATTGCGCCATATAAATATCACATGGCCCAAAGAATTCTGAGCAATCTTTAGTTTCACATTGTTATTTAATTTTTAAATATCAAAATCTCTATCATAAATATAGTTGTTTAAACATATTACTTCCCATATAAGGGAAGGAAATTAATAGCTAAATTATACACCGACCAAAATATTAAGAAAAAAAGGATTTTTGATTAAATGCCTAAATCTAAGTTATACTAAAATTAAATGTATTGAGAGGACAGATCGAAAGATTGCCACATACATTTGCAATCAATTAAAAATTTCATAAATTGGTTCCGGAATTTGGGTGATTCGCTTAACATTGCTACTTGTAGGAAGGTTACTACAAACTTCTCGACCTCCCAATACTATTTACCTTTTGATTTTTGGAATAATTTCGGAGATCTTCTTTTAGATTTGGCTTCATAACTGAAAGAATATATCGCAGAGCAAGAATAATGGATTGTGTGTTGAACTCACCACTAGGGGCAAAACCAGGTATATATGAATAAAATTATTTTTTATACATATTATAGTTATTGAACCCCCTTTGTCTTCTTCGTGTGTTTACTTTTCATAATGTGAATTCCCTTAGTGAAAATCCTAACTCCACTATTACTCACCACCAAAAACAATTGCTCAAAGTCAACTTTGTCTCTCTCTTGAAAACGTAGTTATGTCACAAACTAAATATCCTTTTGTCTGTGTGTTCTTTTTGGGAGATTTAGGAAGAATTTTCTCTGCTACCTTGTTACAAAGAAAGTTGTTTACCCTAAAATAACTATAATTGAATTTTTAACGTGGTTTAAAAGACACGTGGATTGAATTGACTGAGATGATGATAGAATTAAGAGAAAATACATAAAACCTTCCCTAAACTTGGTTGTACAACTTACTTTAGCACTTAAACTTCACGGGCAATTAAATACCTCCTTTAACAACTTTCAAGTGATTAAATATCACCCCTAATGCTGACGCGGCATAAAAAGAAAAGAAAAAAAATTGAGACGCATTTTTTTCTTTAAAAAAAAGAAAAGAATCCTACTTATATTATATCATATATAATAAAACTTTAAAAAAAATTTAAAAAATACCTTTGCCCCTCCTCCTTTCTTCTTCACCCCCCACTCCCCCTTTCTTCTTCATCTCCATATCCAAACATTCTTTCTCCTTCTTCTAACCCCCTCTCCCCTCCCTCCCTCCTACCACACTTCATCAATTACTTTAAGAAAGAAAAAAGAATATGGATGAAAAAGTTGTAAATTTTAACACCTTTTTTATAAACTCCATTATTGGAAAGAAGAAGGAATAACCATTTCTTCTTCTAATATCCAATTTATGTTCGATAAGTAGAATAATTTCTTCAATTTTTACAATTTTCAAGGCTTATTTTTTTTGAAAACAATATGAGATCTTTTGAAATAACCTAAGCTGCTCAATGATTGGTTTATTTGATGCCATTTTTTATTGGCTATGCTTGTGGCTACATCCAATTTGTACAATCAATTTTTTTCTTCAGATTTTTGATGGAAGGGGAATAGATGAGATTATATAATTTTGAGAAAAAATGGCAATAAAAGAAAGAGAAGAATTATACTTTGAATGATGAAAGAGAGTGGGGTGAGGGGGTTTGGAGAAGAAGAAAAAGGATGGGTGGGGGAGGGGGGGTCTGGAGAAGACAAAGGGGTGGGGGGGGGGGATCGAAGAATAAAGAGGGTGGGTGCAGGGATTTTTCTTTTTCTTTTTTTAATTTTTATTATATAAAATATTCATATTAATGGGTCACTTTAAAAAAAATTGATGTGACAATGATGTGGCGTTGATTTGGCAGTGACGTGATGCATGTGTAATACACTTTCCATTGTGAGAGTGATATTATATTTTTAGGATGGTATTTAATCACTTAAAAGTTGTTAAGGGGGATATTTAATTGCCCATGAAGTTTAAGTGCTAAAGTAAGTTATGCAGTCAAGTTTAGGGTGGTTTTTATGAATATTCTCTAGAATTAATCAAAGTAAATAATGTAATAATCAATCCAATGCAATTAAACAAGAAATTAGATAAAAATAGCCTGATCCCAAAGAAATACTTGATGAAGATGATTCTAGAGTAGCTTCGTGTTTGATGAACAACACAAGGACTGACAAAAAAGTAAATGAGTATATTGATAATTTGCTAATAGTGTAAGAATCAATTGTAATGCTCAGAATGAGATGCCCTTTAACATAAAGGTCAAGTTCCTTTTATAGGAGAGAATCCTCAAAGTTTAATGATATAAAAAATCATTCCCTCTTAATTTATATTGATTGAACAATTAAATGACATCTAATTATAAAAGAGTAATGTGTGGCATTGTCTCTGGAGCACATCTGTAATGGTTGGTGCCATCCGTTGGCTCTTCCTTTGAGTGCTTGCATTTTTGTCCAGTTTCATTCCTTCAGATCTCAACTTCTGACCAACCAAAGCATAGTTTTCTCCTCCACGTGGCTTCAACTTATTCATCCACGTGTCTTGCCCATTTTTTTCTTATATAAATAGGCCCCACACTTTTTGATCAAAGACTCAATTTTTGTCTGTTAGTGTAAATGATATTCACTTTTTCTTTAGCAAGATTCAAATAGAACTTTTCCTTTCATAGAAAACAAAACGTGTCTTCCATTTGAAGGAAATAAAATGTTCTCTCATTTCAAAATCCTGACACAAGTCGTTCTAGCTGAGAGACAACTTTCACTGCCACAACATATCTGATGAATATGTCAAGTTGACATTATTTCCCTTCTCACTTATTGGGGAATCCAAAAAGGTAGTTACAGAACGAGCCTACAAGATTGATTACTGTATGAGATGCATTATTAGAGAAGTTTCTCAATATGTTCTTCTCATCCATAAGAAGTAAGAGCTAAGAGGCAAGATATCGAATTTTGTGCAAAAAGATAATGAGTCACTGCCACAGGCTTGGGAAAGGCACAAGGGATATTTACGAGATTGTTCAGATCACCAACAACCCAAGGATATTATTGGGCATAATTTTATAGAAGGGTTGAGGCCAGATTCAAAATCACTCTTAGCTGCCACAACTCAAGGACAAATTTTGTTCAAGAGTTATGATGAGATTGAAGCATTGCTTAACCTAATTTTCGCAGGCAATAGAGATTACCATGAACCAAGCAGGGTGTTCACTACATTCTCATAGAAAATGCCTGGGATGTTGGAATTAGATGATGTGTCCACCATAAAAGCAAACATTGGTCAGCTTTTCACTTTAGTGAAGCAGTGTTTGATATCGTCATGCAAGGGTTAGGTTCAGTAGACTACCATATCGTGTGAGAAGTGTGGAGAGAATTATGCATTATCAGGATGTCCTTTGAATCCTGATTCTATCTACTATGTGGGAAGCAGAACCGTGGCCAAGAGTATCAAGGCAACAACTATGACTCAAATTATAGAAACCATCTAAACTTTACTTAGGGTGGGAACTAAAGTGACCAAAGACAACATTACACCTAGCAAGCTCCATAAGTGAGCAATCCTTTGGAGGATACACTGAAGAAGTTCATGGCCCAACAATAGCAATAACAACAGGCTTAGCTACAAATCAACAATGAGACCAAAAAAGTTATTACTGACCTGCAACATCAGATGGGGAAATTTGCTATTGCATAACATGTGAGACCTCTGGGTGCATTGTCAAGTGATATAGAGTATCCCAAACATATGATGGAAATCACATTGAGAAGCGAACTAAAGTTACCTGAAGACGAGCCCGCAAAGAGAAATATAGTTAATTAGGCTCGCGAGCTTCCACCTCCCTTTTCTCAAAGGTTGATTGCAACACCAGAGCCAACACCAACCCTAGAGTCAAACCATGAGCTGAAACTTGTGCAAGAGGAAGAAAAGAAAATGGTTATTAAGTAGCCTAAGCTTGTAATTGAAAGACCTTCACCACCATTTCCACAGAGATATACAGAAGAGCAAGGATGATGCTAATTGTTGGAAGTTTCTTGATATCTTCAAGCAACTTCACATAAACATTCCACTAATTGATGCCTTGAGAGATGTATCAAAATATGCTAACTATTTGAGAGATGTGATGGAATCACTTGAAAGTTGTTAAGGGGGATATTTAATTGCCCGTAAAATTTAAGTGCTAAAGTAAGTTGTGCAGCCAAGTTTAGTGTGATTTTTCTACATTTTCTCTAGAATTAATCAAAGTAAATAATGTAATAATCAATCCAATGCAATTAAACAAGAAATTAGATAAAGATAGCCTGATTCCAAAGGAATACTTGATGAAGATGATTCTAGAGTTGCTTCGTGTTTGATGAACAACACAAGGACTGACAAAAAAGTAAATGAGTATATTGATAATATGCTAATAGCGTAAGAATCAATTGTAATGCTTAGAATGAGATGCCTTTTAACATGAAGGTCAAGTTCCTTTTATAAGAGAGAATCCTCAAAGTTTAATTTTCACGATCCGATTTCTCGGTCATGATGGCACCTACAACTCCCCAGTAGGCAAACCAATCCCCGTAGCCCAAAATGGTAAGTAATGGGCTATTATCTAATGATCTAAACGAAAGAACAGTTTAATAAGCGGAAGCAAGGGAACAAGATGAAAAAAAAGATAACAGAAATAATATATACAATGCGGAAGCTAAATCAAACCCAAAACCTGGTATCATAGTGTATAAGAGCCGGATCTACATAAGGAGTACAAGGGTCCAATATAATATATACAAAGCTGTCTCCGAGTAGAAATAGAGTACATAATCAAAAGATAAACTAAAAGCTAAGCTCAGGTCCCCAAGAGCTCACCCTCAGTCCAGAATATCATAAAAGCAGCTCCTCGCACGAGTTTTCACGAGTTAACGACAATGGCTCAGACTAGAATCTGCACCAGAAGATGCAGAGTGTAATATGAGCACCAAATGCGAAGCATAAGGTACCTAGTAGGTATCATAGACCGACTGGGCACATATAAGATAAAAGCGTAGTAACAGACATAATAAAAGCAAGTAGTCACAGAAATCAACGAACAGTACACAGGATCTAGCCTAGAGGGAGGACAACAAAACAACATACGAGGCTAGCAAGCAGAATATATACACAACATGCACAGGTGAAAGTAAGAAATAATGCACCTGGGATCCTTGTAATAACAGTATATACATAATAAGTTTTAGAAATGGGCGGTATACCGGTAGCCTCAAGTACAAGGAAAGGAGGAGGAGAGTAAAGATAGGCATGCTCGGAAACAGGAATCAATAACCCAACTAATCATACCAATCTCAAATCCAACAAGTAACAACTTAGCCGTATATAATCTTATAAGCATAACTGTAATAGGGGATAACACCGCCATAAAGTAACGAGAGGCTACCTACAGTTCCCCGCCCGCCCATACAACCAAGGAACGCAAAGAAGTAAAAACAAAATCCTCCGACCGCCCATACAACCGGAGCATACACTCAAAAAATAGCAAACAAGGGTGGAACCTCAAACATCGAATGATATGATGAATGATAACCTCAGGGTGGAATAGAAACTCTGTATGTACCTCCTCTGGTGCCGATCGGGCCCAGAAGGTAGGTTCCATGGAAGGACACTGCCCGTATACCTCTACTCCACCGTATACTCTCCTTTGGGCACACGCAGCCCAAAGCCCCAGGCTCGGAACGACAAGGTCCATGGAGGTCTCAGACCCCATACTAAAACTCAGTATCAAAATATGTCATCCGAAAGCAAGTCCGGGTTCAAGACAGAGACCCAGTCTTGAATATGCGAGCCCAGACCCTGTCCAGGACTAAAGTAGTGGGAAAAGATGACTCAAAAACCCCTCCAAGGGTGCCCGGGCATAACTGGGTCTAACTAGTAGAAAGTCATCTCAGGTGCTCGGTCTGATCGAGGCTAAAATCATCCCAATTTAGTAAGTTACTCAACTAGCACCCCGGCCCTGCCGAGTCTAGCATTAATAGTAAAACTGGTGATATAAGTCATACTTTAACTTTCTTTTACCCCAAGAAGATCCATAAGTTAAGTCTAACCATTTCCAATTCATTTCTATCAAAATTGGCCCCCCCGGGGTCATACAAAGTTTAGAAAATAATTTCAGTAGGCCCAAAGCCAAAACCGTAGTAAAACATGGATAAATCCTCTTTATATGCATGAAAATGAATGATCAACATAAATGGCCGCCCAACAGCTAACAATTGACCTATCGGCCCTACATAGGCTCACAGCTACTCAACAAGCATAACCAGCCTAGAAGGATATTTCTATGTCTGAGACTCGCGGACATTTCCAATAACCCACCTTCTATGTTCCAGAGTCAACAACGCCTCACGGGGACACAAGGGTGAATAAAACATATCAAGCAAGTACTATAAGCATCGGAGGAAGGAAAATAGGCGGACATGAATAAAGCGGTCAACGTCTGTGGTACCAACCTAATAATCCAACCCAAGGATGCGAGCTAGTTTAATTTTATTCGATATATGCTAAGTCTAGAGAGTTTAGACAGTAACCTACCTGTCGTTCGATGACAAACTGCCCGAACAACACGTCCAAGAAGCTAGAATCGCTATGAGAGATCCCGAATGACAATCAAACTATCACAAACATAAATAATACGTTAAAACGAGTCTAACGATACCCATATCACTACAATTATAGTCGGGTCGAAATTTGGGTCAAAAGCAAGCCCGCGGAGCCCACAACCCGAAACCAAAAATAAAAAGGAGCACGATGACCACCACGATGCCAAGAAAACATGCTCTAAAATTGAGCACAAATGGCCAAGAGAAGGGCGCCAAAACAGCCCGCTCAAGGTGAAGATAAAAGCTAGAATTTAAGAATAAAAACTGTGAACTAGGCAAGAATTACTTACCAAAATGATGGAATTTAAGCCAAGACGGAGAATCCTTCACACCCACAATCATGCAAGATCTAGGAGGCAGCCACTACAACAAATTCCAAGCTTTGGGTATGAACAACAATGATGGATTTTAGAGGAAAACAAGAGAAAGAAAGTTGGGGAAGATGACTTACCAAGAGCAGAGAAGCACGAATTTATGATGAACAACAATTTACCCAAGGTTAGAACTAGTTTTGGTGCAATTTGGGAGAGTGTATAAATGTTTTAGAGTGAGAAAGTTGGGATAAAAATGGCTGGAAAAATGAAGAAGGGACTTAAATAGCTGCTAGCCGCTAGTCAGCGCCATCGCGCCCAAGGGAACCAGGCGCCAAGGCGCCATCGTATTGACCAGCTGCAGGCGCTGAGGTGCGATCGCGCTGGCCTTGGCACGATTGCGATGAAGGCCAGGCCTGCACTAAAATTTGCAACTTTTTCAAAACTCCACGGGGCATTCTGGGCACAATCGAAAATTGATATTCAAAAACCAATAATGCTAATAGAGTGGAAACGACATTCTAGACTCAACGAAATCGACAAAACTTTGATATGAGGTCGTTTCGGAGAAATGTTGACCCAAGTCAACACTAACTAATAAGAACCCAAAGGCTGAAAATGAGCCCGGCTCACCCGGGACCTGAACCAACCACCTTCCCAACCCAAAATCATCATTTCGGAGCTGATGGAATTATCGGATTTCGCATCCGACACTCCAATCATCGAAAGCCACCCAAAGTTACACTTTCAACTCCAAATGGCCTGAATACAGAGAAAATAATACAAAACCCACACCGAAAGTTCTCAGGTCTTAACCGAAGGTCTAACTAGACCAAACTCAATGCTACGGAGCTAACAGAACTGTCAGAATTTAATTTTGAACACGTTAGCTAAGAATGTTGTCTAAAGTCAATGATATTTTAAGTTAAAGCTCTAAAACAGGCAAATGGCCAAAATGACCAAACGAACGACCAGGGCACCAAACTACCAGTCCTAGCAAGTCATAAATGACTTGAGGCCACTACAGGAAAGCTCTAACAGTATAATGAATGCGTAAACGCAAAGATGACCGAAAGGGTCATCACAACATCCACTACTAAAAAGACGTTCGTCTTTGAAAGTCAAGAAGAAGGGAGTACTTGAAGGCTCGAACAACTGCGGATACTGAGCACACAACTCACTCTCGGTCTCCCAAGTAGCCTCCTCGACCAGACTATGCCTCCACTAAACTTTCACAATCAAAATCTCCCTATATCTCAATCTTCTGACATCTCTGGACAGAATAGCTATCGGCTCCTCAACAAATGACAAACTCTCATCTAACTGAACTAAATCCCAATGCAACACATGAGATTCATCTGGCACATACCGGCGCAACATCGAGACATGAAAAATTGGGTGGACAGCTGAAAACATCAGAGGCAAAGCTAATATGTAGGCAACACTACCAACCCTCTATAGAATCTTAAATGGCCCAATAAACCTGGGGCTAAGCTTGCCCCGCCGATCAAATCTCATCACGCCCTTCACGGGCAACAGTCAAAGGAAAACCAAGTCACTAACACTAAACTCTAAGGCACAAAGTCTACGATCAGCTAGCTCTTCTGTTTACTCTGGGCTGCTCTAAGTCTGTCTTGAATCAAACGGACTTGGTCCAAGGAATCTCTAAGCAAATCTGTACTCTGCGGTCTGGACTCTAACCCATCAAACCAACGAATCGACAATCTACAATGCCTACCATACAAGGCCTCTAAAGGTGCCATGCCGATGCTCGAATGAAAGCTATTATTATAAGCAAACTCGTCCAAGGGCACAAACTGATCCCAAGAACCTCCAAAGTCAAGTACACAAGACCAAAGCATGTCCTCCAGGACCTGAATAGTCCTCTCTGACTGGCCATCTGTCTGAGGGTGAAAAGTAGTACTAAGCTGAACCTCTGTACCCAAGTCCCTCTGTATAGCTCTCCAAAACTGAGATGTGAACTGCGTGCCGCGGTCTTAAATGATAGAAGCTGGGACCCCGTGCAACCAAACAACCTCACGAATGTAAATCTGAGCTAACCTCTCAGCATCATAGGAAGTCTAAACCAGCAAGAAGTGGGCCGACTTAGTCAGTCGATCCACAATCACCCAAATGGAATCAAAACCCCGAGAAGTATGAGGCAAACCGACAAAAAGTCCATAGTAATACCTTCCTATTCCCACTCAGGAATGGGAAGTCGCTGCATCAAGCCACCCGGTCTCATGTGCTCAAACATCACCTGCTGACAGTTCAAGCACCGAGATACAAACTCTGCTACATCCTGCTTCATACCACACTACTAGTAAAGCTGTCTCAAATCTCTATACATCTTCGCTGCGCCAGGATGAATGGAGTATCTAGAATAATGTGCCTCACGGAGTATCAACTGAATCAAATCACCAACCATCAGAATACAAAGTTGGCCATCAAACCTCAGAATACCATTAGAACCCAAAGTAGCCCAGCTGGCCTCACCCCGAACTACCTGATCATGAAGGTCGCACAAACTCTGATCCTCAAGTTGTCGGCTTTGAATCTGATCAACTAGTGTAGAACAAACCTCAACACTGGCAAGAACTCTGCTAGGATCTGACAAGTCAAGCCTAACCAATCAGTTAGCCAAGGACAGGATGTCCAAGGCCAATGGTCACTCAGAAACTAAAAGTGAAGCTAGGCTGCCCATACTCACCGCCTTCCGACTCAAGGCATTCGCTATCATGTTTGCCTTGCCTGGATGGTATAGAATAGTGAAATTATAGTCCTTCAGTAGCTCAATCTATCTCCTATGCCTCGAGTTTATCTCCCGCTGACTCGTAATGTACTAAAGACTATGGTGATTGGTGAATATCTCACAATGAACTGCATATAAGTAGTGCCTCCAGATCTTGAGCGCGAAGACTACCGCCGCTAACTCCAAGTCATGAGTGGGGTAGTTGCGCTCATGAACCTTCAGCTTCCTCAACGCATATGCTATCACTCAACCCTGCTGCATTAACACACAACCAAGACCGACCCCTGAAGCATCACAATACACGGAGAAACTCTAACCCTCAACTGGCAAAGTCAGAACTGAAGCTGAAGTCAATAAGGCCTTAAGCCTCTGAAAGCTATCCTCGCACTGATCCGACCATTGGAATGGAACATCCTTCCTAGTCAGAATAGTCAAGGGTGCTGCTATAGAAGAAAATCCCTCAACGAATCGTCTGTAGTACCCGGCTAAACCATCAAAGTTGTGAACCTCGGTAGGAGTAGTAGGTCTAGGCTAATCACGAACCACAAAAATCTTACCCAGATCAACCCTAATCCATCCTTAGACACCACGTGTCCTAGGAATGCAACTGACTCAAGCCAAAACTCACACTTTGAGAACTTGGCGTAAAACCGATGATCTCTCAAAGTCTGAAGTACAGTCCTCAAATGCTGCTCATGCTCGTCCCTACTCCTCGAGTATATCAGAATGTCATCAATGAAGACTATCACGAACATATCCAAGTATGGGCTAAGCACCCTATGCAACAAATCCATAAAGGCTGTAGGGGCATTAGTCAACCCAAAAGACATCACCAGGAACTCATAGTGGCCGTAACGTGTCCTGAATGTTGTCTTAGGGATGTCCTCCGCCCTAATCCTCAACTGTTGGTAGCCAGACCTCAAATCAATCTTCGAAAACACGGCTGAACCCTGGAGCTGATCAAACAAGTCATCAATCCTTGGCATCGGGTACCTATTCTTCACTGTCATCTTATTCAACTGCCGATAGTCAATACACATCTACATCGACCCATCCTTCTTCTTCACAAAGAGGACAGGAGCACCCCAAGGGGACACACTTGGTCTAATGAACCCCTTAGCTAACAAATCCTGGAGCTTCTCTTTAAGCTCTCTCAACTCAGTAGGAGCCATATGGTAGTGGGTATAGAAATAGGCCTGGTGCTCGGATCTAACTCAATGGCAAAATCAACATCTCTCTCAGGTGGAAGGCCTGGCAGGTCGGTAGGAAACACATCTAGGAAAACTCTAACCACAAGAATAGACTCAGAAGATGAAAGGTCAGCACTAGCGTCTCGGACATATGCTAGATAAGCTAAGCACCCACAATAAATCAACTTCCTAGATCAAAGATAAGAGATGATCCTAGACGGTGCGCAGGTGACAGAACCCTGTCATATAACCGGGGATACACCAGGGATGGCTATGGTAATGATCTTGGCATAATAATTCAAAACCGCACAGTGAGGGGATAACTAGTCCATGCCCAGTATCACATCAAAATCTAACATGTCAAGGATCATCAAGTAACTCCAAGTCTCCATATCACCAACAAAAATCATGCAAGATCTCATAATCCGATCCACTACTAAAGAATCTCCTACTAGGGTCGAAATAGAAACAAGAATAGATAATGGCTCACTAGCCAACCCCAAACAAGGCCGAAAGTAAGAAGATACATATGAACAAGTGGATCCAAGATCAAATAAAGCCATAGCAGACTGATGGCATTCAAAAATTTTACCTGTAATCACAGCATCCGAGGCCTCTACCTTTGGTCTCCCAGGGACTGCATAAAACTGACGATGACCTATACTTACCCGACTACCATCCCTACCACCTGCTCTGCCATGTGGAGCACCACCTCTACCCTGACCACTATCTCCTCGAGCCGGTGGCTGAACTGAGCGAATAGGCTGAGCCAATGGAGCTGGTGGCTGAACTGCACTCTGCTGGGGGAAACCTCTAGCAAAATTACCAATAATACCATAGGTGAAACAAGCCCCTGATGACCTACTCGATCGAGATGAACCAGCAGAACCCGTATGGACACCACAGCCTGATACCCCAGAAGCTGTACCTCTCAAAAATTGATCGCTGTAGCCCTAATGGCTGCTCTGACCCTGCTCGAACTAGGTACTATCGGAAGTCTGAAGTGAAGCCTAAACCGGTCGGCTGGAATGACCCTGGTGCTGCTGTGGCTGATAACCCCGACCCCACTGGCCTGAACCTCTACCACCATGTCGGGAACCACTGTAGCCACTCTGATATCGAGGCCTCTTATCTCTAGCCCAGTGTCATGACGATGCAAATCCTCTACAGTACGGGCATAGCCCATAATAGCCTGGAAAGACTGACCACTAGCAACCAATATCTCTGCAGGCTGTCTAAACTCTCTTCATAGCCCCCAAACAAATCTACGGACCTTGTCGGCCTCAGTAAGCATAATCATGACCCCAAATAGAGCAAGCTAATGGAAATGGGTCTCGTACTCTAATACAGTCATAGAATCTTAAGAAAGTCTAGTGAACTTCTCTCTCCGACGCTCTCTGTCACTCTGTGGTAAGAACTTAGCCATAAAGGCCTCATAGAACACATACCAAGTCAACTAAGGTGATGTAGAAGGTCTGCAAGCAACCTGTTCCCTCTAGCATAGCTTCGCTGGACCCTTCAGCTGATAGGTGGTATAACTGACTCCGTGAGTCTCCAACAAACCCAGATGGTGCAACATCTCATCACATAGAGTAATAAAATCACGCGGGTCCTGACCCAACGTACCAACAAATCTCGGTGGTGCCAATCTCAAGAACCTACCCAATGCCTTCTACTCCCCATCTGTCATAGTTGGGTGAGAAGCAAGAGGCTGTGCAACTGAAGGGACCGGAATAACCTCGGCACGGGGAGCTGTAGTAGCAGGCTGTGCTCCGAAACTCTAAACACCGAGGGCTACCCCCTGAGTGTGTGTCTGTGCTACCTCCAAACCCCTGAGTGTGTGTCTGTGCTACCTCCGAAGGTCTCTCCCCAATCATACCCAATAGGTGAACAAGTAAACCCCTAATATTTGAAGACTGAGCTGGGGCTAAAGCTAGAATAGAAACTGGTGCTGGAACTGGTGGCACTTGGGCTGGCCCTGGGTCCACATACTGCTGCTCTAGAGCAAACTCTGGCTCGAAGACAAACTCGAGCTCTATCTCAACTCTAGCAGCTCTAGCAGGTGCCGATGCTCTGGGGCATCCACGACCCCTACCTCTACCCTTGGGACCACCCCAACCCCAACCTGGAGTCGGAGGTTCTCCTTCACCAGAAGCTGAAGATCTCGTACGAACCATCTGCGGAAGAGTGAACCAGAGTAAGTGAGATTTCCAGAAACTTTCAAGGACACTACGCACGAGATAGAAACAAGAAAAGTCCAATTTTTCCTAAGATGTCACTATAGCCTCCCGAAGATTGAGTACGAACATCTCCTCGCTGATCCATAGGACTCTACTAGACATTGGATCCTATACTGGTGACACCGATGAACCTAGTGCTCTGATACCAAGCTGTCACGACCCGATTTCTTGGTCATGATGGCTCTTACAACCCCCTAGTAGGCGAACCAATCCCCATAGCCTGGAACGGATAGTAATGGGCTACTATCTAATGATCTAAATGGAAGAACAGTTTAATAAGCGAAAGCAAGGGAACAAGATGAAGAAAATAGATAACAGGAATAATATATACAATGTGAAAGCTAAATCCAACCCAAAACCTGGTATCATAGCGTATAAGAGCCGAATCTACATAAGGAGTACAAGGGTCCAAAATAATATATACAAAGCTGCCTCCGAGTAGAAATAGAGTACATAATCAAAAGATAAACTAAAAGCTAAGCTCCGGTCTCCAAGAGCTCACCCTTAGTCCAGAATATCACAAAAGAAGCTCCTCACATGAGTCTCCACGAGCTAACATCGATGACCCACACTAGGATCCGCACCAGAAGATGCAGAGTGTAGTATGAGCACCAAATGTGAAGCATAAGGTACCCAGTAGGTATCATAGGCCGACTGGGAACATATAATATAAAAGTGTAGCAACAGACAGAATAGAAGCAAGTAGTCATAGAAATCAACAAAAAAGTACACAGGATCTAGCCCGGAGGGAAGACAACAGAACAACATACGAGGCTAGCAAGCAGAATATATACACAACAGGCACATGTAAAAGTAAGAAATAACGAACCTGGGATTCTTGCAATAACAGTATATACATAATAAGTTTTAGAAATAGACGGTATATCGGTAACCTCAAGTACAAGGAAAGGAGGAGGAGAGTAAAGATAGGCATGCTCAGAAACAGGAATCAATAACCCAACTAATCATACTAATATCAAATCCAACAAGTAATAACTTAGCCATATATAATCTTATAAGCATAACCGTAACAAGGTATAACACCGCGATAAAGTAATGAGAGGCTACCTACAGTCCCCTGGCCACTCATATAACCGAGGAACACAAACAAGTGAAAACAAAACCCTCCGACCGCCCATACAACCAGAGCGTACACTAAACAAACAGAAAACAAGGGTGAAACCTCAAACACTGAATGATATGATGCATGATAACCTCATGGTGCAATAGAAACTCTATATGTACCTCCTCTGGTGCCGATCCGTCCCAGCAGGTAGGTTCCTGGAAGGACACAACCCGTATATCCTTCCTCTGGCTCACGCAGCCCAATGCCCCAAGACTAGAACGACAAGGTCCATAGAGGTCCCGAACCCCATACTAAAACTCAGTATCAAAACATGTTATCCGGAAGCAAGTCCAGATTCAAGATAGAGACCCAGTCTCAAATATGCATGTCCAGACCCTGTCCAAGACTAAAGTAGTGGGAAAAAATGTCTCAAAAACCCCTCCAAGGGTGCCTGGGTGTAACCGGGTCTAAACAGTAGAAAGTCATCTCAGGTGCTCGGTCCAACCGAGGCTAAAATCATCCCAATTTAGTAAGAAACTCAACTACCACCCTGGCCCTGCCGAATCTAGCGTTAATAGTAAAACTTGTGATAGAAATCATACTTTAACTTTCTTTTACCCCAAGAATATCCACAAGTTAAGTCAAACCATTTCCAATTCATTTTCATCGAAAATGGGTCCCTGGGGCCATGCAAAGTTTAGAAAATAATTTCAGTAGGCCTGAAGCCAAAACCATAGTAAAACATGGATAAATCCTCTTTATATGCATAGAAATGAATGATCAACACAAATAGCCGCCCAGCAGCTCACAATTGACCTATCGGCCCTGCACAGGCCCACAACTACTCAACAAGCATAACCAGCCTAGAAGGATATTTCTATGTTCAGGACTTGCGGACATTTCCAATAACCCACCTTCTATGTTCAAGAGTCAACAAGGCCTCACCGAGCCACAAGGATGAATAAAACATATCAAGCAAGTACTAGAAGCATCGGAGGAAGGAAAGTAGGCAAACATGAATAAAGAGGTCAAGGTCTGTGGTACCAACCTAATAATCCAACCCAAGAATGCCAGCTAGTACAATTTTATCCGATATATGCTAAGTCTAGGGAGTTTAGACCGTAACGTACCTGTCGTCCGATGACCAACTGCTCGAATAACACGTCCATGTTCGAATCACTCTGAGAGATCCCGAATAACAATCAAACTATCACAAACATAAATAATATGTTAAAATGAGTCTAACGATACCCATATCGCTACAATTGTAGCCGGGTTAAAATCTGGGTCAAAAGCGGGCCTGCAGGGCCCATAACCTAAAACTAAAAATGAAAAGGAGCACGATGACCACCACGATGCCAAAAAAATATGCTCCAAAATTGAGCACAAATGGCCAAGAGAAGGGCGCCAAAACAGCCCGCTCAAGGTGAAGATAAAAGCTAGAATTTAAGAATGAAAATTGTGAACTAGGCAAGAATTACTTACCAAAATAATGGAATTTAAGCCAAGACGAAGAATCCTTCACAACTAGGATCATGCAAGATCTAGGAGGTTGCTACTACAACAAATTCTAAGCTTTGGGTATGAGCAACAATGGTGGATTTTAGAGGAAAACGAAAGAAAGCAAGTTGGGGAAGATGACTTACCTAGAAACGGAGAAGCACGAATTTATGATGAACAACAATTTCCACATGGTTAGAACTAGTTTTGGAGCAATTTGGGAGAGAGTATAAATGTTTTAGAGTGAGAAAGTTGGGAGAACAATGGATGGAAAAATGAAGAAGGGACTTAAATAGCTCCTAGCCGCTGGTCAGCGCCATTGGCGCTAAACTAGCGCCATCGCGCACAAGGGAGCTAGTCGCCAAAGCGCCATCACGCTTGAAGAGCACCTTTGCACTGGCCGGGTGCAGGCACTGATGCGCGATCGCTGGCCTTGGAGCGATTGCACTGAAGGAATAGCCTGCACTAAAATCTGCAACTTTTACAAAACTCCACGGGGTATTCTGGGCACAATCGGAAGCCTATATTCAAAAACTAATAATGCTGATAGAGTGGAAACGACATTCCAGACTCAACGGAATCGATGAAACTTCCATACAAGGTCATTTTGGAAAAATGTTGACCATAGTCAACACTAACTAATAAGAACCCAAAGGCTCAAAATGAGCTCGGCTCACCCGGGACTCAAACCAACAACCTTCCCAACACAAACTCATCATTCTAGAGCTGATGGAATCATCGGATTTTGAGTCCGGCACTCTGATCATCGAAAGCCACCCAAAGTTACACTTTCAACTCCAAATGACCTGAAAATAGAGAAAACAACACAAAACCCACACCGTAAGTTCTCAGGCCTCAACTGAAGGTCCAACTATACAAAACTCAATGCTATGGAGCTAACAGAAATGTCAGAATTCAATTCTGAGCATGTTAGCTAAGAATGTTTACTAAAATCAATGATATTCTAAGTTAAAGCTCTTGAAAAAGCAACGGCCAAAATTACCAAACAAACGACCAAGGCACCAAACTACCGGTCCCAGCAAGCCATAAATAACTTGGGGCCGCTACAAGAAAGCTCTAACAGTATAATGAATGCGTAATTGGGAAGATGGCCGGAAGGGTCATCACATTAATGATATAAAGAATCATTCCCTCTTAATTTATATTGAATGAACAATTAAGAAACATTTAATTATAAAGGAGTAATGTCTAGCATTGTCTCCGAAGCACATCTATAATGGTTGGTGCCATCCGTTAGCTCTTCCTTTGAGTGCTTACATTTTTGTCCAGTTTCATTCCTTCAGATCTCAACTTTTGACCAACCAAAGCATAGGTTTCTCCTCCACGTGGCTTTAACTTATTCATCCACATGTATTGCCCATTTTTTTCCTATGTAGATAGTTCCCATACTTTTCGATCAAAGACTCCATTTTTGTCTGTTAGTGTAAATGATCTTCACTTTTTCTTTAGTAAGATTCGAATAGAACTTTTCCTTTCATAGAAAACAAAATGTTTCGTCCATTTGAAGGAAATAAAATATTCTCTAATTTCAAAATCCTGACACAAGTCATTCTAGCTGAGAGACAACTTTCACTACCATAACATATTTGATGAATATGTCAAGTTGACATTGTTTTCTTTCTCACTTATTGGGGAATCCAAAAAGGTGGTTACAGAATGAGCCTATAAGATTGATTACTACATGAGATGCTTTGGTAGAGAAGTTTCTCAATATGTTCTTCTCATCTAGAAGAACTAAGGAGCTAAGAGACAAGATATCAGATTTTGTACAAAAAGATAATGAGTCACTGCCACAGGCTTGGGAAAGGCACAAGTTATATTTACGAGATTGTTCAGATCACCACCAACCCAAGGATATTATTGGGCATAATCTTATAGAAGGGTTGAGGCAAGGTTCAAAATCACTCTTAGATACACAACTCAAGGACAAATTTTGTTCAAGAGTTATAATGAGATTAAAGCATTGCTTAACCTAATTTCTACATGAAATAGAGATTACCATGAACCAAGCAGGGTGTTCACTATATTCTCATAGAAAATGCCTGGGATGTTAGAATTAGATGATGTGTCCACCAGAATAGCAAACATTAATCAGCTTTTCACTTTAGTGAAGCAGTGTTTGATATCATTATGCAAGGGTTAGGTTCAGTAGACTACCCTATCGTGTGAGAAGTGTAGAGAGAATTATGCATACTCAGTATGTCCTCTGAATCTTGATTCCATCTACTATGTGGGGCAGCAGAACTGTGGACAAGAGTATCAAGGCAAAAACTATGACTCAAATTATAGAAACCATCTAAACTTTACTTAGGGTGGGAACTAAAGTAACCATAGACAACATTACACCTAGTGATGCGCCCAAATTACACCTCTTAAAGAAGCGCAACCGGTCGCTGCCCAACTAAAGGTTGGGGTCGATCCCACAGGGAATATGGTAGGACTAGGGTCGATTAGTGTTTACTCGTGCTTTTATTCATTTATTTCCCGCTTGTTTTTTTTTAAAGTAACAAGTAAAGATTGTAGATCAAAGGTAAAAAAGTAACAATTGCTAGTTTCGAGAGTTGTAATAAATGGATGAGATGACTAAGGTAGTGTTCCCCATGAGATCATAACTTAGTAAGGCATTTGTACTTGGTAAAATAGTTTGGTACTTAGTATGCAAAATCGGTAAGTTAGGTTCACCTAATTCCTTGGTCCGACAACTAGGTGAATTTTACCACACGCCTTGGTCCTGCCCGGGTGTATGCTTAACTAACCGTTACCCTGGATCCAAGATTAGCTATTCCCGGACAAGGTCAAGCTATTAGATGAGGGTTGGTAGCCTCAAATCTCCGTTGTAAAACAACCCTTTTCCCATTAGTTACCTCCTTGGTCCGGCAAGTAAGGATAAGGCAAGTTCTAACGTTGCGCACCGTTAAAAAGCAATCAAAACGAAGGGAAGAACAATACATGCATAAACACTGCCCTAGATTACCTAAGTACTTTGCCTACTTTTTTAATCCTTCATGGTTTCCACAACTCTAGTTGTGGATTTAGCTACTCATATTCATAAGTAAACAATCAAGAGTTATTTGTGTGTTCAAGATCATATACTTACAATAAGAGTTAAAAAAATCCAGAATCTTGAATGGATGAAGATGGAAGTAAGAATAATGAACTATAAACGTATATAACTCTCAAAAACCAATAATAAACTAATATCACAAAGTTATGAATCTGTTTCCTACAAAATATCGTGCATAAGACGTAAAAGAAAATTTAGGAAAATTATTTATAGACAATGGAAATCCTATCCTAACAAAACTAGGAAACTGGGCTCGGCAGGGACCATGGGTTGGATGACGATCCATCATTTGGAATGACGGTTCGTGGTATTGTGGGGTCAACCGTGGTCCTTGCTGGTCAATGGCCTCTGCTTGAAAAACTACGGCTGGAACCACGAGTCGTGCTTCTGAATGATGGCTCGTCCCTTGACTCGTGGTTTCTTGGTCCCTTTTTGTCCCTTCTCTGATCCAATGATGACGACTCATAGATATGGACCATCTTTTGGAAGTACGATCCATTCATCAAGCCGTGTTTCCTGCTACTCTTTTTTCACCTCTGCAGTACTCAGTTCTACGTGTCACAGAGATGGTTCGTCGTTTGAGAGTACAGACCATAGACTAAGTCATTCTTTCCTCAAGACTTGGCACAGTTTCTGAACTTCAATCTACGTGTCACAGTGACGGGTCCGTCCTTTGGAAGTATGGCCCATCAATGCAGTCATGCATCTCTTCCAGCCTTGCACCTTTTCTGAATTTTGAACCACGATTCACTGTGACGGATCTGTGGTTTTGGAAACACGGACCGTCAAGTGAACTGTCTTCACTGTAATAGCCCAGGTTCTGCTCAATTTCCAACACTTTGCTCAAGGGTCCATTTTGCCTGCACACTTAACCAAAAGCATCAAATCTACAAATAAAATGCTAAAGAACTTGCAAAAATCCTAAGTATTAAGCGTCGAAAGTGACGTATTTCTACGCCATATCAACACCCTCAACTTAAGACTATTTCTTGTCCTCAAGCAACAACAGAAAATCAATCTAACACGACATTTTTGCAAAAGAAAATTAGGAACTATGGCAGTCACATGGCGCAATTTAGTTCATAACAAGTATCCCCCTCCCTTTTCAATGCAAAACCAGTGCATATGTTCCGTCTATCAATACAACACGAGAGGATCCATGGATGACATTACAATATCAACAAATGACCTAGCATACACACATGAGACTTACCCTAACAGTCAATAGTAACAGTTTCTCTAGTGCCCTCACCAGAAAGAAGTCCCGTTCGCACAATAACACAATTATATTTCAGGGGCTGAACTAAAACACTCACTCTCACAATAGATATTCAAGCAATGCATGCACAATACCATAGGCTTGCCCTTATTTTCTATGCCTCAGTTTTCAAACAATTGGGTTAGGATCACTATAGGACTTTATTCAGCTTGTAACGTAGGCTCGGGGACGGGTATGGTAAATATGGAAAATAGTGACTAAACCCTCCTTGGTACTACACTATCGTTCTTCCACTTATCGGGCCAACTATATTCTTTTTCTCCTTTCTTTTTCTCGCTTTTTGTTTTACAACAAGTGACGGGTGCGGCTTTTGTTTCAAAACTCAACATTTTTTTTTCACATTCTCTTTTTCTTTTAACGTACCCGCCATACCCGTTATTTTTCCTTTTTACTACTAACCTCTTCTTTTCATACCCCTACTTCACACTCGCCTCTACAGTAGCCACCCTCAACTTAGGCAATTTGCCTGAGTTGAGGTACACAATGTCCAAGGAGGGACCAGGGCCAAACTAAAGGTTCGTAAACAAAATGGGGAAGGTGATTAGGCTAGCAACAAAATGGGTCAATTCAGGCTCAAAAATCAGGGATCAAAAGGGTATTTACATTATTTGGTCGGTCATATGGATAAAGTGGACTATCAACAAAAACGGCCTATGATCCTTTCCTAACCAACTATCCTACGACCTAGGCAGGATTAACCAGGCAAGTTCTAAATTGGCACACAAGGTAAGAACAAATCAAATTAAGCTCACACACACATGGCACAGAGTCAAACAGTTACATGCTAACTATCAGGTTCACGTTCTAGCTTAAGTTATTCATCAGATCGATTAAATTACAATGTCATGCATAGATCTATAATGGTTAGTCTATCAAGAAAAAATACTATCATGTCACACAAAATTTGGAGGGATCTCCATTTTTCAATCAAAAATCCAGTTCCAAAAATCATATCACAGACTGCATTAAGTTCCTTTTTTTCTTCTACTACATACAACCTATACTAAATGTGCCAGTTCAACAGTAATAAAAATCCTTAGGGAAAGAACACAGGCAAGAAAACCCTAAGGATTTGGGTACCTTGTGAGTACCCTCATGAGTTGCCTCCCATACAACGCTTGATTTAACGTCGCGGCACGATGCAGGCCTCTCAGCTACTCAGACTTCGCCAAGAGACCCATCAAATAGAGAACACCCACTGCTTCCCCCACCCCACCAAAAAGAGATGTGCATTGCCCTCAATGCACTAAAAAAATACAAACCCTAGTGGGGGAGAACATACCTGTGGTGCCTAAGCGCCAGTGTCGGGTGTCACATCCTTCAGGCCCTCAAGATTGGTGACCGTGGTGCTAGCATCAACAGATGCTGCCTCCGCAGTCCTTTTATTAGTAGTAATAGCTGCCCGGGCAGCTCCAATATCAACCTCTCCCACACTGGAGTCTAAAGAAGGTACAATACCACTCCCTGAGCCACCTCAGCCAACACCATCAACCTCTATCTGCTGTGCTGCCAAGGACTCTTGTGATGATTTCCTCAGCTCTCTTCTTGCCTTCTTTTCAGCTCGATCCTCTTTCTTCTTCTGAGATTTGGGACTAAGAGGAGCATCATCACCTGTGACATTCTTGTCCCTTCGCTTCTTTTTCTTTTCGGGTTTGGGATCTGTAGCCGACTCTCGAGGAAGGGAGTGTGCCAATAGATCAATAAACTTATCTTCCGTGGTCACAACCTGCGGTAGCTGAATGTCTGGCACCTGCCTCTTCGGGATAGTATCAACATCTGCCCGGACCTTTGCAAGCTCAGTGAGAATGGCGGTGAGGTCAGGAATGGTCAAGTCTCGGAGCCTATCATTTACTCTGATCTCAATAGTGTCCAATCTTGCATTCAGACTATCAATCCATTTCTGGACTTGAACCATAGCATCATCTATCTCTCTTCGGATCAGCGGCTTTACCGAGTTTGAAAACCTCTTTATCTGTTCATCTGCATGGAAGGCTGCGTGGGCCACCTTGCTAAATACCTTGCTGGTGAAGAAATATGACTGACCCTGCTCACTAAATGGCCCAGATTGATCCGATAAAGATGGGACGGGTGCTAAAGTCGATGGTTCGGACGCCGGTCTAGCCTGCTCATCAAATACAACTAACGCATCCGGTGGCAAATCTTTACTAGGCTCGAGAAAATCAGCTGCTGTAGCATAAGCTCTAGCCCGTGCCACCGGGTGTGCCGTGTCTCTAATCAGGGCTATGTCCTGAAAACTGGTTGCATGTATGATCCGGTCGACGTCCGTCATCTCGAGCACCTCACCTGCCTGACAAAGCTAAGTAATCAGGCATGGAAAAGGAATGGTGGTAGACGGTCGCAGTGCTCGCTCTCTGATCTCTTCCGCAATAATGCGGGCAATAATAATGTCATATCGGGCCATGATCGCAGCAACCAAGATAGCTCGGTCAGGAGTGAGAGTGTTATCTGCTGTCGTTGGTATCAACTAGTGTCTAACCACCGACCACCAAAAATTTTCGGCTACACTCAGCGAAGCCTTGCTGATCTTTACTACATTCGCTGTCAACCAAGGCGGATGGCCATCTGTGATAAGTGAGGCGATCCACCTATAAGGTACCTTCCTCTGTATAATTTTCTCCATACGGGCATCTAGATCTGGCTGGAAAGCTGGTGCAACAAATTTCAGGCCATAGATGAAGTGCTGGATGGTGCACTCTGAAATATCAACATGTACTCCCCGAACTTGCACTCTCTCAAGGGCCGGCTGTGACTTCATACCTTTGCCCTTTTCACACATATTCATCAATATTGCTATGTAGGCGGCATATAACTCACGAATGAGCACCGAGTTGTATGGGCCACCCGGCCAACTCATCCACTGGAAACCGTAGTGATCATATAACGCTTTGACGTCAGCCATATCCTCCAAACCAGCTGACCGGATCTCAACCTCCTCATGAATGCTCCATGACAAACCCTCCTAATAGAACCGAGATGTACACTCGATGACCCACCAAACCATGTCCTGCACTTTGGTATTTTTACATCTAAAGAAGGGTGGAGCTATGGGAAAAACCTCATCAACTCGTGGTTCCGCAGTGGCCGGACCCTCTTCACCGGACTTTCTAGCTGCTCCACTATCCCTCAGGCTAGCACTTTCGGAGTCTGAGTCTGACCCCTCATACTTCTTTCTACCCGAGGCTGAAGCCTCTCTAGATTTTGACCCTTCAGACCCGCTTCCTTGTGGTGTTGCACTAGACTCACCCTCTCCCTCTTCATACTGGGGAGGAGTGGCCTTTGATTTGACTTTTGATTGCTGCCTCATAGTCCGAGATATGTCTTTCGGGTCATACTCTATAGCATAAACTTCTTCTGAACCACTTTCTTCCGATTCAGAGGCCTCATCTCGGATTTGCCTTTGTTTTCGGATTAGTGCCTCTGAGTCCTTGGCTGGGGTTTTCTTTTGAGGGTTCTTAAGAGGTATGGTACCTGCAGGGTAGACATTGTTAGTATGGAGCACAATCAATGCACAAAAATAGAAAGAAGATATTTCAGTCACTGTTTACAGTTCAAGGATGACGGCTCAAAAGACGGGCCGTGGTTTGAAACCACGGATCCGTCCTGTGAGTCGTCATCTAGGTTCAAACATCAATGTTTTCTTCTTTTTCTTTTCAGTGACCACGAGTCACTTGACAGGCCGTAGTTCAAAACTATGGTCCGTCCTGTGACTCGTGGTTTAGCTTTAGAGCTTTTAACTGTACAGTGCATTTTATGAGTCAGTCTACGGTCTGTAAAAATGAATTACGGTCTGTAGATTGACCCGTAATTTTTAGGCAACCAAAATTTATGATCAAAATCCCTCCTAATTCGTTTTTACACTTTCAAATCAATTTTCACGACTCAAAGCCCCCACATTATTCAAAATTTAAAACACCCCACCACACAGACTCATCACACGATCGATTAGGGTTTCAAAAAGGAATTTTTCACTCTCAACAACATCTCTATTGATGGTGTGCTTGAATAACATGAATTACACAAAGAGAAGTTACTCTTGATAACCCTAGTCTTGTTCGTGTGTTAGGACTGCTGTGTGATCGATTTTGTGCGTGCAAGAGTTGTGAAAAATTATTTTGTGGGAGTAGTTTTGGGAGTTTGAATTGGATTAGGAGAGAAGGAGGGAGTAATTTTGATCTTTTCCTTTTGAAAATGGCGGTTTCCTTTCTTAGAGGGGAAGAAGTAGGTAGCAGCCAGGTCGGGTTCTAAAAATTAAAAATTGGGCCGACCTGGCTACTTTTACTGTACTTGGGACCTACGGGTCAAAATGATGGTCCATCGTTTGAAAGACAGTTCGTTGTTAGACCCATGGTCTTCGAATGTTGACCTTACCAGCTGCCATGAATGACGGATCAAAGGACGGATCCGTGGTTGAGAACCACAGACTGTTTCTGAGATACGTCTTTGTTCTTTCAAAGACCTGTTTTCTTCCTAGTGACCATGACTTGAATGACGGTCCATCATTTGGGAATACAAACCATTTTTGTGTGTCGTGGTCTATTTCCAGAGACCTGTCCTTGCTACTCCAGTAACCACGACTCGATCGATGACCCGTCCTTTGAAAGGACGATTCGTAAACTAAATCGTTATTTCTGGGAACTCTTACAGTGTTAATCTTTTCCTCCTCATCTGCACAGACAACAAACCTTAGCCTTGGGTTGCCACCCAAGCAACGCTTGATTTAACATCGCGACACGACGCAAGTGTTTTAGCTACTCAGACTTCACCAAAACACTATATAATCACTAAAATTACCACTAACATAAAGTAGAGTACAATTTCATGGGTTGCCTCCCATGCAGAGTCTGATTTAACATCGCGGCATGATGTAGGCTGCTTGACTAATCAGACTTCATCAAGCTCCTTGGGTGGGACAAACTCATCAATGCTCCAAGCTTCAATCGTTTTGATCTCCTCCGCTGTGCCAAAATAAGATTTGATCCGCTGCCCGTTTGCCTTAAACATTTTTCCCTCATGGTTTTCAAGTTCAACAACTCCATGGGGAAAACATTGTACCACCGTGAAGGGTCCAATCCACTTGGACTTCAACTTGCCAGGAAACAAGCGAAGTCTAGAATTGAAGAGCAGGACCAAGTCACCCGGCTGAAAATCTCTCTTCTCAATATTCTGGTCGTGATACAATTTCATCCTTTATTTGTACAGTGCTGAACTTTCATATGCATTCATATGGAATTCATACAATTCATTCAACTGCCTAAGCTGCAGCAACAATGCCTCAGACCAATCTAAATTCAGCTTCTTCAACGCCCACATGGCCTTATGTTCTAACTCAACCGGAAGGTGACACGCCTTACCAAACATAAGCTGATACGGTGACATGCCTATAGAGGTCTTGTATGCAATTCGGTACTCCCAGAAAGCATCATCCAACTTCCGTGACCAATCCTTTTTATTTGCATTAACAGTCTTTGACAGGATTGACCTGATCTCTCTGTTGAAAACTTACACTTGACCACTCGTCTGAGGATGATAAGGAGTTGCAACCCTGTGTTTCACTCTATATTTTTAAAGCAACGCACGAAACAACTTGTTGCAAAAGTGAGAGCCTCCATCACTGATAATGGCCCTTGGCGTCCCATACTTGGAGAAGATGTTCTTTTTCAAGAACGATGTGACACATTTACCTTTATTACTGGGAAGCGCAACCGCCACCACCCACTTAGATACGTAGTCTACAGCCACTAATATGTACTGGTTCCCATCAGATAACACAAAAAGACCCATGAAGTCTATACCCCAAACGTCAAACAGCTTAATCACAAGGGTGGGATTCATAGGGAGCTCATGCCTCCTTGAGATACCTCTTTCCCTCTTACATCTGCTGCAAGCCTTAGCAAATTCATGGGAGTCTTTATGGAGAGTCGGCCAATAATAGCCGCATCGTAAGATCTTGTGCGCCGTCCGAATACCACTATGATGACCCCCAACAGGGGATAAATGGCACGCTTTCAGTATCTCCATCATCTCAGCTTCAGGCACACATCTATGGATCACAGTATCAGCACACACAAAGAACAAGAATGGCTCTTCCCAGAAGTACTTCTGAACATCGGACATGAATTTCTTCCTTTGGTGCACGAACATGTCATTAGGAACTAAATCACTTGCCAAATAGTTGCCAATGTACGCAAACCATGGAATCAAATTTGAGAAGCAGCCAATACTTGTTCATCAGGAAACCAGTCTTCAATCTCTTGCTCATCATTCAGCTTCAGTATAGCCTCCTCTTCCAGCCTAGAGAAATGGTCTGCCACTTGATTCTCTGTACCCTTTCAATCTTTGACTTCAAAATCAAATTCTTGTAGCAGCAACACCCATCTGATCAGCCTTGGTTTCGCATCCTTCTTCACCATGAGATAACGAAGAGCTGCATGGTCAGTGTGCACCACCACCTTGGTGCCAAGCAAATAAGATCTGAACTTTTCAAATGCAAAGACCACAGCAAGCAACTCCTGTTCAGTCATAGTATAATTATTTTGAGCGGGGTTAAGTGCTTTACTAGCATAGTATATAGGATGGAGGATCTTTTCACGCCTTTGGCCTAGGACTGATCCTAGCGCCACTCCACTAGCATCACACATAATCTCAAAAGGTTGGGACCAATCAGGAGCAATAATGATAGGAGCTGAGATCAACTTATCTTTAAGGCACTCGAATGCCTTCAGACATTCATCATCAAACACAAATTTTACCTCTTTCTCCAACAGCTTGCACAACGGATTAGAAATTTTGGAGAAGTCCTTGATAAATCTCCTATAAACCCTGTATGCCCCAAGAAACTCCGAATTCCCTTCAAAGAAACTGGTGGAGGCAATTTTTCAATCACCTCAATCTTCTCTCTATCAACCTCCATACCCTTCTTCGAAATTCGGTGACCAAGCACTATGCCCTCTTTGACCATAAAGTGACACTTTTCCCAATTTAGCACTAGGTTGCACTCTTCACATCATTTCAATACACAACCCAAATGATCTAGACAATCTTCAAAAGAGTCACCTACCACTGAAAAGTCATCCATAAATACTTCTATAGTGTCCTTCACCATGTCTGAGAAAATGGACACCATACATCGCTAAAAAGTTGCTGGAGCATTGCAAAGACCAAACGGTATCCTCTTGAAAGAAAACATCTCATACGAACAAGTGAAAGTGGTTTTCTCTTGGTCTTTGGGGGCTATAAAGATCTGATTGTACCCTGAATAACCATAAAAATACAGTACCAACCTCTACCTGTAAGACGGTCTAGCATCTGATCCATGAACGACATTGGGAAATGGTCTTTCTCAGTCCATGCATTCAGTTTCTTATAGTCCATGCATATGTGCCAGCCTGTGACTAGCCTCATCAAAATCAACTCATTCTTTCCATTTGGGATCACAGTAATCCCTCCTTTCTTTTGTACACATTGGACCGGGCTCACCCACTTTCTGTCTGAAATCGAATAAACCACACCTGCATCCATCTACTTAATGATCTCCTTCTTGACAAATTCTTGCATAGGCTGATTCAACCTACACTGTTGCTCAATTGATGGAACACAATCAGGCTCGAGTTGGATTTTGTGTGTACAAATTCTGAGCGGAATACAAATGATGTCTGTAATGGTCCAACCAATGGCTCTCTTAAACTTTCTCAAAACCAACTTCAACTTGCGCTTCAACTAAATCTGCAGCAATGATTACTAGCAAAGTCTGATTCGCTCCCAAGAATACGTACCGAAGATATGCTGGAAGTGCTTTGAGCTCCAAGACTGGAGGCTCCTCAATGGATGGGCGGGTAGGTGGTGTGTGCCTATTCTTCAAGTCTAGGTCCAGCTTCTTTGGTGCATAACTGTAAGATCCCAAACCTGTAAGCACTGCTACCATTTCATCATAATCCTCAATGTTATCACCATCAAAGTTCATAATTATGGCTGCAAGGGCTTCGACACCAAGTATCTCCTTAATAGGTGCGACTAGCTGGTCCTCATCAACAACATCAATAACTGACACCACTCGCATGTCATCATGGTGCTTCATAGATTTGCACACATTAATAGTCACCTCCTCATCATTCAGCCTAAATTTCATCTGACCTGTTTCTAAGTCAACCAAAGCGCGCCCAGTAGCCAAGAATGGTTGCCCCAAGATAATAGGCACCTCAAAGTCAACCTCGCAATCTAGAATAACGAAATCTGCGAGAAAGATAAACGTGTCAACCTTTACCAATACATCATACAGAATTCCAACATGCCTCTTCACCGTGTGATCAGCAATAAGAAGCCATATTATAGTCAGAGTGGGGGCTCCCAAGCCCAGCTGATTGTATACTGCTAGCGGCATTAGATTTATACTAGCACCCAGATCACATAAAACTTTGGCGAAGTAGAATACTCCAATCGTGCAAGGGATGGTAAAGGCTCTAGAATCTTCCTTCTTCTGTACCATAGAACGGGATACTATTGCACTGCAGTGGTGCAAATTGTTGACTGACTCAAAACTAACCGTTCTCTTTCTCATCACTATATCCTTTATGAATTTTGCGTAACCAGGCATCTGCTCCAATGCTTTGACCAAAGGGATATTTACTGATAGCTGCTTCAGCATGGAGATGAACTTGTGAAATTTTCCGTCCTCAACCTTCTTCTTCAACCTCTGGGGATAAGGTGGAGGAGGCAATGGCATGGGTTTTAGGACTGGTGCAACCTCTTTTCTCTTCGCCTTTAACCCAGAAGGTGGTCTCTCAGATGACTTTTCACCACTAGCTTTCTCTTCTGAATCGGCTACAATCTCAGCATCATCTTTCTCAGCTTTGGCTGGCTCATCAACAATAATAGGAATGGGAGGATCAACAGTCTTCTTTCCACTCCGAGTGGTCACCGCCATAACATGTCGATCATTTTTCGAATTTTGAATGGTGTCACTTGGGAGAGTACCCTTTTGGCGCGGATTCATGCTGGTTGACAACTGTGCATCTATGTCTCAAGCTACTTTGTGGAGACAGCATGAGACTCCTCCTTCTGAATGATACTTGAAAGTTCAGCTTTTATCTCCTTTATACCTGCATCCATGGAGTCAACCTTTTGGAACACTTTGTTGATCAATTCCCCATAGTAGGTTAGCCAGCCTGCTCTTCACGATTCGCAGGCAGAATGTAGAGGCCAGTTCTATCATTTTTATACCCATCTTTTTTCTGCCAGTCACCATCTCTGTACCCAGACCAATTGTAGTAATCATCTTTATCTCTATTCCAACCTTGATTTCCTTGGCCAGAAGACCGGAAAGCCGTACCTTGATCATTCATATAACTGACTTCTTCTTTGAATGAGTAACTATTTGGTCTAGGTGCCTTGCTTTGCGAACCGATGGATTTTACCTTTTCTACTCCCTCAGTCAGGAATTTCTTTGAAAGCAACCCAAGTGTCATGTTCATCTCAGCAACTTCCTATTTAATGTCTTGCAATTCATTTGGATCCACTGACTTATCAACTGCATAAGTACCTGCTGGAATCTCAGCCTCTCTAGTATGCCATGCTCGGTTAGTCTTCACAACCCTATCCAACATCTGTGCAGCCTCATAATATGTATTCTCCATGAATGCTCCTCTAGTTACAGTATCAACTACTGCTTTAGTGTTTGCGTTCAAAGCCTTGTAGAAGATTTCCATCAGATGCCTTGAAGGAATTTCATGTCTCGGGACCTGTTTCAGCTTCTTCTTAAACCTAAGCCATGACTTATACAATGCTTCTTTTGGTAGTTGCTTGAAATTATAGATCTCCTGCTTTAGCGTCAACATCCTCGATGGAGGAAAGAACTGCTCCAGAAATTGATTCTTCAGCTCGTGCTATGTGTATATGGAGTTATCAGGCAGTTCTGAGAGCCATGCAGTCGCCTCACCAGTCAATGAAAATGGAAATAGCCTTAGTCTAATAGCCTCCTACCCTACTCCTGACATATTGTACGATTTACTAATCCCCACAAAATTCTGCACATCTAAGATTGCGTCCTCCATGAGCTTTCCAGAATAAAGTCCTTTCAGGTTTAACAGCTAGATCATGGCACTTGTGATATCAAACTTTGTTCCTTCAGCCAATGGTGGTAGAACTATGGGTCCAGTTGTGCCAAATTCCTCCTCCCCATCATCCTCATCATCATAATACCGAGGAATATGCCTTTGCTGCTGCATCTGTTGACCCCGATTATGTGGAACGCGTCTAGTTGCTGCCTCATCCCAGATAGCATGATGTCTTCCTAGCGTTGCTTGCTCAGCTGCAAGATCTTTTGCAATTTGAGCATCTTCAGTAGCAAGGGTATCTTCGCCTTCCTTTTGGCGTGCTGCTTCTTTCTTTTCTTCTGCTCAGCCTCAGCTAGTAACCAAGATGTGATCTGCTCTTGAGTCTCGTGCTCTCCATCCTTAGACATGTTTCATAATGTTTTGGAGAGCTCCGTATCGTAAGGGATCAAAGGATTTCCTTGACTCCTTGTGTTTGGCATGCACAAGTGTGCAACCTATGATCAAAATAAAAACAACAGAAAAAGTAAAAATTAGGAAATAAGGACTATAAGTGAAATAAACACAATCTCTCTTAATCCTAAATCGTATTCCCCAACAATGGTGCCAAAATTTAATACACCCAAATTACATCTCTAAAAGAAGCGCAAGTGGTCGTTGTTCAAATATAGAACCCAACTAAAGGTTGGGGTCGATCCCACAGGGAATATGGTAGGACTAGGGTCGATTAGTGTTTACTCGTGCTTTTAGTCATTTATTTACCGCAGATTTTTTTTAAAGTAACAAGTAATGATTGTAAATCAAAGGTAAACAAGTAACTGTTGCTAGTTTGGAGAGTTGTAATCAATGGATGAGATGACTAGGGTAGTGTTCCCCATGAGATCATAACTTAGTAAAGCGTTTGTACTTGGTAAACTAGTTTGGTGCTTAGCATGCAGAATCGGCAAGTTAGGTTCACCTAATTCCTTGGTCGGACAACTAGGTGAATTTCACCACACGCCTTGGTCCAGCCGCGGGTGTATGCCTAACTAACCCTTACCCTGGATCCAAGATTAGCTATTCCCGGACAAGGTCAAGCTATTAGATGAGGGTTGGTAGCCTCAATTCTCCGTTGTTAAACAACCCTTTTCCCATTAGTTACCTCCTTGGTCCGGCAAGTAAGGATAAGGCAAGTTCTAACGTTGCGCACCATTAAAAAGCAATCAAAACGAAGGGAAGGATAATACATGCATAAACACTGCCCTAGATTACCTAAGTACTTTGCCTACTTTTTTAATCCTTCATGGTTCCCACAACCCTAGTTGTGGATTTAGCTACTCATATTCATAAGTAAATAATCAAGAGTTATTTGTGTGTTCAAGATCATATACTTACAATAAGAGTTAAAGAAATCTGGAATCTTGAATGGATGAAGATGGAAGTAAGAATAATGAACTATAAATGTATATAACTCTCAAAAACCAAGAATAAGCCAATATCACAAAGTTATGAATCTGTTTCCTACAAAATATCGTGCATAAGGTATAAAAGAAAACTTAGGAAAAGTATTTATAGACAATGGAAATCCTGTCCTAACAAAACTAGGAAACTGGGGTCGGTAAGGACCACAGGTTGGATGACGATCCGTCGTTTGGAATGACGGTTCGTGGTCTGGTGGGGTCAACCATGGTCCTGGCTGGTCAATGGCCTCTGCTTGAAAAACTACAGCTGGAACCACGAGTCGTACTTTTGAATGACGGCTCATCCATTGACTCGTGGTTTCTTGGTCCCTTTTTGTCTCCTCTCTGATCCAGTGATGATGACTCACAGAGACAAACCATCTTTTGGAAGTACGGTCCGTTCATCAAGCCGTCCTTCCTCCTACTCTTTTTTTACCTCTGCAGTACTCAGTTCTACGTGTCACAGAGATGGTTCATCATTTGAGAGTATGGACCGTAGACTGAGTCATTCTTTCCTCAAGACTTGGCACAGTTTCTAAACTTCAATCTACGTGTCACAGTGATGGGTCTGTCCTTTGGAAGTATGGCCCATCAACGCAGTCATGCATCTCTTCCATCCTTGTACTTTTTCTGAAGTTTGAACCATGATTCACAGTGACAGATCTGTGGTTTTGGAAATACGGACTGGCAAGTGAACCGTCTTCACTGTAATACCCCAGGTTCTGCTCAATTTCCAACACTTTGCTCAAGGGTCCATTTTGCCTACACACTTAACCAAAAGCATCAAATCTACAAATAAAATACTAAAGAACTTGCAAAAATCCTAAGTATTAAGCGTCAAAAGTGACATATTTCTATGCCACATCACCTAGCAAGCTCCACAAGTGAGCAATCCTTTGGAGGACACACGGAAGAAGTTCATGGCCCAACAATAGCAATAACAACAGGCTTAGCTACAAATCAACAATGAGACCAAAAAAGCTATTACTGACCTGCAACATCAGTTGGGGAAATTTTCTATTGCATAATATGTGAGACCTCTGGGTGCATTGTCAAGTGATATAGAGAATCCCAAACATATGATGGAAATCACATTGAGAAGCAAACTAAAGTTATCTGAAGAAGAGCCTGCAAAGAGAAATATAGTTAATTAGGCTCGCGAGCTTCCACTTCCCTTTTCTCAAAGATTGATTGCAACACCAGAGCCAATACCAACCCTAGAGCCAAAGCATGTGCTGAAACTTGTGCAAGAGGAAGAAAATAAAATGATTATTGAGTAGCCTAAGATTGTAATTGAAAGACCTTCACCACCGTTTCCACAGAGATATACAGAAGAGCAAGGATGATGCTAATTTTTGAAATTTCTTGATATCTTCAAGCAACTTCACATAAACATTCCACTAATTAATGCCTTGAGAGATGTATCAAAATATGCTAAGTATTTAAGAGATGTGGTGGATTGTAAGATGTGTTTTATGGAATTTGAGACAGTTGCGCTTACTGAGTAGTACAATTCATGGGTCTTGAGCAAGGTCCCTCAAAATCTCAAAGACCCTGGGAGTTTCACCCTCCTCATACAGATTGGTTAAAGTGATGTGGGGTATGATCTATAAGATTTGGGAGAGTATTAATTTAATGCCACTATCTGTGGTTAAGAAACTTAGTTTGGGTGAGTCGTGACCTACCAGTATTACTCTATAGCTAGCTTATCAATTACTTGTTTATCCAGATGTGGTGATTGAAGATGTTCTCATCAAGGTTGATAAGTTTATATTTCCTTTTGATTTTATCATTCTTGATTTTGAGGTAGATAATAGGGTGCCAGTCATACTGAGACACCCATTCTTAGACACTGGTGGAGTAGTCATTGATATCAGAGAAGGTAAGATGAGGGTGCATGATAAAGAGATGTTATTCAAAGTGTATAAACACTTTCCACCCCCTCACACTATAGAGACTTGTACATGGACACAAATGTGATTAAAAATAAGTGTAGCATGGGAGAGAGTGAGCCTGCTAAATTTGAGTCCTTGAAGATTGCCACTAATCTAAATGAGGAGCAAAAGGAAAAATTGCTCAATGTGCTACGAAAGCATGAACAAGTGATAAAGTGGCCTAAATATGAGCCGAAAAGTGGTGAAGAGGAAAGAAAGTGACTGAGAATTGAGAGTGATGAGCCTCTAGGGTTGAAAAAGAGATAAAACCTCAACCTTAAGGGGAGGAAGTGTTTGAGAGAGTATTGAGCTGAGATATGCATTGTGTCGTGATGTTAAATCAGGCTCTTATTGGGAAACAACCTAATTTGTAATAGTGTAGGTTTTTATTTTTATTTTTATAGTGTCACTTTTTATTTTTTTTTTGTTTTGTGAAAACTAGATAAAGTCTAAGTACCCAAATTTGAAGCTGAAGAGTATGGTGGAAGATTAAGTGTGGGGTCAGGCGGCCCTTAATGAAAATTGAAGAAACATATTGTTAGGTTGTCCCTTGGGCTCAAGGAGTATCTTTAACCTAGTTTTTATCTTATATTTTACTTTGGGAACAAAGCATGTTTTTAAGTGTGGAATGAAATATCTTTAGATATGTATTAAGTGTGACGTATTTCATACGATTTTGAGTTATTTTTTATTGCAAAATTTAGATGCAAAAAAATGAGAAGAAGTCTAAAAAAACACAAAAAATTCTCCTTTATTCTTTAGTTAGGTTAAATTTTTGCTTTTTAGTCCATTTTAGAGGTATACTTCACCCACCCCTGATTTTTTATGGCATCGGTTCTTTTACGAAGGGAAGCTCTTTGAACTGGATAACTTTTTTTTAGGATTAGTTTTTATTTTTTTTAGGAAAGGCTTTTTTTCCACGATGGATAATTGATGACCATCTTGAGGAAATATAGTCATTAGGAATTAGGGAGGGAACCTTAGACTTAGGCCATTTGAATGCTAGGTGCTCGGGTTAGGTGCTAATTTAATCGAATGATGCAAGTTTTGTTTTTAACTTGAAAGCATGCTGTGAAAAAGTGAATGAGTTCTTTTGGGACACCTAGGCTCATTTTCATGACTTTTGTATGATTATATTGGATTAATATTGAACTCTTGTTATTGTTTGCTTAGTTGAAGGTCGATATGGATCTGTCTTAAGTCAAACATGTGCCATGTAAGTTAGAAATTTTACATGTATTTTATATTAATGTCTAAAACTTTCTCAGTGTATTTGAAAAGCAAAATAAAGAATGTTGAGTTTAGAAGATGATATTAGCATTTCTTTGATTAACCATATTCTATACTTCTCTTTACCTACCCACAAGTAATCTTAATTAGCCCCATTGAGCCTTTAGCCTATTTTGTTGGTAACTATGACTGAAGCTTAATTATTTTATTCTAATTGACCTTAAATTTGATCCAAAACTCCTAAGCACTTTAATTAAAAAATAAGAGTTTGAAAGGAGTAAGTGTAGAAAAGGAAAGAGTTGAAGTAGGAAGCCTGTAGAAAAGATTAAGGGTGTAAAGGTTGAAAAACGTCATCTGCTATTAGTAGGGAGTAGAAAAAGAAAGAAAAAGAGATGAAGAAAAAGAAAAAAATGATAATTTGATTGCTTCTTGCTAATGGTGTGTGAACTTTCTTAAAGAGATGAAAAAATAAAAAAATATTATGGGTAAGAAGAGTAGAAGAAAAAGGTTAGTTGATTGAAGATTGAGAAAAAGACTGAAAAATTGTGATGTATTAAAGTTCTCAGGGAAGATCGTCACTATTTTATCTAAAATAATTTTTACCCATCCTTTAGCCTATATTACAACCCTCAAAGTCCAACTTAATCTGAAATTTGATGTTCTTATATTAGTGGAGTATTTACACTAAGGACAAGTTTATGGTTGATCATATGTTGCATGTGAAATTCTTTATGAGAGTGAGCATAATTTTATTCTTATACCCGTGTATGTGATATTATGTATACTTGGGAGCAAAATGGGTAACTCTCTTGTTGTGAGGGCATAGGGTTGACAAAAAATGGGTGAAGTGTTTTATCTCTTTATTAGGTTATTTATAAGTGTTCACAAGTATCGTAGAGTCAGTTCTTGAGGCAAGGTGGTCTTGAAGTAGTTGTTCATGAGTTCTAAATTTGTTGAATGAGTGAAGCATGTCATAATAAAAGCTTGTTATATATTTATTGTGGTCGTTATAGCCTTAGCCTGAGTAGACCTGTTCAATTGGTGTAGCTCTAGATAGAGAAGGGATATATATTTAATTTCTTACTCAAGAACGAGCAAGAGATTAAGTGTGGGGTGTTGATGTTTGGAAAAAAATGCATATAAACTAGTCATGACTTGTCTCACATTTAGTATTTTTGTCTTATTCTTGAGTGTTAATTCTATAGATTGTACTAATATTCATTTGTTTTGATATGTAGGAATTCCTTGAGGGATATGGAGCTTAACAATATAAGAAAGAGCAAAAAGCAATAAAAAATGACCAAGGAAGGAATGATATCGCAAAGCATCACAAAAGAAGAACAAGTTGGTAAAACTGGGTAGCCTTGCACCACACTCTTGCTTTTCAGAAGTGGCGCAAGTCCTATAAAGTTTTGCTTTCCACAGTGGCGCAAGGAGTGGTGCGAAGAATTTCATTCTCTAATTCTGACTCTGCTCTTGCACCACATACTTGCTTTTCAAGTGTGGCGTGATCCTGTGTCTTCCTAATCCGATATTGATTGGTTTTTTAAAAGCCCAAGATTTCCTAGACTCAATAAATACCCCCCTTCCATATTTTTCATGGTATTATTCTAATTTTGTGAAGCAAAAATCTAGGTCAAGACTCAAGAACAAGGTTTCTTTATTTATTTATCTTAATTTTATTATTTTCTTGTAAATGCATGAATTCTCTTCTTTCCAAGAGAAACATGAGTAGCTAAAATCTTAGTATCTAGGGTTGTGGTTGGACATGAAAGTTGAATTTGATAATCATATTGTTTAGTTTCGATTTCCATTATTGAGTTATTTAATTTTCTAAATATTAATTGTTTGATTGATTGATAAACTATCAAATACTATTTGTGATGCATAGATTGAATTAGGAATAGAAAATCTATGTACATAATAAGGGAAGATAGGGTTTGGTTGTGAGCCTTATAAGAAAAGGGGAATGATTCACTTAAATGAATAGAAATATACCCATTATCCTTGTCCAATTGAAACAAAAGAGAAATCACATGCGCTTCACTATCGACCTATGACCATAGGAATATAGGCATTAGAAATAGTCGAGTAGGATTAAAGTTGTTGAAAAAATTACTCAATATAGCTAAAATCAACCTGTAACTAGTAACTCAGAAAATAAAATAAGCGTACGATTTGATAACTCATCTGGATTATCAAAACACCACGACCCTTGATCTTTTCTCTCGTCTGAATTTCAAAATATAAGATTCTGGCATGTTTAGATTTGTCACAGTAGTTTACGTTATAATTATTCACTCTCAATTGATCGTAACCTAATGAATAGTCAAAATAAGAATTCAATTTAGATAATTAATTTGTCAAATCTCTGTAGGATCGATAACTGGACTAACCTCATGTATTGCTTGTATGACCCACGTGCACTTAAATGTGCATTTAGACGCAACACCGGACATTACTTACTTTTACAATCATAGTAGTGTATCAGTAGCTTGTCAGTATAAGTCCTTGTGGGTTTGACAACCTTGATTGTTTTACTATAACTTTATTACTTGCGATCATGTATGCTTTTATGAAGGTTAGTGGATGACCCCAACATCTCCAACTAGAGAACTAGACTTGTAAAGAGATTCCAAGGACAGGTGGAAAGCAAAGAACCATAGTAAGATCTCTTCGCCTTTACCATTTCATTGATGATTTAAGTTTATCTTCACATTTTTAGCACATTTTTCTTTTGGTAGGTTTGCATAAGGGATCTTCAAAGACACCGGTGACAAAACTTGTACTTGATTCGTGGCATCTTCTCAATGGATCTCCCAAATCAAACAAAATAAAATAGGTCTAGCCTCTAGTTCTTCACCAAAAAAGTCTTCTCCAACTATAAAACCTCCTTCCAAAAAGAAGAGGGGTTCATCCAAATCACTCTTTTGGAGAAACTGCTGAGATTGGGCTTAATATTGAAGCCATTCAAGATCTTTCTTCTTTCTCTCCTCCCAGATCCAAAAGGAGAAGATATCCAGAGGAAGAAATAATCCCTCAAAAATGCAAATCCAAAATACCCAAGGAACCAACTCTCAATAGATCCAAATTGCCATTAGATGTGTGTCTCAATGAAGTTGATCCAGGGTTAAAAGTTCTCAAAGAGTCAAAACCCTCTCACACAAATAATATTGCAGAGAAACCCCAAGCTCTTTGATCTTTGGCATATTTATACACCCGCTTGCCATATTTTACACATGCTTAGCCTTGTTTTGAGGGTAAAATTCTTGTTATCCTTACGTTATGTTAATGTTACTGATGATGAGCTAATATACACAATTATATGTGTTTCAGAGAAAAGTATAATAAAATTAACCCAAAGAAAAAATACGCAAAATCGAAGCATTTGAGCGTGCGTAGGAGAATTTTGGATGACAACCCAGGCAAGGCTATGGCCAGAGTACCACCCCAAGTTACAAAATTCATAGGGGTAAATTTATAGTAGGTTGATGCCGCCCTATCTAGCTCCCCACCTTGGCAGGGCATTGGCCACCATGGCGCCCCAAGGGATTTTGCGACTAGTTTTTTTCCCTAAGTCCAAATTCGAGCTCGATAAGAATTGAGGGTTATTTCTAATTTTTATAAATACATCCCAAAAACTATTTTGATATAATCTTAGACCTAGGGAGAGCTATGAGCCGTCGTAGAGGTTGGAGAAAATTAGATTGATCTTTTCTTCTCCATGCTTATTTATTTTATACTTTTCTTTGGATGATTTGTTGTAATTTTTTAATGGCTATGTCGAGTTAAACTTTTCATTCTAGGATTATGGCAGATTCATAATTATTGTGGTAGACTCTTGATTTGACTCGTAAAGACTATCATATTAGTTATTTTTTATTTTTGATTTTACTATTTTACTGCTTCATGACCAGTAGAATAAATTTATATTCTCATTGTGAACTCGAAAGAGAATCATGGGTTACAACGAAGAATAAAAGGAGTAAGATCTTAACTTTAGGTATCAAAGAGCAAATTTATGACTAGGATAGTCATATACCTAGACCACCTTACTTGAATAATATACGGGAAGTGCAATTATTTTTACATATTTGTCTTGATCATAGAAATATAGACATAGATATATATGTGAATAGGTGATTAGAGGCTCTAAAGACCATAATCATAGTGTAAGACCAATAAATCAACAACTAAATAAATCAAGAAAGTCGATAAAATTTATTACTCAACATAATTTTTAGTGAATCCATAACCCTAGATTGATTTTATCACATTGATTACGTAAAAATCTACTCTTTATCTGGTTAATTATTCATTAATTATTTCCTTTTCTTTTTAGTTTAGTTAATTTATAAATATATCTTTGAGATTTATCACTTGAATAAATAATTAACATTAGTTTAATTTAGTAAATAGTTAATCAATAAATCCATATGAGTAAGATATCTATACTCTAAATCTTATATTACTCTCACAACCACGTACACTTGCGTTTGTGTTTGAATGCGAGAAGTTTTTATCGTTGTTGCCGGAAACTTAGAAATTAACTATTTATTTAGATTAGACTTTTTTTTATCTATTTAATTATTTTTTGTGTAGATATTTTTTAATTTTATTCTAATACTCTTTTTGACATGACATCTATGTAAGAAAATGTGTGGAGTGATAGGTACTCCTATTTTATCGATCCTTATCCCTATTATAGAGGACTCCACTTTCAGCAAAATTGTCAATATATTTTCAAGGAGAGTTGTGTGAACTATCTCAATCTTGTGATTTTTATGGTGGTCGTTGGATAAGTTTTTCAAAGTGTTGTTACCTACCCCGAGTCCTTATAGTAAAATTTTTAATAACCTTGTGTTGTTGATAGTATGAATCCTTATAAGAAATTATTAAAGGAATATGGAGGTCGCATTAGGAAAATTTAAGTGGGATGATACACTTCATAAAATAAAGAGTTGAGCTCGTACAAGAGATTGACAGGTTTGGCATGGTCATTCACAACTTCACAGATAAGTTGAGTGCAAAGGTTCATGCATTTAATGCACAACAAGTTAGTTATGAGTTGTGTGAGGCTGAAAAGGTACTTATAAGCCAAATTGAAGAGCTAAAACTGGAGGACCAAATACTCGACCATACTTTTATTGATGTTGTGACTGTTAAGAAGAGTACACTAGATTTATATGAGGATATAAATAGTAATACAATTGATAATTTAGGGCGCATTGAGTCCCATTTTAATTATTTTTCCATATTGTGTTCAGATAATTAGATAGTAATCGAGCCATCTGAGCCTATGAAAGCGTCTATGGATAAAGAATAATGTGTCTATATTCTTCAATTTATTGTACAAGAATTAGAGAACTACATTCCTCACTTAAGGGTCAAGGAGTGAAAGATGCATTATCAATTATTTGGTTTTTTTAGATTTATACCACCATCGCTTGAGCATAGCAGAAAACTAGAAAAGAACTTAGGGTGCAATTCATAAGTTCAAAGTGAAAGAAAAAGTGATGAACTTGAAGGCATCATGCCACGACGTTAAATCAAGTGCTTATTGAGAGGCAACCCAATTTGTAGTGTTTATCTTTTATTTATTATTATTTTTGCAGATTAGGGGAAGTTTGAATACTCAAATTCAAAACTAAGGAGCATGGTTGAGTGTACATATGGAATCGTGCGACTCTTGATAGAAAATGAGGAAACATGCTGCTAGCTAGGCCCTAGAGGGCCACAGGGGGTATCTCTCATCCTTGTTCTTAATCGTTTACTATAAATTGCTTTGAGGATAAAGTATGATTTTAAATTTGGAGTAGGAAATATTCTAATATTTTTGAGTTCACGGGTGATTTATTTCATAAGATTTTGAATTATTTTTTCTTGCTAACTTTAGGATGAGAATTAAAAATAAAAAGAGAAAAAGCTTAAAAGCACAAAAAGATTTCTTTTGGTTAGTATAGTTTGTTAGTTTTCTCTTAAGTAGCGGCATACTTCACCAATCCTTTGGTTTTTCTTTTGACCGCAGTTATTTTCCTATATGATGGCCTTTGAAATGGGTAATTTTTAATTTTCTAGCAGTAGTTTTAATTTTTTTTAGTCATAGGTAGAGACTTTTTTGATGATTGATGGATGACGACCGTCTTGAAGAAAAATTAGTCGTAGGTAGAAGTAGGAGTAGAACCCATTTCTTTTTGAATGTTAGGTACTCCACCTAAGTATACACCAGATGTCATGGATAATTCATTCGAAAGAAACATAAAAAATAGAAAACTTCATTTAGAGACGCATATGCTCTTTAACTTGATTCTAACACATAAAGATGAGATTAATAATTTTATTCATTCAATTTGATTGTATTATAAATATGTAGTCTAGGAAGTTATTTTTAACCATTGTGCCATGTGTGGTGAGTAATTATGTATTTTTTGTATATCTTGATATTTAGAACTTGCCTGGTGTGTATACGAAATGAAACTTAGTGTTCAACTGTGGAATATGATCAAAGCTTTTCTTTGTAAGCGAATTATTTTGGCTATTATTTGTGCCACCCTATTTATTATTCACAGTTAAGCCTCTTTGAGCCTTTTAAGCATGTTTCTTTGATTAGCTGCATAATTAGCCTTTACCCCTTTTATTGATGTGCCCTGTGTTAATTTGATCCAAAATACCCTAATGCACTTTGTAGTTGAAAGACTTAGAGAGCAAAAGAAATAAAGGAGGAAGGGTAAAATAGGGGAGGTTGGTGTGGTGAGAATAAGAAACTAGAAGTGGTTCCCTTGTAAAAAATAGCTTGTATGTTGTTAGTGAGGAGAAGAAAAATCAAAAAGAGAAATCAAAGAAAAACATTCAGAAAAAAAAAGTTAGAGAAAAACTCCTTGCTAGCAATAGGTGAATAAAGAATAGGACAAAAATCAAAAAAAGGATGGGGAGGGGGGAGCTTGAAGGGAAACATGAACATGAAATGAAACTGAGGAGACATAAGGAAAAGAATAAAAAGTTTAAAGTGTCTTAACATGTATAAGGAGAGTAAAAACTACTTACTAAATATTTTCTATCCGTCCCTTAGCCGATATTACAACCCGTAAAAGTCCTTTTGATCTTACAATTTTGATATTTTATTAATAGAGTATTACAGTAAAGGCAAGCCTATGGTATGTCTTGTATACATGAAACTTTCTTTAAGAGAGTGAGCAAATTTCTTGTTTATATGACCCCAATTCAAATATGTATAAATGATGTGAGCGATTGACATCTCTCTTGAATGTTGAGGGCACAAAATGGTGATATTTTGATGTACTAACGATTGCAATGTTTACACAAGATCATGTTGTCCCTTTTTTTTTGTGAAGAATTGTTTTAGAGGTTATGTAGTTTCAAATGAAGGATCTGTCAAAATTTGAGTATGTGTGCATGTTGAGTGGATTATAGGTCATGATTAAATTGTCTAGTTAAGTTGGGTGTAAGTAAACCTGTTCAATTGATGTTTTAGGTGTTAAATTCCATAGGGTGTATTAGTGAGTTGATCAAGTACGAACAAAGATTTAAGTGTATAGTGGCGATCTTGGGCTATTTATATACCACTTTGCCACATATTACCCATGTTTAGCCTTATTTTGAGGGGAAAAATTACGTATATCCTTACGTTATGTGCATATTTTTGGTGGTGAGATAATATACATGATTAGATGTATTTTAGGGGAAAATGTGGATAAAATTAACCCAAATACGTAAAATACGCAAAATCGAAGCACTGAAACGGGCGTAGGAGAATTTCAAACGATGACCCAGGCCAAGGCTATGGCAACTGCATTTCCCCAAGTCACAGATTTCAGAGGGGAATCTTTCCAGTAGGTTGGCATGCCACAATGGCCAGTGCTCCACCCAGGCAGCGCGACGCGTCAAGGGGTTTCACGACCAAATTTTTTTCTAAGTTCAAATCGGAGTTTAATAAGGACCGATGGTTACTTCTAACTTCTATAAATACATCACAAACATGATTTTATATAACTTTGGACCTAGGGAGAGCTAGGTGCCATTATTAAGACCAAAGAAAATTGGTTTAATCTTTTGTTCTCCATACTTATTTATTTTTACGTTCTTCGTTTGATTATTTGTTGTAATTTCTCCATGCATACGTGGAGTTAAACTTCTCATTCTAAGATTATGGTATCTTCATGACTTGTAGTATACCCTTGATTCAATTTGTGAAGATTATAATATTAGTTGTTGTTGCTTCCAAGTGCACACGCAAGTGTACATGGTCGTGCAAGTAATAAAGTGGCTCTTGCAAGCCAAATATCAATCCCACATGGACTTGGTGTTTAGCAGATGCTCCAACTTAATTATTACTTATGAAGTTAACCAAGTGCCATTCGTAACCAAGAAGAGTTTGAGTTATTATTTTGTAAACTAAACGCTAGAAATAGAAACGATGTGAAATTCAGATTATAAACAATATATAGAGAGATCCAGGGTTGAGACATTTTCTTCACATTCATGCATAATTATGGTTTCTAGCCAGTGTTGGTGTTTATCGTGATTGTTGATCTACGGGATTGATATTACAACTTGGAAATGGTCATCCTCTAAGTCGTCTACCCAAATTAATCTCACAACTACATCATTGAGCAAGGACGTGAGTCTTTATTTCGGATGCCTTAAACTATCTTCCCATATCATTAACCAAGTGGGGAATTTAGGTATATTGCTATCCTAACGGCTAATGATCCTTTATAATTAGTATCTAATAATTTAAGACATGATCCACACTACGTACATTTTTCATTCCGTCCCTCCACTCCTATGGTCAATTCATTTCGAGAGTTAGATTTATCCTAGAGTTCATAACTGTCATGATCCAACTACCAAGTCATGCGGGCACCTATTCTAAGTACCTAGATAGGCGAACCCATACTACCCGATCCAATATGTAATTGCGAAAAAACAAAGTATAACTATGGATAACTTTTTTTTATACATGAAAACATTTACACCCTTTTATTTCAGGAAAACCCTTTTCAAAAGAAATACAGTAAACCATTTTTTACAGCTGGAAAACAACCCTCCCTAGGATCTAGTCTAAACAGGTACAAGAGCTACTATCGGAGTAATACAGAAAAATGTAAAAGGACACAACTCCCACCATGGAAACAAGAGTAGAAGCTGCTGAAGATTACCGTCGTCATGTACCTATGAAACATCACTGTTCCTACAACCAGACTATACCCAAAAAGGTATAGCAAGAGTATAATCAATACAAACACACATACTGGTAAGCATCATCGATCGACCCGAATCCATTCCATACCATCATATAAGAAATCAAGGAAAAATATGCAATTAACTACAATACTCCAACCCTTCAACATCCACCTTCACCCAACACAATATCTCCCCCAATCTTCCTATCCCTTCCACTGTCAACTCCCTCACTCGGAGAATCTGCACCCTGACATCCTAGGACTTCCCAAGTCGCATTAAACCCTTAGACTTCCCAAGTCACCTTAGCCCTTATACTTCCCAAGTCACCTTTCCACTAGTCCGACCACTAAGTCTCGACCTGGACTACCACTCCGCTACTCAAGTCAACCTCTATGACTAAACACCCAGAAGTAACCTAGCTAACTGCCAAAACCAGACCAACTACACTTATGGTGCAACTCATAAGTATCCAAACCTCTCAAGGATCCCTAAGACTAATTCTCAACACGATTATAAGTAACCAGCAATTACAGCCCCAAACTCTCAGTCTTCTTCTAACTTATCCATCCCACGAATAGATTCCACCATAATCTAACAGTGAGCAACAATTATGACACTTATTCTTTCCACATAATCTGAACCAACCAAGGATCCCTAAGACACCACCTACGTGTTCAACATGCAATCCTGGCCTACACTGAGACCAACCTTACATTAAATACAATCACCAGCCTCTCATGACCATTATGCAATAATCACAATTCAAGGATACAACCCGGTCCACTCATGGAACCATCAACATAACACAATCAATACAAGTCAAATCAAACTCGTACCAGCCATGGTACCCGAGCCAACCATTTGTAACCTGTACCAGGCGCGGTACCCAAGCCAACCAATAAATATCCCATACCAGGCGTGCTACCCGAGCCAACTAATATATAACTTGTACCAGGAGTGGTACATGAGCCAACCGGATATCACACAAAATCCAACAAGTTAATAAAAAATGAACAATATCACACTTGTAAACCAACAAGCAATCAAACCTAGTTCATTCAAACAATTGACACAGGATAGCTAGACATTCATAATTCCATTTCCTAAGTATGAAAACTCACACAATACTAAGCGATAGTACATGAACACATATTGCATATTGGGAAAATAATCACCATCACCATGACCTACGCTAACCCCGGGTATATAAACTCAATCTTGAATCCCATCCGAAGACTAACTCTCTGTTCACCCCTTTTACACATAACAAGCAGCTACATCAATTTTGGACTTCTCCTAAGACATATACAACATGGGGAAGACATCCCCTAACCTTGGTACTTCAACCATTCATGTTATTCTACTTCTTTCATATCAAATAATTTCCCAAACCCCCTTTTTATTAGTCATCTAATTTCCCTTAGAATTTTTGATTCTCTGAACCTACCCAACAGTCTAAATCCCGAGTTCTATAATCGCACATCACATAACAATAATAAGCAACCCAAAATATGGTGACACATCATCCCAATCTTATCATTTTAGAATCCATACAAATCCAAACCCAATAATCCTCCCGACTCCATGCCCGAAGGCCTAGACATGGATTCTTCTTTCTATATATACAATCAATATGAAATAAAGATAGGTCAAATATACTCAATGGAAGGAACCTAGCCTACTTAGATGCCAAGCAGCTGCACAATACATTTTCTGGATCCATGAAGGCTTTCCCTAATGGATGATGAGTCCAAATTTTTTGGTTTCATGTCCTTTTAGCTGAAATCCCTCCTCCCCATGGCTCCCAAGCTTTGGAGCAACCTAGAAGGGTTATTGGAGTAACCCTCGTATGTTTATCTAACTGAGGAGGATAAGTCTTTTATTAAAATTGTGTAGCTGAGGTACTGTTTTTCGCCATACCGCTATAGTGGATGGTTACCCGCTACATCGGTGGCACTATAACAGAGAAGTGTCTGCTATAGCAGAGTGACGTCAACCTAAAACAATCTATAACAATCTAAAATTTCTATCACGTCACCCCACTTTAAATCAAAATGTATTTTAACCGTTCCTGAAATTCGTGACATCCTGATTTCTAAAATAATGATGGATCAGGTCATTATAATGACACTTTAAAATAGTAAAACAAGAACTCAAGAACAATCACATGATATGATAAGCATACAAACCAACTATAAAACCATAATTAAGCAATCATGTTATAGCCTCAACCCTAGAAAGAAGGTGTTTAGCCACTCATAATCTAATTCACAATTACCAAATTAATGTAATTCATACAAGAATTAACTAATAAAAAAGAAAAGAATAGAAACCCTAACACAAGCCTCTCTTTTGTGTTTTTCAATCCCAAGTCATCCAAGAATGGTTATAATTGAAGCTAAGTGTCCTATTTATAGTGTAGGACAATTTGTACCCAAAAAAAAACCCGTCTATGGCATTTTGAAATCGTGAAGCCTAAGCTCCGTTGCACCCTCTTATCATGGAGGCTTACTGGAATTTTCCATTCAAGTTGTGATCATCTCTGTGCCATGCCAATAAAATGGAGTATAGCTTCTGTGGCACAGGGGCATGTTTTAGCTTCCAATTTCTCACTCTAATGCAATCTCTCGACCTTCCTTCGTATTCCATGGTTTGTAGTTAACTTTAAACACCTTTTAAAGCTTGTATTGCTTCCCGTCATTGATCATAACGCATTCACTCATCTACAAGCTCATTATTTATGCCAAATCATGCTCGATCTTTGCAAATGTCTCAACCTGAAACACTAATCATATCCATTAGTTTATGAACACAAGTTAAGCTTATTCAAATTAATATATATATGTAATGTAGCTCACAAAGTAGACACAAGTATGGACAATAATTAGCCATTGGACGTACAAATACTCCCAAAAATTTGTTGCTTCCAAGCGCACACGCAAGTATACATGGTCATGTAAGTAATAAAATGGTTCTTACGAGCCGAATATCGATCTCACAGGGACTTGGTGTTTAGCAGATGCTCCAACTTAATTATTACTATTGAAGTTAACCAAGTGCCATTCGTAACCAAAAAGAGTTTGAGTTATGCTTTTGTAAACTAAATGCTAGAAATAGCAACGATATGAAATTCAGATTGTAAACAATATATAGAGAGATCCAGGGTTGAGTCATTTACTTCACATTCATATATAACTATGGTTTCTAGCCAGTGTTGGTGTTTATCTCGATTGTTGATCTACAGGGTTGATATTACAACTTGAGAATGGTCACCCTCTAAGTCTTCTACCCAAATTAATCTCACAACTATATCGTTGAGCGGGGATGTGAGTCTTTAAGTCAGATGCCTTAAACTATCTTCCCATTTCATTAACCAAGTGGGAAATTTAGGTATATCTCTATCCTATTCGTAAATCATCCTTTAAAATTAATATAAAAAAATTAAAGACATAATCCACACTACCTACATTCTTTATTCCGTCCCTCCACTCCTATGTTAAATTCATTTCGAGACTTAGATTTATCCTAGAGTTCATGACACTTTATAATAGTAAAACAAGAATGCAAGAACAATCACATGACATGATAAGCATATAAACCAACTAAAAAACCATAAGTAAGCAATCATGTTGTAGCCTCAACCCTAGAAAAAGGGTGTTTAGTGATAAACGCTCAAATTTTGCTCCCCAAGTTGGAGCTCACGGTGATCATCAGAGCAAAACAAAATTTGTAATTCCCAACGAGTGTCGAGGTCGTACCCAAGGGAATAATGTAGTCACGATCGAGCTAATAGAGAATCCAAGCAACTTATTGAAATTCAATTAACCAAAAGGGGAAAAGATATCTAAAAAGGGGGGTTTTAGATTACAACTAAAGATAAAAGAAAATCAAATAAAAGATAGGTTGATCAATGGCTTTTACCTTGCTTTCGCCAAGCAAGGACAATAAGGGAGACTTGAGAATGGGAATTCAAATCACAAGACTTGCCCCCGGTTGACACGTGGGTAGTCTTGGTTAAAGGGTATGACTAACAGTCTTTAGACCAATCGAGCATATATCTCGTGTGTTCTCTCGAACCACCACGAGTAAGTAATAAACCAACCAAATAACTTGGGTGAGTTGGGTTATCTCTAACCCCAACTCTTAGATGAGAGTTTTCAACAACCAAACTATCTCTAGCCTTGGTCTAGAGTGGAAATCCTAAATCCCCACTAATGAATCTTCCCGAATTCGAGAAATTCTCGCTCGAGCAAAAACCCAAATTAGCAAGCTAAGCCAATGTTTGAAACCATTGACTATAATTTCAAGCATGGAGGATTCAATAGACCCAAATAATCAAACAAGAACAAAATCTATATATGAATTGAATACCCAAACAAGTATTATCTCCAATACAAAACCCAAAATCTCAAGTCAACAATACAACAATAAAATAGCAAATAAGAACAAGAGTTTGAAGAATGGAAACTAAGGATTTTACAATAAAGAGCATCCAGATCTTCACTCCTATGGTGTTGGTTGATGAACTTGCTCTCCAAACTTGTCAAAAGTTGTGAGAATAGCCAAATATTTGTTCCCAATCGTATGGGAAGTGTTTTATGGCAATTGGGGTTTCCAAAAATGGGAATTTCCAAATCTATCCTACAGCTGATGATACCTCCATTGCGATCGCGTGCATGACCTTTGCAATCGCGAGGCTCTACAATTTCCTTCCACGCGGTCGTGTGACCCCACACTCGCGATTGCATGGCTTTGAGTTCTGCCAATGTATCACGATCGTGTGACTCTCTCTCGCGGTTACGATGGACAACTTGATGCCAGTGCCCAGCAGCTCCTTTTTTGCTCCATTTGACTTGTTTTCACTTGAATCTTTCCCGAACACTTCTAAAACACAAAAATCTACAAAATAGAAGTAATTCGTGTCAAATTGCACTATTTATCCACTTCATACTAGCAAAAGCATAAGATTAGAAGCTAAATAAGTAGGTAATACCAACTTATCAAACCCCAAAACTTGAACTATTGCTTGTCCTGAAGATACTTAAAAATTCTAACTCAAGAGGCATACAACACAAGCGCAAATGTCAATACCACAAGCCAAGGAAAACCCATTTCAAGCACCAAGCATGACTTCGGTTGGTACTAACGATTTGTCAATCGCATGATAACTTACTCTCAACATTCCCTTCAATTCAAAATATAATTCAATTATGCAATGGAAAAATAAGAACAAGCAAGTGACGACAACCAATCCTCAAGATGTGACTCAAACCACTAGCTTACCAAGTCATGCTCCTTTGATTCATTTTTTGGAGTTTATCAATGTCACCAACTATTATAATTCGCATGCCCTCACAAGAACGAAAGTCCCAAAAACACATTATGTACAAAGACAATCACAAGGGACAAATGCAAACACTTACACTCATAAGGAAGTTCAAGTGCACACACGTCAAACCATAGGCTTTCCCTTCATGTAAATCGCCACTAATGTAGGGTAGCCAAGCTCGGAATCACAAAGGACTTGCGGGTTACGATGTTGGCTATGGTTGAGGATCTCATTTGGTTCAAGTGGATACACCTCCCTAGTGCTCTTTATTCTTATTTTAAACACCGCTCACATTTTCAATTTCAACTTCACCTTATTTCTCCCTCACATAACCCAAGATTCTCCTTTTTAACTCATGATCATTCAACTCCTTATTTCACCTTCACTTGGTAGCATCTATTTTTGCTTTTCAATTTGCTTATTGGATTGATCTTTTGGAGCAATTTTCAATTCAAAATTAAGGTGCTACCTTGCACTTGAAGTGCACTTTTTTTCTTCTCCTTATTTGATCACATGCACCCCAAACTTAGGCATTTGCCTATATTATATTTCATTTCCCCCCAAACTTAGGCTTTTAGCCTACATTTTATTTTTAAGCAATTAGGGAGGATGGGTGCCAAGATAGAGGTTCCAAAAAGGTCAAGATGTTAATAAGGTGCCAAATAACGGTCACAAGCTGAAAAAGGGCTCACTAGGGTTGATGTCATGGGAAGTCATTTGGGTGAAGTGGCTATCAAAAAGGGCCTAAGGTCATTTTCCAAGCTCGGTTACACCTATAATTTTGCCTTGAATCACATTCGAGGCAAGTTCTAGATGACACACATTCACGAGAATTATTCAACTAAATCTCACCACACATAACATGCAAATTATTCAAGAAGGATCGATTTTAACTTCCTAAATGAGAACCAAAAGGAGCCATTCTACATTATCACCGCTAATCAGCTAAGAGTCACAAAAAGATCAAAGGGGTTGTCACAAATATTGATCTTCGCCATGCACTTTCCACAAAATGTTTGGAAGGGTATGCCTATTTCACTTAACATGTAAGACTACTTCATTAGTACCAAACAAGTCAATCGCAACCAAAACTTCAAAAGACAATGATTTGCCCTTAAGAATGGCGTCACTCAGTCTGTCATTGGGATAATTCACCTATCTAAATCGGTATGGCTACAAAAAGTGGATCAACCTAACCATCACAATCAACAAGCACATGTGATTCGCACATGCCAAAGTACGGGTCGCACGTACAGCGCACATGCCAATAATGGTGTTAGGCGACTTCCCACTCACACGCAAGTGTACGTGGTCGTCCAAGTAATATCGACTGGTTAGTCTGGATATCATACCCAAGGGACTTATGACTTAATAAATGTTCCACTTTATTCATATACCGCTAAAATAAACAAGTATAAAAGTAATTAGAGTATGAGTTTGTAGTAATTGAATAATTAAAGTAAAATTGACAGAATGAAATGCAAGTAAGTAATAGCTTTATCGGTTCGAAGTTTAGAGAGAATTCCAGGGTTACAACTTTATTACGCAATCCTAAGTAGTAGTCACTTGAATCGACTTGTTCGTTCCCCTAGTTGTTGATTCCGGGGTTGATGTTACAACTATGGTCTTCCGAGCCTCTAGTTGCCTATTTAAAATAGCATCACAACTACATCATTGAGAGGGGATGTGACATATTATTTTAAAAACATTTATATATCTTCCCGTATGAACCAAGCAAGGAATTCTAGGTATATTCCTATCCTAGTCGCTAACCTACCCTTTACATTACAAAAGAGAGGTCTTGCTCCTTATATTCCTCGATCTACCTTGATGATTCTTCTCCCGAGTTCACAACAAGGTTATATATTTATCTTAATGGGGGACAAGCATCAAAATACTAAACACAGGAATATAAGAACAACTAATAATGAAAAACGAATAATCAATCCAAATTCATACTAAATATTCATGTGTTTGTAGCCGTAACCTCAGAACAAGGGTTCTTAGCCACTCATACTACTCAAAAACAAAGATAATAATATTTTCATCCAAAGTTATGACTAAGAAAAGGAAGAAGAAAAGAAACCTAATGGTGCAATCTATTATCTGCCTTCTTCTCTCAAAACATATGACCGAACCCTTCAAAAAATGCACAAGGTTCTATTTATAGGGTTTGGGAAATAACCCCTCTTCCTTTTTGGACTCGGACTTAGAATAAGCTGAAAATTCTGGTCAGGACAGGGGTGGCACGGCGTGCCCGAGATGCGCCAACTTGGGCTTCAGCGGTTTTGCCTCTGGGGCGGCGCACCTGTAGTGCGTCAGGCTGTCCCTGCAGTTGTTTAGGCCATCGGACGGCACACCTGCAGTGCGCCAGGCTGCCCCACGATGGTTCAAGCCTATTTTCCTCTCTTTACGTGCTCCCGAACCTTCCTCTACATTGCATCCATGCTTTCTACATCCGAATCATCTTCCAATGGTCACTTTCCCGCGTCATTTCACCTACAAACACCTAATCATGTGTCTTAGTAAAACATATAGCAATTCAACTCAAAACACACAATATATAGTAAGTAATGCTCTTAAAACATAAGGTAAACATGGGTAAAATACGATAAACGGGCATATAAATATGCCCAAGATCACCACCCTACACTTAAACCTTTGTTCGTCCTCGAACAACTCACTATCCTCTATCCTAAAATTCACCATAAACACCTATGAAACTTTCCATCCTCACTTGTGAGTGGCCAAACCATTTTAATCATGCTTTGGTAGTTCATTTAGCAAGCAACATTCAAACACCATTTTTAGCTCTAAGACCTTTCACATTAAACAAAAGACCCTCTATAACTGACTCTTTATCACAATATCGGGCCAACATAACCATGTGTGAACAACACAAGTAGTAATACTACCAATTACATGTCATGTGTGCCCTCACAATTTAGCATTGCCCTTATTTTCAATCACACATTCTCCTTTCCATGGGGGCATTTTGAATCATTTAAGCGCTCACTCTCTCAAAAAATGTTTCAAACATACCACAACATGCCATAGGCTTGCCCTTAGTGTATAGTAAATTCAACCAACCAATCAAATTCATGAAATCAAAGGACTTTCATTTGGTTGTAATGTCGGCTTCGGGACGGGTAGGATACTTTTAGGTACAAAGTGACTCTTTCCCTATTGCACATGACACTACATTTTTACTTTTTCTTCACCCTTCTTTGTAAGTTTCTCCTATGCTCGCACCTTCTTGTAATACCGCTTTTTCCATCTATTATTTTCCCTTGATATGATGTGTACTTGTTCTAGCAAAAACCTCATTTGTTATTCTTTTTAATGACTCTTCTCTTCTTTTTTTTTTCTCTTCAAATTCTTTAGGTGCATAACAACAAGCACTTTACAAGCTTTAACTGGGTTCTATATCTTTATTTTACTACACTCAACTTCACTTTCCTTTACCCTTCTCCTTTTGTTTCACACTTTTTGGAGTTCATAGTGCATTAGGGAGTTTCATTAGGATCAAAATCATAGGGTATCAACAAAGTGGATAGGCTCATTATGCGGCTTAAATAAAAAATAGGCTTCAAGGCTCAAAGGGGCTTCACTAATGGTAATGTCAAGGTGGCACAAATAATAATCCAAGAAACAAACAAAATGGATTTTTCAAGAAAATGCCATCATCATATTACATAAAATTCATGCTCGTAAAAATTTACACACACGGGGGGAAAGTTCTAGATGCTATTTTATGCAAGAAACCAATCAAAAACTCACACACACATGGCACCATAATACATGTAGAGGACTGTTACACTTGCGTGCTCATACACAAACATATTGAGTGCACTTACACAATTAAGCCCATTTTCTTCATTCTTTTAAGTCTAGTTAAAGAGCCTATGTGTCTCTTGTGAAGTTCTCTCTTACTTGCTTGGACTCACATGAACTACCCATGATGTCTAGCTACGGCTCCAAATGGAATTTCTATGTTCCAAAGGAAAGGCTTCTAATCCTACAATCCTATGACTAATTTTCCCTTAAGACGGTCGTCATCCATCCATCATCGGGACAAGTCATTACTACTACGATGAATCCTAAAAAAAAAAATCTACCCAGTTCAAAGGGACTATCCTCAGGAAAAGATCCAAAAACAAAAACCGAGGAACCCAACCTAAAAAAAAAATCAACAAAAATAAACCTAGCTAAGCATACTCTACCATCCAGCCTTCTTATCAGCTCAAAACTAGTGGCACAACGATATTTCACTAAAGATATAGCAATGAAAAACAAAACATAGGAAGTACTTCTCCCACCCCACACTTAAACATAGCACTGTCCCTAGTGCTTCAAATAAATACAAAGGTAAAAAGTGAGAGAAGGAACTCCCTAGGCTTCTAAGCGTCGTCATCATCAGGAATGAATTCCTGATCATGCTTAGCTGTCTCATCATTAACCGCCATCAGCGCGGTACCAACATCCTCCTCCTCCTCATCCTCATCATCATAAGTGTTATGTACAGTCAGCTCATCATCGTCCAAGGGCTCCTAAAAAGCTAGACCCATCTTGCACATGTACATTGCACTCTCAGTCAATGGGTAATGATCGCTCAATGCTGCCATCTCTTCCTCGGTCGCAGGCCGACCGCCAATTCTCAACTTTAGATCTGCCATACCATACATTCTCCCCATCCAACTTTTATCTCGAGCCTGTCGATTAGAATTGGAAAGTACCAGCCCTTGTACAACATCTTGGGGCTTTGTCTTCATCACATCAACCAGTTGGCTCACAAGGTACGGGACATGCGGTGGAACCAAATCATGAATTTCTTCCTCAATATCCAATTGCCTTAGGAAATGGGTCACCAATCCTCCATACCAGTAGCGCCATCTTTTGTTCTCACAAAATTTCACCATGTTGTGCCTCAGTACCGAAGCCACATTGATTTGCACCCCCTTCATGAGCATGTACACCAGCACCACCCAATCTTTGGTCACCTCAGTTGTGTGCGTGCATGGTAGAAGTGTACTACACACAATTTTTAATCACATTCTCGCCTCTTGGCTGAAATATGCATAGTGTAGGGTGGAACGTCTCTTCGTATCTTTAGTTCTTTCCCAACGAGCTGTGGAATCTACCCCACAAAGTGTGTGGCGTATGTCTCTATATGGAGGATCTTTTTTCATTTCCAAGTATGGTGTTGCATCAACATGTGGTGTTCCCAATAACTCATTTAGGACCCGTGTGGTAAACCGGATGACCTTCCCTCGGATTCCCACTTTTTTGGCTTTGTCCTTAACCTGTCTGCCAGTTTGCGTAGAATTCCCTCACTATAGTAAGGTTGCACTCTCCTTGATCCTGGAAGATGTATTGGATGCCCAATCTGTAGACCATCTCATGAATTCGGGGGAATTTCACTTGCAACCGTGCCTCATAAACATGCTCATCTCTGTGATACTTCGCTTCTTTTTGGGTTTCAAACCAGTCAAGCCCCCACATAATTACTTCTCTCTTCCCAAACTTTCGAGGGGGTGCCTATGGATTTGAAAGAGCTCCTGTCTTGGATGATTCCCCTTTGCATGACTTTTTGCTCCCCGTCCCTTCGGTAACCTATTTATTTCCTCTTGGAGGCATTGTACCTACAACACACACATTACACAAATCAGCCCAGTACAATTAGAGCTAGCTAAATCAGTGTTGTTATAGGTTTATGACAACCCCACACTTATTTTGCCAGCAATGGTGTCTATAGGTTGATGACATGAGGTACTCAGACTTCCCTCTTTCAACACAAGTTTAGTTCCGTCATCCGAAGACACCATATCCAATTAATTTTCACAAGTACATTCCAAACAATTCTCAAGGATTCTCTACCTTTATTTCAAGATTCAACACTATTCAGAGTCACCACTTCATTCCATGTACTACACATTCATCATAATTTTTCTTGAAGTTTTTAGAGTGACCCGTCTCTTTCTACTACTTACTTTGCTTTCCATAAACCAAGACCCAACACAAAACAAGAACAAAATTCGAAATCCACCAATATTAGTGTATCTACGAAAAATAATCTTCTTTTGTGGGTGTATTTCAAGCTTTCAAGCCTTCATCAATGGTGGAAAAAAGTTTTAATTCTTCCAACAAGATAAACCAAGTTTACACCTACAATTATTAATCATGGAAAGCATAAATAAGAAGTAGAGAGTGCTAGAAAGTAAAGGGAGATCTTACCTTGAGAGAGTATGGAACTTGTTTAATCTTGGAATGGACAACAATGGAGCGAAGATAGCAAATTTGGGAGAGAGGGAATGGTTTTTTTCAAAGGAGTTGGTCAAGATTTTGGGTCTTGGGTCGGTTGACCTTTGACCCTTGACTGAAAATGAGTGGACCGCCTAACAGGCATGGGGTACCGCACTCGAGGCACGCCAGCTAAGGGGATCGAGAGTTCTACACATGCTGTGATGCGCCTGCAGTGCGCCAGCCTCGGTGCTCGAGAGTTCGGGCTGTGGCGCATTGTGCCTAAGGTGCACCCTCCTGGGATTGAGTATGGGGCACCATGCCCGAGATGCACCCATCTGGGATTGAGTATGGGGTAACGCACCTGAAGTGCGCCTAACTACCCCTTCGGTAGTTTGGTCCCTGGGGTGGCGTGCCAGTGCTCCACCAGACCCCTGGGACTCAATTTTTTCGTTACTTACCTCCTCCCATGTCATCCTTGGCTGGCATTTTCCTTCTTTTTCCTATAAAACAACAAACCATTAGAAGAACGGTGGGTTGCCTCCCACCTAGCGCCTTAGTTTTGGTCGTGGTACGACTCATATTTTTGTATTTTGTTATTTTTGTCCTAAATTATTACAATACATTCGTGGGTTACCTCCCACTGCCTAATTTAACATCGTGGAATGACAGGGTGATTGAGGTTTTCTCCCTGTCTACATGCTCAGACCAATAATGCTTCACCCGTTGACCGTTTACCAAGAATGTACCTATTTTGTCAGCCTTTTGTAGTTCCACTGCGCCATGCAAAGTCATCCGCACTACCTCAAATGGTCCAGACCACTTAGACTTAAGCTTTCTAGGGAAAAGCTTCAGCCTTGAGTTGAATAGGAGGACACTTTAACAAGGTTCAAACGAGCGCGGAAGGATGTGCTTATCATGCCACCTCTTCGTCTTCTCCTTGTAGAGCTTGGCATTCTCATACGCTTGCAACCTAAACTTATCAAGTTCGTTAAGTTGCATTTGCCTCTTCTACCAAACCAGTTCGTCATCCAGATTTAGCTTCTTTATAGCCCAATAGGCTTGGTGTTCCAACTCGACTGGCAGATGAAAGGCTTTACCATATGCAAGCCGATATGGAGAAGCTCCAATGGGCATTTTGTAGGCAGTTTGGTACGCCCATAGTGCATCATCAAGTTTCTCTTCCTAATCCTTTCTCTGTGCATTCAAAACCTTCTCTAGAATCTGCTTCACTTCCCGATTCGATACCTCAACCTGCCCGCTCATTTGGGGATGATATGCAGTAGCTACCTTGTGACGCACCCCATACTTAGCAAATAATTTGCTGAACCAGTTATTGATGAAGTGAGTTCCACCATCACTAATTATAGCTCGTGGAGTACCAAATCTTGTGAATATATTCTTCTTGACAAACTTCAATACAACCTTTGCATCATTGGTTGGAAGGGCCACCGCTTCTACCCACTTAGACATATAATTCACCGCAACAAGTATATACTTATTTCCAAAGTAGGGTGGGAATGGTCCCATAAAGTCAATTCCCCATACATCAAAGATCTCCACCTCAAGGATTTCTGTAAGGGCATCTCATGCCTTCTCGATATATCTCCAGTCCTTTGGCATTGATCACAACCCTTGACGAAAGCTGCCATATCTTTCAATATCGTAGGCCAATAGAAGCCTGACTGTAACACTTTATGTGCGGTGCGCTCCCCTTCATGATGAACCCTATAAGGAGAAGAATGACAACTCTTTAAGATCTCCCTCACATGACTTTTTAGAATAAATCTTCTAATTATTTGATCCGGACCTTGCATGAAAAAATAAGGCTCATCCCACAGATAGATTCGAGAGTCGTGATATAGCTTCTTCTTCTGTTGTGTGGTGGATTCTACACCCACTCACTACAAGATTGACAAGATCAGCATAACATGGAAGCTCAGTAACACTCATAGCTAAGATTTGTTCATCTGGAAACTCTTCTATGATCTGCCCATCATTGGGCACATGAGACCAATCTTCAAGCCTGGAAAAATGATCTGCTACTTGGTTCTCTGTGCCCTTTTGGTCCTTTATCTCCTAATCGAACTCTTGCAGCAACAAAATCCACTGAATAAGTCTTGGCTTCGCATCCTTCTTGCTGAATAAATAGCGAATAACAGCATGATCTATATATACAATCAATTTCATTCCCACAAGATAGGAGCAAAACTTGTCAAAAGCAAAGACTAACGCCAATATCTCTTTCTCCGTGAATGTGTAGTTGGTTTGAGACGAATCAAGTGTCTTACTCATATAGTATATAGAATGGAATACCTTATCAACTCTATGGCCCAGCACAACTCCAACTGTAACATTACTCGCGTCACACATAAGCTCGAAAGGCAGCTCCCAATTTGGAGCAATCAAGATAGGAGCTTCAATCAAGCTCTTCTTCAGATTCTCAAACGCCTTGACACAGTCATCGCTGAATTCATACTTGACCTCTTTCTCAAGCAGCTTGCATATTGGCCTGGAGATCTTGGAGAAGTCTTTAATGAAGCATCTGTAGAAACCTGCATGACCAAGAAAACTACGAATGCCCTTCACAGAGACTGGAGGTGGTATCTTCTCAATAACTTCTATCTTCGCGCCATCCACTTCTAGCCCCATATTTGATACTTTATAGCCAAGGACAATGCCTTCCATGACTAAACAGTGGCACTTCTCCTAGTTAAGCACCAGATTCGTCTCTTCGCACCTCGCCAATTCCCTATCCAGATTTCGAAGACAAGTGTCAAACAACTTCCCAAACACGGAGAAGTCATCCATGAATATTTCAACGATCTCTTCCACCATATTGGAAACAATAGCCATCATACACCTCTGAAATGTAGCCGACACCTTACAGAGCCCAAATGGCATATATTTGAAAGCATATGTGCCATAAGGACAAGTAAACATCATCTTATCTTGATCCTCTGGCGCTATGGCTATTTAATTGTAGCCAAAATATCCATCTAAAAAGCAAAAGTACTCCTGGACAGCTAACCTGTCCAACATTTGGTCAATGAATGGGATGGGGTAGTGATCTTTTCGGGTGGCTTCATTCAATTTCCGGTAGTCCATGCAAATCCTCCACCCAGTGACTGTACGTGTTGAAATTAGTTCATTCTTCTCATTTGTGATAACCATCATCCCCCCTTTATTGGGGACACATTGCACATGGCTGACCCACTTGCTATCTGAGATGGGGAAAACAATACCTGCATCTAGCCACTTGATCACCTCTTTTCTCACTACATCCTTCATAGGAGGGTTCAATCTTCTCTGATGCTATGCCATGGGCTTATACCCCTATTCCATGTATATCATATGCATGCAGAATGACAGATTGATCCCATGAATGTCATACATCTTCCACCCAATTGCTCTCTTCCTCTTTCGCAACACTGCTAGGGCCTCTTTTACCTGTGCTTCATTCAACCCGGTTGCTAGGATTACTGGAAGCGTATCATCTTTATCCAAATATGCATACTTCAGATGAGGTGGAAGTGGTTTCATTTCTAACTTCGGGGCTTCTTTAATAGACTTTATTAAGAGGCTCAAACTCAGTAGCGCTACACAATGCACAAGATGCCTCCAAGCATTGAATCATTTCATGTGCCGCTCCATCTCCATACAAATCTGTCCCTGTGAGGTCCCTCTCCAATGGATCTGTGGAGGTTATGAGAGGTATCCTTGATTCTATGTCCACCACAGTAATAGCCGATAAGTCCTCATATAACGCAGGCAACTTCATTGCCATATAGACATTGAAGACTTCCACCTTGTCATGTGCTCATGGTGAGCTGCCCTACTGCTACATCTATCAATGCTCTGCTTGTTGACAATAATGGACATCCCAAAATAAATGGAACTTCTGGGTATGGTTCAAAATCCAAGATCACAAAATCCACCGGAAAGATCAACGACCCAATCTGCACCTCAGGTCTAGCCAATGATCTGTCTTCTAGCTACAGAACAATTGTAGTGGTGCGAGGACTACCCAATTCTTGAAGACTAAAGATGGCATTAGGTTGATACTTGCCCCAAGATCGCATAGTGCTCGAGCTATAACTTTCTGGCCAATGGTGATCTCAATAGTGAAACTTCCCGGATCCTTCAATTTGGTTGGCAATCTGTTCTGAATCTGAGACGTGCATACCTCTGTGAGAGCGACTATGGCATATTCGGTCAGCCTATTCTTGTTTTCCAAAATATATTTGATATACTTCGTATAATTTGGGACTCCTTAGAGAACATCTATGAGGGGGAGATTAAGGTGTACCTACCTCAATAGGTCAAGAAATTTCTTGAATCCAGCCTCCTCTCTCTGTTTGATCAACTTCTGTGGGAACGGTGGAGGAGGCTTCACAATAACTGCATCTTCTTTCACCTCTATCTCTGCCCTAGCTTTAGCCTTTCCGGTTGTAACCTCAACTACCTTGGGATCTGCTTTCTTTGGTGCCAACTCTTCCAGCACTAAACCACTTCTAGTGGTGACTGCATTCACCTGCTTTGGATTTGGGTCAGTATCACCTGGAAGACCACCCTGTGGTCTCATATTTTGTGCTCCAGCCAGCTGCCCCACTTGGTTTTCTAAATTCCAAATAGCTATTTTCTGATCTTTCATATCTACTTCATACTTATCTTGGCTCTCCATGATCGACTTCAGCATGTCCTCTATGTTTCTAGGCACGGCCACAGGCTTATTGTTTCCAGCAAACTGTTGATTCTGCCCTTGTGGCCTGAATTGATTCTGGACTTGGTTGTTTCTATATGACAAATTATTTTGCAAGTTTGCATTGTATGCATTGCCATAATTCTGATTTTCACCTCTCTGAGCATAACCCACAAAGTTCACCGAATCTGGATTCGCTGCACAATCTTTTGATAGATGGTCTCCCCCACAAGTATCACAAAACTAAAGAGTTGCTGACTATACTGCATTAACCTGTGCCTGACTATTCCCAAGAGCTAACTTGTTGAGAACTGTATCTATGTTGCTCATCTGATTAGCCATAGACTCCACCTTGGCAAATAAAGCCGTGTTGGAATCTACCTCAAGCAATCCAGCTACCTTCTTAGGTGCAGTTCTACTAGCATCAATGTTCTATTCCGAATTACTCTGTGCCATCCTCTATAAAAGAGTATACAACTGATCATATGTCTTCTCCAGTGCTTGCATGTCTGCTGTAAAATCTAGTAGAATCTTTGAATAAGGCTCAAGCCCTTCAATGAATATATGTACCAACACCTCATTGGTCTGTTGATGATGAGGGCATGCCATAAGGAGGGCCTTAAATCTCTCCTAAGCCGTGTATAGATTTTCACCATCTTCCTACATGAAACTCAAAATCTCGCTCCTCAGCTTAGCTATCTTCCCAGATGGAAAGAAACGCATCAAGAATTTTTGGGCCAAATCATCCCATGAGGTAATGGAGTTCGGTGGTTCCACTCTCAACCATCTTCTCGCGTCCCCAAGTAGAGAGAACGAAAACAATGTCAGCCTTACGTAGTCCTATGTGACCCCAGTTGGTATGAACGTATCACTGATTTCCTAAATTTTTTGGATATGATGCGGTGGGTCCTCGTGTGATAAGCGCGTGAACTGACCATTGGTGTGCAAGAGTTGCATCATACTCTATTTGAGCTCAAAACGACCGCTCGGTGTGGGTTTCTGGATGTTGTTGGTAACATTAGTCACGAGTGGGATTGCCATATCACGCACTAGCCTTGGTGCTGCCATTTCTGCGGGAACAACTTCTGGTTGTTCAACTAACTGGATTGTCTCCTCATCCACCTCCTAAAACTTGATAGGATAAAGTGCTGCTGCCCTTCTCCTTTGATGAAATAGTCGTTCAGGTTTAGGGTGTGGCTCTACTAAGTCTTTCTTCCTTTCCATCTTGTTGATAGTTCAAAGTTTGTACCTGCAGATTTTACCAAACGCTAAGATCAAGTTGTCAATACTTGAATAATAAAGCCGTATAAGAAAAGTTAGAACTTTGCTAATTTCTAAGTCCCCGGCAACGATGCCAAAAACTTGTTAGGCGACTTCCCACTCACACACAAGTGTACGTGGTCGTACAAGTAATATAGACTGGTTAGTCTGGATATTATACCCAAGGGACTTATGACTTAACAAGCGTACCACTTTATTCGTATACTGCTAAAATAAATAAGTATAAAAGTAACTAGAGTATGAGTTTGTAGTAATTGAATAATTAAAGTAAAATTGACAGAATGAAATGCAGGTAAGTAATGATTTTATCGGTTCCAAGTTTATAGAGAATTCTAGGGTTATAGCTTTATTACGCAATCCTAAGTAGTAGTCACTTGAATCGACTTGTTTATTCACCTAGTTGTTGATTCTGGGGTTGATGTTACAACTATGGTCTTCCGAGCATCTAGTTGCCTATTTAAAATAGCATCACAACTACATCATTGAGCGGGGATGTGACATCTTATTTTAAAAACATTTATATATCTTCCCATATGAACCAAGCAAGGCGTTCTAGGTATATTCCTATCCTAGTCGCTAACCTACCCTTTACGTTACAAAAGAGAGGTCTTGCTCCTTATATTCCTCGATCTACCTTGATGATTCTTCTCCTGAGTTCACAACAACGTTATATATTTATCTTAACGGTGGCCAAGCATCAAAATACTAAACACAGGAATATAAGAACAACTAATAATGGCAAACGAATAATCAATCCAAATTCATACTAAATATTCATGCATTTGTAGCCATAACCCCAGAACAAGGGTTCTTAGCCACTCATACTACTCAAAAACAAAGATAATAATATTTTCATCCAAAGTTATGACTAAGAAAAGGAAGAAGAAAAGAAACCTAATGGTGAAATCTCTTCTCTGCCTTCTGCTCTCCAAACATATGACCGAACCCTTCAAAAAATGCACAAGGTTCTATTTAGAGGGTTTTGGAAATAACCCCTTTTCCTTCTTGGACTCGGACTTAGAATAAGCTAAAAATTCCAGTCTGGACAAGGTTGGCGCGGCGCACCCGAGATGCGCCTAACTTGGGCTTCACCAGTTTTTCCTCTGGGGAGGTGCGCCTGCAGTGTGCCAGGCTGCCCCTGCAGTTGTTTAGGCCATGGGGCAGAGCGCCTGCAGTGCGCCAGGCTTCCCTTTGATGGTTTAAGCCTATTTTCCTCTCTTTACATGCTCCCAAACCTTCCGCTACATTGCATCCCTGCTTTCTACATCCGAATCATCTTCCAATGGTCACTTTCCCGCGTCATTTCACCTACAAACACCTAATCATATCTGTTAGTAAAATATATAGCAATTCAACTTAAAACACATAATATATAGTAAGTAATGCTCTTAAAACATAAGGTAAACATAGGTAAAATATGATAAACGGGCATATAAATATGCCCAAGATCAATCGCAACCAAAACCTCAAAAGCTGATGATTTGCCCTTAAGAATGGTGTCACTCAGTCTATCATTGGGCCAATTCATCTATCTAAATCGGTATGGCTACAAAAAGTGGATCAACCTAACCATCACAATCAACAGGCACATGTGATTCACACATGCCAAAGTACGGGTCGCACGTACAACGCACATGCCAACAGTGGGCATGTGCGAAGCTCATGTGGTTTGTACATCGACATGTGTGATTCTGTGTTCCCAGCTCTGACAAGCTCTATCTAGCCTAACGGGTACTCAGACTTCCCCTAGATCCAAAACATCCAACACACCTAAAAAAAACAAAGAAACTACAAGAAAAGAAACTAACAACCTAAACCATCAACTCCATCCATAACAACAAACAAACCCGACGAGGGCACATCAATATAAAAATAAGCTTGATAAGGGCACATCAATATACACCAATAAAAACAATATCCAAAATAAAATAGCAGGCCAGATAAAGTGCCAGCCACCCCCAACTAACAACGTGCAGTGACTTCACTGCATTAAAATAAGATAAGAGTTTGAGGGGTCTCCCTGAAGGGTGTATCACTCAGCACCAGAACTGCTAGGTCCAGAAAGGACCTAGTCTCCCTCATCAGTATCTTCCTCAGCCTCAGACCCACATGGCTTCCTCAAAGTGCTTATTATCTTCGTGAGGAACTTGCTTTGCCTCCTATCATGATCCCTCTGCTTTTTCTGTCGCCTTTCCTCCTTAGCCAACCTCTCCTTGATGTGCTACTGCTAGCTTTCTACACTAGCTAGTGTAGGGCAACTAGGAGTAGTAGATGATAACGGCTCGGATACCGGTATGGTGGAACTCTCGCCCGAACCATAAGGTAAGCCTGCTAGAATCTGGCAAAGATGGGCATCCATGCCATAGACTTGGCTGGAGATGTGGTGGAGTGTCGGAGGTCCAATCCTGAGGGGACCAATAGCCTCTGCAGCAGCAACCGACTCATGTGCCTCGCTGGACTCAGGAAATAGACCAAATGATGGTGAATCCACGTCTATCTTCTTCTTTTTCGATGCTTGTAAGGGGCCTCTCTTCTTCAGAGGGTGAATCAATTTTTTGGCTTCCTCTCATTTTCACCATCCCTCTTTGCAACCCTGGATGCATAGCATAAGTGAGTGATCAATGAAGGAAAAAACAGAATCTTGCTACCATCAATGACCACTTGTTGAATTTCATGCATGATCAGTTGCCCTACATTCACCGGAAGACCCTCCATCATAACACAAATGACCTTTGCTTTATCAGGGGTCACAACGAATTCATTCTTTGAAGGAATAACTCAAGCACAAATGATCGAAAGTCAAATACGGGCCTCAAGGTTAAACTCGAAGGATTCAATTCTCATATTCAATGTTATCCATTGCGGGACTGTGCCATCATATAAGTGCTCCAAAAACCATTTGGTCCCCAACTCTGTAGCTCGGGCTTTGTATGTGGCATTATCGATATTCCAGAGGTGGTAGTATCATAGATTAACTCCGGATCAAAACGAACCAACACTCCCCAAACCATCACAACCAAGTCATTGGCGAAGTCTGTCTCAGCCGCATTAGCATAAAATTCATGGACCACGACAAAGTTTGCATTGATATGCTTGGCGGTGAAACACAACCACCCACTAGCAACCAACTTTCCATGGAAGTCAGCCCATTTCTCCTCCAATCCATCCAACATAATACCTCGCTCCCTCGTGATTGGCTTTGTCAAAAGATGGTCATATAGTTAGGAGCACTTGAGGGAGACGAAGGTTCCTTGGTCAAAGTACTCTTTATCGTCCACTTAGTTGGCATCTTCATGTTTAATTTCAGCCATTTTCAAGCTTAAAGTACCTACACAAGGAACAAGATTATCAAACAATGATATAGGCATATAGAGAAACATAGTGGGACATGATTAGTCCAAATAAATGAGCCAGAACGATCCCGAGCAGAGCTGGACAGAGTTGCTATTTTTGGGACTGTGAAAACTGGTCATCGCGATTGCGAACCTTACAATAGCGATCGTGAAGACAAAATTATTTTTTTAGAAAATTAAAGCATCACGATCGCAGAATGGGGCATCGCGATCGCAAAGCGTAGGGAAGTTGGTCATCGCGATCGTGGTATTTGGGCATCGCAATCGCGATGGTCATCTTCTTGCCCAAAAAAATTTCTTTCAGACATTTCATTGAGCAGGTGCTTTTCACCCCTTAGTTCACCATTTTTATACCACGTGGAGCGTCACCTTTTATCCAAAAAATCAGTAAAACCAACAGATTTCTAACCCCCAACCAGATTTCACCCCTGAAATTATACCACACACCCAATTCACACATGTTGTAAGCAAGAAGGACACTACTTGAGTGTTTAAAATCATTTACTTTAGCACAATAAAGGTGGATTGAAGAAGAGGAAATGGAGATCATGCTTGAGGAGTTGCAAAGATGCTTATGGAATTGAAGTTGATGGAGTGTATTATTCTTGCCTTTAGGAGAGAAAAGAACCAAGTTTCAAAGCAGTTTTTTGCTTTTGAAATGGCTTGTTTGAACTTTTAATACCTGGTAACTGTTCAGTGTCTCGTGGTCGCGAGGCTCTATCACACGATTGTGAGGATTTAAAATCACCCAAATCCACGCAATTGCAATGTGTTCACGTGGTCATGAAGAGTCAGGAAGAATTTACCTCATCACGATCGTGAGGGTCAGGTGTCGCGATCGCGATGCCTTAGCATCATCTGAGTTTTCTGAATTTCTGCACAGTGCACTATTTTGACTTGCGAAACCGGGTGCGACAAGCACTTTAGGAGGTGCTGAGAAAAATGATCATACCTCTGTCTTTGCAACTGATGTGGGGCACCACTAGTATGGTGGGGTGATCGCCTATGAAAATATGGCCTAACATTACCTCTTGGATCTCCATATGACCCAGTAGATCTAGCCCTTTTATTTTTATCCCTTTCTCGGCTTTGGTTATCTCCAATTCGTACTTCAAGGTCCTCTGCAGTCTGAGCAATAGCCTGTATCTTAGAAATATTCATATCCTTTTGTGTGGATGCTATCGTTAATCCCTTAATCAATTCATCCTTAAGGCCACCCACATATCGATGAACTCTAGATCGCATCGTACTCACAATATCGAGGGCGTACCTGACTAAAGAATTAAACTTGAGGCTGTACTCTCGAACACTCATATTGCCCTGCCTAAGGGCTAGAAACTGATCAAGTATGGCCTCTCGAACCTCCTGTGGAAGATAGTGAGCTAGGAAGGCGTCTAAAAATTCCTCCCATTCAGCTGGGGGTGCATTTGATCCTCTAGACCGATCCCAAGCCTTGAACCACAAAATGGCTACATCTCTTAACCTGAAAGATGCAAACTCCAGTGCCTCCACTACTGTTGCATGCATGACTCGAAGTACCCGATAAGTCTGATCAATAAAATCCTGAGGATCCTCACGTGGGTCAGAGCCTATAAATATAGGAGGACTTAGGCTGATAAACTCTCAAGCCCTAGAACTTTCTGAGCCACCTGAACTAGCACTCGCTGATGCCCCAATTTGTTATTGCTGTGTGGCTACCATCTAGGTTAATAATCGAACTGCACTCCTGATATCCTGGTCCTCTGCTTTAGGTGGAGGATTTGCAGGTGCTGGTTCATCTGTAGCTATCTCAGGTGCCACTGGAGCAGGTGGGGTCAGGGGTACTGGATCCCCTCTAGTCTCATCAGATACTTGATGAACTGGGATCTATGGTGTCGGTGATTCACTTTGAGCCTCAAATCTATCCATTCGGATAGGGGGGGAATGACTAGTACCTTCCCCCATATCCGTTCCAACTTGTCGGCTACTCATTTGTCTGGTCACAGGCATTTCTATAAACAAGGAAAAGAAAAGCATGAATTAGACTTCAAATATCTTATGACCTCACTCTATTGCACGATCTAGCAAATGAAAGAAGGATAAAAAATCCTAGATGTCCCGTCGCCTCATGATTATAGGCATGGTGCACAACACACCCATAAGCAAGGCTCTACTAGACATGGCTTGTAGACTCCCTGGGATTCGACGTGATCTGATACCAAGTTTTTCATGCCCCAAACCATGGGAGGCATGACCGGCACCCAGAGCCCCAAAAGGTCGAGGGATCCAAAATAGAGTGTATCTCTATTGAACCTGCTGGGGGTCTGAGACTGACAAGGTCTCTAAGAATAGCAATTTGAAACACTGAAAGCTCAATAGTAGGTAAACAACTCAAGGCCGACAAGGCTATTATCATAGTAGATAGCTAATAACAAGGCCGACAAGGCCATACCCAACACTGATATACATATACACGTCTACAAGCCTCTAGGAGTAAGTAAAATATCTCATATCCAGGACAGGGCCCTGTACTACCCATAAGATGTACATATACATAACCTGGTCAAAATATAAGCTAGACCTCTGACTCGTCAGCTCCAGGAAGAATGGAGCTTACCAAAATGGCTGAAATCTGTAACTCCTATTGAAGAGGTCTGTCTAGACCTGCAGGCATGAATGTAGTTCCCCCACAGGCAATGGGGACGTCAGTACATGTACTGGCATGTAAGGGGGAAACATAATAGTAAGTCGCAAGTAGTAAATCTGAACAAGATATAATATGAAACTTGTAAACTGTAATTGGTAAGACTCGTTAAGATCTTTTCTCCTTTATTCTTTTTAGAACACAACACATGCATTAACTCACACTGCAACTCACTCTTTATAACCCACGCTGAACCACAGTAGCGCCTCGGCGCACCCTGTATATAATGGCCTTAATATAGCAGTAGCGCCTCGGTGCACACTATGTATATAATGGCCTCAATATGGTAGTAGAACCTTGGTGCACACTATGTATATAATAGCCACAATATGGCAGTAGTACCTCGGTGCACACTAACACGCAATCCACGCGTAATAAGTGTATTACTAGATTGACCTTCAAAGATACTCTTGTTAGTTATAGAGGTTCATTTAGATAACTTCTTTAGCCTTGACTTACTAGATGTTAGACTCAACTTACCAAACACATATGAATGGGGATTTGACTTGCTAACCTTCCTTTTATACTTTCTAAAGCTTGATTAGGGATCACAACACAAAGAAGAAACTCGACAAAAGGATAACTTACGTTTCATGCAAAAAGAATCAGATTTTAATAAGAAGGAGACTTGAAGCACCATAATGTATCACTTAGTTCCTTAAGACTTGTTAAGTTGCCAAATCAGCACTCTTACAACAGAATACTCAAATTCCTTCTTTTGGGGTTTTAGAGTTCCATTTCTAGATTCATGCCGATAAGGAATAAAGAAGCCTTAACATGCCTTGTTCCTTTCGAAGATTGCGCTTACCACAACTTGGACTTTATTTTATTAAGTTAATCTACAACACAAGGGTATAATTAATCAAATATTATCTCTTAAACCTGATGCAACCTTTCCAAAACAGTAGCTAAACATTTCTCGGGCAGATTTATGTATTGGCATTAATAAAAGGGTGTATCGTCATACCTTTCTCCCCCATTCCAATACACATAACACACACACCAACCTAAAGACTAAAACCATACAAAACACATCAAGCATCCCTTACACAACTCACCATACAAAAATACAATAGCAACACATTGAATCCACGGCTTCCGATCGCCGTCCCGTGAGTTCTTAACAACAATTCAACAACAATTGTCCATCCGAACTTCAATCCAAAAATATGATTATGGGCAGATTACTTAACAAACTTGAAGGGGTATTTTTATCCTCTTTTTATTGATGCCTTGAAAAGCTTAAGTACCCCCTACACATACACCAACAAGAGAAGAAGAAATCTCTTAATTGTTACACAATTTCTATGTGTTCAATCTTAAGAAAGGGGCTGCCATAGTTCATGTCTTTATTACCATAGGATATCCTAGATATATGTAGTAGATTAGTACCAAGATAATAAGTTGTTTAACTCACCTTAATCTGGAATAAATCTTGATCTTCTTAGAACCCTAAAGTGAGAAAGGGGCTGCCAAAATGAAAGAGGATAAGAGAGAATTTTCCAGATTTTTGTGATCAATATTGATCAACAAAAGGTCTGTATAAAGGGGCCTTTTGGCCGACTTTTTTTGAGTATATTTGGGCCAAAATGGGTCAAGAAACTTGGGCCAAAATTATCTTTTGCTTGGGCCTCAAAAGGGTTAAGTTTTGTTGCTGATTTTGGGCTTCTCTTGGGTCAAAATGTGGTCAATATTGGTGGCTACCTTTTGTAGTTGTTTGGGACAGATTTGGTTGTGCTTTGATGGGCCAACTTTAAGCTTCATTTGGGCTACCATTAGGTCTAATAATCCATGATGTTGCTGCCCGTAATCGGCCCTCGGAACTTAGTTCGTTAGCGTAGTTAGGTGATGCACCTACTTGTCACCTAAGAGCTTAGATAAGTCGGGCAAGCACCTCACTTGTTTTATCTCATTTTCAAAACTCTCATCCTTCTACTTTAACTTAACACTTATATACATTTGACCATTTCAAATTCTAGGCCAAAGTACCCCTTCACAATCTTGAGCTCAAGTACCTTCGTCGATATTAACTTAGTCATATAGGTTTTGAAAGGTACGGGGTGTCACACTTCACCATCTAGATCTCCACTTGGAAGACTTGAACCTTTGACCCAAATTTGAATCGAACTTCCGGTGAAAGTCATGAGATGAAGGTGTGAACATAAGAAGTCCATTTTCTTAGTGTCACATTTTGCACTTTTTAGCCTTCAAGTGAGGAAGGTCTCCTTGCCTTCTTTCCATGACAACTTTAAAATCGGATAAACTTTGATCCATCCTCCTTCCAAGGTCTTCCAAAAGCTTGATTACTTTGACTCTCGTCCATTCAAACAAACTCAAGGTTGACAAGTGGTTGGAGTAAGATTTGGGCGTCTCCACCTTCAAACTTGTCTCATTTATAGCATCCTCACTTTTGAATGAACTAGAGTCTTTCATGATGAACCATTGCATCTCTAGTATCATTCTTTTTCTTTCGGCATCGTGATCATTATATGGATTAGTTGGTTGACACAACACCTTCAAGCTATGAGCCTTCCTTGTGTCTTCCTTTTCGATAGGGAACAACTCAAAACTACTACCCATAATTGTGCACGTGTCAACACGAGCATTCAAATCGATGTCCAAATTTTGGATAGCAATTTCAAGCATCCTCTTGCTTTGACTTCTCTTAGCATGCCTTTTCAACAATACCTCTAACATTGATAGCATTCTCTCACGTTGTTCTCCATAGGCCTCAAGTTGGTGAGCGTGGTTTAACACCCATTCTAGGCTCACAACCTCACCCAATACAAATTTCTCTTCTTGTTGGGGTTCAAGCACTACCGGTACGGATTCACTTTTGGGCGATTCCATGTTTTGAAAATCTTCATCATCATCCCCAAAGTGAATTTGATTGATCTTGATGTTCGAGACATGTTCATTTGCTTGGCTTGGTGGTTTTTCTTCATCAATTTGATCGAGAGGAGTAGATAAATCTGCCATGAGTTGTGTGGCACGATTTTTCTCCTCTTCTTCTATAGCCCTTGCATCCACGAAGCCTTGATTTATGGATTTCAAACCCTCCTCTTGGGTTTCTAGTGAGGTCAAGAGGGTGTGGAGCTTTGCCTACATGCCTCCTTTGCTTGCTACGTCATGGTTTCTATTAGGATCATAAGCACCACTAGCAACATGGTTAGCATAAAAGGGGGGTGGAGGATGGTCATTAGGGAAATTGCTCCAATATCCATCACGACTGCCACACAAATAGCAATTTTGCCTATTATAGGAACAAGAAGGTGAATACCTCCCTCTCCTAGGGCTAATTTTACATTTTTGCCAATGGTGGGGTCCTCCACAATAACAACAAGGGTTGCAACCACCAACATCTCTATCATTTCAAGATGCCATGAAGTCAATCACAAAACAAAAGTAAAACAAAAGAAAAACAACTATTCACACAACTTGAACTAGAGTAAGTAAACTCAAATTCTAAACTAACTCAATACACCAAATTGTTCCCCGACAATGGCGCTATTTTTGATAAACGCTCAAATCGTTCTCTTAAAGTTAGAGATCACGGTGATCGCCAGAGCAAAACAAAATTTGTAATTCCCAACGAGTGTCGAGTTCATACCCAAGGGAACAATGTAGTCGCGATTGAGCTAATAGAGAATCCAAGTAACTTATTGAAGTTCAATTAACAAAAAGGAGAAAAGATATCTAAAAGGGGGGATTTTAGACTACAACTAAAGATAAAAGAAAATAAAATAAAACATAGGTTGATCAATGTCTTTCACCTTGCTTTCACCAAGCAAGGACAACAAGAGAGACTTGGGAATGGGAATTCAAATCACAAGACTTGCACCCGGTTGACACGTGGGTAGTCTTAGTTGAAGGGTATGCCTAACCATCTTTTGACCAATCGAGCATATATCTCGTGTGTTCTCTCGAACCACTATGAGTAAGAAATAAACCAACCAAATAACTTGGGTGAGTTGGGTTATCTCTAACCCCAACTCTTAGATAGGAGTTTCCGGTAATCAAACTATCTTTAACCTTGGTCTAGAGTGGAAACCCTCCCTACTAATGAATCTTCCCGAATTTGAGAAATCCTCTCTCTAGTAAAAACCTAAATTAGCAAGCTAAGTCAATGTTTGCAACCATTGACTATAATTTCAAGCGTGGAGGATTCAATAGACCCAAATAATCAAACAAGAACAAAATCTATATATGAATTAAATACCCAAAAAAGTATTATCTCTAATACAAAACCCAAAATCTCAAGTCAACAATACACCAATAAAATAGCAATTAAGAACAAGAGTTTGAAGAATGGAACTAAGGATTTTACAATAAAGAGCATTCAAATCTTTACTCCTATGGTGTTGGTTGATGAACTTGCTCTCCAAGCTTGCCAAAAGTTGTGAGAATAGCCAAAGATTTGTTCCCAATCAGATGGGAAAAGTTTTATGGCAATTGGGGTTTCCAAAAATGGGAATTTCCAAATCTGTCCTTCAGCTGATGACACCTTCATCGTGATCGCGTGCATGACCTTTGCGATCGCGAGGCTCTACAATTTCCTTCCACACGGTCGCGTGACCCCACATTCGCGGTCGCGTGGCTTTGAGTTCTGCCAATGCATCACAATCACGTGACACACTCTCGCGGTTGTGATGGCCAATTTGATTCCAGTGCCCAACAGCTCCCTTTTTGCTCCATTTGACTTGTTTTCACTTGAATCTTTCCCGAACACTTCTAAAACACAGAAATCTGCAAAATAGAAGTATTTTGTGTCAAATTGCATTACTTATCCACTTCATACTAGCAAAAGCATAAGATTAGAAGCTAAATAAGTTGGTAGAATACCAACTTATCATTTAGCCACTCATAATCGAATTCACAATTACCAAATTAATGTAATTCATACAAGAATTAAGTAATGAAAAAGAGAAGAATAAAAACCCAAATGGAAGCCTCCCTCTTGTCTTTTTCAATCTCAAGTCATCTAAGAATGGTTATAATTGAAGCTAAGTATCCTATTTATAGTGTAGGACAATTTGTACCCCAAAAAACCAAGTCTGTAGCACTTTGAAATCGCAGAGCATAAGCTCTGTGACACCCTCGTATCGCAGTGACACACTGCCGTGGAACCCTCTATGTGGTGTCACAATGCCGTGGCACCCTCTTATCGCGGAGGCTTACTGGAATTTTCCATTCAAGTTGTGACCATCTCTGTGCCATGCCAATAAAATAAAGTGTAGCTTTCGTGGCACGGGAGCACGTTTTAGCTTCCAATTTCCCACTCTAATGCAATCTCTCCAACTTCCTTTGTGTTTCATGGTTTGTAGTTGCCTTTAAACACCTCTTTAAGCTTGTCTTGCTTCCCGTCATTGATCATAACACATTCACTCATCCATAAGCTCATTATTTATGCCAAATCAAGCTCGATCTTTGCAAATGTCTCAACCTGAAACACTAATCATATCCATCAGCTTATGAACACAAGTTAAGCTTATTCAAATTAATATATATGTAATGTAGCTCAATAAATAGACACAAGTATGGACAATAATTAGCCATTGGACATATAAATACGCCCAAGATCACCACCCACACTTATAATCTTGTTCGTCCTTGAACACTCTTTACATTACTCACAATCAAGGGATACTCTAACCTCACTATTTGAACTAAGACAAACAAGCTAGAACTACAACGACTACATAAATAGCAAGTTCTACCTTAGGCATGTCATATTGCAATTTAAACACATGAATACTACTTCAAGACTTCCTAACCTCAAGAATTGACTCTATCCAGTTGGCAAACTCATGCACATTACTCAACTAAGAGATCATATAAGTCACATATCCATCATTAAACATGCGCCCTCACCACAAGAGAGTCACCTATATTCACTCACACATATGCAAATTATCACAAAAATGGGTGTACGAATCAGATTTTGCTCACTCTCACAAAGAATTCACATGTGACATGAGACGAACCATAATCTTGCCCTTAGTGTAGTACTCCACTAATATCAGAATGTCAAAGCGCAAGATCAAGTAGGACTTTAAGGGGTGTAATATAGGCTAAGAAACGGGTAGGAACTATTATGTTCAGTAATAATGACTAACCTTCCCAAGAGCTTTAATACACTACAAACTATGTTAAACTTATCCCCAACTAACCTATTTTACACCACTGTTATCTTCCCAACTCTCTTTTGTTTTTCCCCATCTCTTTAAGCTAGCTTACACATCTTTAGTAGGAAGTATTTTTTATTAACATATGATTCACTTCTTTTGATTAATTTTTCTTTTTATTACATTACTCCCTACCAACAACATATAAACCTTTTTAACATACCAGAAGATATTTCCTTGGGGCTTCAACTTTACTTTTTCCTTCTTCAAATTTTACACTCATTAACATCTTAATTTCTAAACTAAAGCACTTAGGAGTTTTGGACCGAATTGCGGTCAATTGAAAGAAAGGAATCAACTATATATGAGTCTACCAAAAAATAGGCTAAAGATTCAACGGGGCTAACTAAGGTCATGCAAAAAGGGTAGATAAAGAGGGTATAGAACATGGCTGCCAAAGAAATGCCTATATCATCTCCTAAACTCAACATTCTTTATTTCACTTTGTAAACACATGGGGCAAGTTCTAGACATCAAAATACAACATGGAATATAACAAAAACCTCACTCATTCTTGGAACATGTTCAAATCAAGAAGGATACCTATAGACTCTCAACCAAGCAATTGCAAGAATTCAAATTTAAGTCAACATCACAAAAGAGTCAGATAAAAGAGCCTAGGTGTCTCACAGTAGTCATTCAGTTTTTCACATCATGCCATAAAATTCAACACTTAATCTTGTAACAAGTAATCATGTGTAGCACCTATCAAGAGCATCTCTATTTATTCCCAATGATTTTTTTTAGATTTACTCCTAAAAATTAAAAAGGATATTGAGTTTAAAGGGCTCCCCCTCAAAAAGAACTAAAAAAACTGAGGGGTGGGTGAAGTGTGCTTTTATTAAACAGAACCTTCACAAAAACTGAAAACAAACAAAGATAAAATCTTTTTGTAATTTTTATAATTTAATCAAAAACTTGAAAAAAAATAAAAAATCCTATAGATCACTTCACCCTAAACAAATCAGAAGATTCCCATCCCACACTTAAAATCATACTTTGTCCCTAAAGTATAAATTAAAAGTAAAGATAGAAATATTTCTTGAGGCCTCTAGGCCTAGCTAGTAGTATCAAGTTCATCAAAGAGGTCCGAAGGACCCCACACTTAGTGTTTTCCATGTTCCTTAGCTAAGATTTTGGGTTATCAGACTTCCCTTCAACCTGCCAACTCAACAAAAAATAAAACTAAAGGTTATACTAAAGAAATAAAAAAAAAAATAGAAATAACTACCTTAACTTAGGTTGCCTCCCAAGTAGCACCTGATTTATTGTCATGGCATGACTCACATCATAACTCTTATCCACATTCTCTCATCCTCTTCCTTCCACTCGAGGCCCATCTTCTCCTTCTTTTCTACTCTCTCGTGTGCTCAAAATTGAGGTCTTCAGCCTTTCTTACACCTATCTTCTCAGGATTCCATTTAAGTTTTGCAGGTTTAGGCTTATTGTTCAACTTGGGCAACTCCATGAGAGAGTCCGAAGAGGTAATTGGAAGTTCACTCTTTTCCACCCCAAACTCATCCACTTCCACAACTATGATCATGCACAAATCTTTGTGCTTTGTACACTCTTAAGACCATCTCTTCATCATTCAATCTCATTTTTAGCATTCCCTCTCTAATATCTATCAATATTCCACCTGTAGCCAAGAAAGGACGCGCCAATATTATTCATACCCTGTCATCTGCATCATAGTCGAGAATAATAAAGTCAGCAGGAATAATAAACTTACCCATCTTAATGAGAACATCCTCAATAATTCCTTCGAGGGCCACTCTGGTTTTGTCCTCCATCTGTAGCACAACTGATGCAGGCCTTGGCTTCCCTAACCTAAGGGTATTAAACAATGAAAGGGGTATCAAGTTGATGCTTGCCCCTAAATCACTTAAAGATTGGACAACATCACTTTCACGAATTTATATGGGGAGGATGAAGCTTTTAGGGTCCTTGAGCTTTTTGGGCATCTTGCTCATAACCACCAAACTGCACTCTTTAGTAAGTTCCACAGTCTTAATATCCCCAAGCCTTTTTTTGTTCGCCACTACATACTTCAAGTACTTAGCATACATAGGCATTCCCTGTAAGAGATCTAACATCAGAAGGTTAATATGAAGTTCTTTGAACGTGTCAAAGAACTTCTTAAAATAAGTATCCTCTTTATCTTTCTTAAGATTTTGAGGGAATGGTGGTAATGGTCTGTTTTGAGTCTGCTCATTTGGATTTTCCTTAGGGTACTCAGACTTCCCCTTTTTGTCAGCTTCTTTGGGCTCAACTTGTTTCTCTGTCTGCTTGGGAGTGATCAACGTTTCTTGCACCTCATGAATTTTCTTTGGAAGTACGTCAATCAAATCTCTACCATTTATCAAGGTGATTTCCATCACTTGACTTGAACTTTCTGTATCATTAGGCAAACCCCCTTGAGGTGTTGCATTTTGTGCCTTAGCTAACTGTCATGCCCCAAGCACGAATATTGCTTGTTCTAGGCTCGAATTTGATGAATAGATTGAGTAGTGAGTTGGTTTTTTAATTTTTGAATCTTGTCTTTGATTTGGTTAAATCCTCAAAGCATAGATATTTTCCTTATATTTACAATGCTCCCGCAATATTCTGGGCGTAAGAATTACGGGGTTCATGGCCAAGAATGGGTTCAAAATGGTAGAGGATGTGAAGGGTTATTCTTATTTGAAAATGTCAATTTGGGCAAATTTTTGAAGTTATAATGCCCAAATTTTTGCATGAACTAGTAGTAGAGTACTCGGGGAACACTGATCAAAACTTAAATTGTTAAAAATGGAATTTTGGGTCAAGAGGTGCCATTGTTGCTCCTCTTAAAATTCTGGAATGATGAAGGCCGCTATAGAGGCCTTTCTCCACCATAGAGATACCGCTATAGCGCCATCATTGTAGTGGGAGACTGTCTGCTATAGCAAGATGACCCCAACCCCACCATTCGTATCCGAGGAGTGGATATCCCCATGGATGTTTGGACTATCAATGAGGTACTAGAAGTTCCTAATGTTTCCAATGCTACATACGAGGCCAAGCTCTGGGAAAAAGATATGAAATAGTTGAGGGACACGCTGATAGAGCAGGAGTTCAGGGACCATGTCTACTGACCCAGTACCAAGGGCGTCACAATCACTTATTTCACAACCGACGCTGGCAGGTGGCTGAACTTGGTGTCCCAAAAAATTCATCATTTAGGCAACCTCATGACGTGACCTATCCTTGATGCTTGGTAGTGGCCTATTCCATACAGGGCAATCAATAGAATATGGGGGCTCAGATTGTGTCAACGTAGAGGGACTTCTACTGGGGCACCAAGAAGGGACCCTTCCTTCTTGGTCTGGTGTCTACACTATGCAGGTGAGTTGAGGTACTTGAGAATGATAATGACAGGGAGGTGGTGCTGGATGCCCCTTTTCACCCCCTCTAGGTGAAGGTTATCACTTCCAAGGGAAAAAAAAGAAGGTGGGTGAGGTCGAGAGTAGCAGAGCTGCAGAGGGAGTTGATGATGACGACAATGATCCTGCCCTTCTTTCGTAGTCCTAGCCCCCAATCATTAGCAGTCACTTAGAGGCAAACTTGGACGCGGATAGGATATTTATAGGGAACGTCCCTGTCAGAGCTGCAACCCCACCTCCCCCTGCCCAGGACTATGCAATGCTCTATAAGGAGCTTGGTGAGGAGAGAAAGAAGAATCACTCCTGGGAACGCATGCTTGCACGGATGTGGAAGACCATAGAGGTCATGTTCAGTTATGCCGTCCCTGATTAACATCTCCCCCAGCTAGAGCCCGAGGACATGCGGGAGTTACCTTTCCTTAGCGACACCGAGGCAGAGGACCACGACCTTGCAACCCTTAATAGTGATGAGGCATCCAGCTAGGACCTCCGCCCTTTTGTTATATATTATTACTATTTTTGGGTTTGTCCCTATTTGGGGCATGTACTAGACATTGTTATCTCCTTTCCCTTTCCTTTTTATTTCACGCGCATGGATGCTAGCTTAACAATATGAATCTCATATGCATGCTAAGTTTGCTTTTAAGCGATTTCCATTATCCTCGCAGTAGCTCCTAGCTGAAACTGAAGATTTAAAACCTCCGAGAAAGAAAAGCAAAACAAGGGAAAACATGGCAGAGATTATGTCTTGCCAATCCCGGTATAGCGACTTGCACGCTGCTAACACGATGCTGCTATAGCAAAAAAATTCCTTCTATAGCGGGATCACCATTGCGGGTACGTCCCACTATGGCGTCCCCAATGACAACAACCCAAAAAATTTCAATTTCTACAAGGTTTCCTTGCTTCCCATTCCCTGTTATTAACATTAACACCCGTAATCACATTATGGTCTTAATATGACCCCAAGACCAATCCCAACAATGCATAAATGAGAACTTAGCACCATATAATCAGAAAACCAGTTATAAATTACACAAGAAAACTATTAATAACATCACATTCCTGCTATCATATAAGAATAGTCCTTTCCCCCATGGTTCCCAACTAATCCCGACTGTCCTGAAGCCAGAGTTTCCCCACAATCACAAATCATTTTGCCCCCTTACCATTTTTACCAACGATAAGTCCACGCCCAAAATTTAGCACAAAATTTTCAGTTAAATCACATAGAAACTAATAACTTAACCAACCACACATAACCAAGTTATGACTCTTCCCTGACCACAATTTTCATAGTAACTCATGCAATTATACACCACACATTCACAGTCGTTCAAACAATGCAATACACATAATCACAAACTTGAGTTTCACCACTAACAAGTCCTTTTTCATTAGACTTTATTCTCATGGACAACTATCAGTCGGTCATCCATTCATTTACATAGCCTTTATGGCTAGATACCAATTGGAACCTTCCCGGTTCAAACTTTCCTTGCTTATGTCATTTCAGTTGGGGTAAATAACGTCAATATACTTTGTTGAGATACCAATTGGATTCAACCCATACAAGCAAGCAACAGACCGCACGAAAGGAATGAAAGAAGTGGGACAATTTTCTAAAATGCTTCATAGCTTCCCAAATATTAGATGTGAACGTCAACACACTAATCCGCAGGACTCTATTCGATATTTGCTCTTGTACTAGGAGACTAGTAACCTAGGCTCTGATACCAAATTGTCATGATCCAACTACCAGGCCATGCGTGCACCTACTCTAAATTATCTAGATAAGAGAACCCTTACACCTATTAAAACAGGTATGCAGAAATCAATAAGAAACCATGATAATTGCCTTTGATATTTAAAAATAGTTACAAAACCTTGAATACAATGAAATCTTTTACGAAATTCAATTAAAGAATACCTTCGTAGGAGCTATTCTAAATAAGTGCAAGAGCTTCTAAGAGAAGGACAATAGCAAAACATGACACAACTCCCACCATAGGACGAGAGGAGTAGAAGTTGTTGGAGACCACCATCGTCTTTACCTAGGAAACATCATTGATCCTGCAACTAGAATATACCAAAAAAATATAGCAAGAGTAGTATCAGTACAAATAACACGTAGTGTTAGGCATCATCGATCGACCTAAATCCACCACATAATATCATATAGATATCAAAAAAAATATACGACTTGAAAGTTAAACAGTCAGGGTCTCTTATCACCCACTCCTACTACATAGATATGCTTCCCGTGAATCTCATTCACTCTTTCCCCAAGTATCATTACACTATTCCGCTGCCAACTCAAATATTAGAGAATACCTCACTCCACTAACTTGAACATATGCTAGCCCTTGTAAACCTTAGACTCTCCAAGCCTACCCATATTGCCAAACACTAGAAATACCTTCCAAATTATCAACCCTGTTATAAATTAGCCAGTTATCCCCATAGCGGCCTCTCACTCTCTCACAAGATCCTAAGTCTGTAACCCTGACCCCCAGTCCTTAATCAAGTTAATAGACTACTCGCAAGACATCTCAGTAAATGACCTGACTCAATAACCATATAAAAGTATCCACTTCCACAAGGTGGTAAACCCCACGACCTCATGACACATTCTTCAGACAACAACACAAATACGATTTCAACACACCCTTCAAGTAACCTGGACCACCCAAGGATCCCTAGAAAATTATCTATGGTGTTTAACATGCAACTCCAATCTGTACAAGAACCACCCCAACATTTAAACACACCAAATAGGCCACTCAGGGACCAACATATAATAAATACATCATAAATAAGCCCAGTTCACTCATGGAATTATTACACAGAAGAATAACTAAACATGTACCAGGTATGGTAATCGAGCCAACCATAATAGAATCTGTACCAGGTGTGGTACTTGAGCTAACTGATGGATATCCTATATCAGGCCTGGTACCCGAGCCAACTAGTAATCTATACCAGGCGTGGTACTCGAGCCAACTGAAGAATCACAGATATCACAATAATCACAATACAGTGAATACAACCCATACTTGTAAAGCCAACAAGTATTTAAGACAAGTTTATTGCATGAGATTGACAACAAGATATCATTTAGCATTCATTATCTTATTCCCTAAACACGTATTGTATAAGCAATACTAATGAAATAGTTAACATGTACACATAACGTAAATTGGGTCACAATTAAACCATCACCTACCTCAACAAGTATGATTCATTATTTTAGCTTTGATGGCCTGTCCAAAAACTGACCCCCGATTTATTCAATTTAACACATTAATTCTTATACCTTGACTCCTAGAGTTTTTCAAGCATACTCATGCATTCATAGGAATCCCATCCCCTGATATCAAGAGCCTAGCACCTCCTAGCTCTTCTATTTTCCAAAAATACCAACCTAAGAAATTCGCTAAGACCTAGCAACCCTTAGATTTCCCAACACTAGTTCTGTGAACCCACCCAATTGTGGTTATATGAGGATAAATAGATCATAATCTAAACACCAACAATTAAGCATAGGGTCAACATTACGTACAATAGTAATTTTCCACCCTAGACTCCATACCCAAATGCCTAAGCATGAACTCTTCCATCAATCTATAACATATTATATTTTAGAAATCAGGTCCAAATTACTCAGTTAAACCTAGACTATCTGTATGGCAAGCAACATCTTCAGGAGACTAAACATGAACTTTTAGCTCTGTAGAGGCAAATCCTGACGGAAAGCAGGAATGGAATTCATGGGTTTTACCCTATCTGAGTGAAAATACCTCCTCTTCATTGCTTCCTGGCCATAAGGCACCGTAGGAGGGTTTTTGGAGCAAGCCTCGTTATTTTTTCAACTGCAGAGGAGAAGTCTGAAATATAAAACCCATATTTGGATAATTGGTTCCGTTAGCCTGCTATAGCAGCCTACCGACTGCTACCGCAGTGGCGCTATAGTAGAAAAATTCCTACTATAGAGGGATGATGTAAGACCGAATAAAATTTTAAATTTCAAATTTTTTTGTCGTGTCACCCCAAATTAAATTGAGAGCATATTTGCACAGTTCTTGTAACTCATAATAAAGGGCCTAATAATGACTGAATAGGTCGTTACATATCCTCACTTGTTCACTGATCCAGGTAATCCTTGTTTTCTCCTATTTTCTTTTTATTATCATTCACAGATGAATGATTGTTTAATTTGTATCTAATGTAATGATTTGTTCTATCATTATAGTAGAGTAAGGGCATAAGTACTCAGCTAGAAAAATTTCTAAGATAAAAGTATTAAAAATCTCAGGCTAGGGTGAGCTTTGATGAAAATATTGTATTTTCTGCCTTAAAAATGGTTGGAGTCTCGTAGTTCGAGGAATGATAGTATAGAGTTTATATTTGGATAGTTGACTATCATAGGATCCTGTAAGAAGTTTTAGGATAAAAATTGGGTTCATAGAACTCCGACTATGGGTGTTGTTGCATCAGAATTATTCTGTAATATCTAGGAAATCAAGTGTGTTATGAAATGAGGGGTTTGGGATGAGATTTTGATGTTTTGGAAATTGATGTTCATTGAGATGAAGGTCACTCTCATCGTGATAGACCATCATGATGAGTTGTCCTTATTGTAATGAGTCATTGCGATGAGATTCGAGCGATCGCGATGAAGATGCAGACAATTTATCTGCACTTTTTCAATTTTTTTTGATTATTTCCCCACAACTCCTATTGCATTCAAAAGCTCTAAGAAGTGATTTTCTCAAGAAACTAGGACATTCTTCTTCATTTGATATAAGTACTCCATAAAACCTCTTTGTGTATTGATCATTAATCTTTGTAAGACCTTTAGATTGAGGATTAATGGTGGAATTCTTGAACTTGAGCCCTAAAAGCATGAAACTTTGGGAGGACCCGATGGGTAGGTGCAATTTCACATAGAATTGATCCTAGGATGTATTTTCGTGATTCTTAACATGAAATTATTAGTTTTTAACATGATTAAGGCTAGTGGAGAACCTTGGGTTCCATAAAAGTGAGACCTTTAGGAATAAAAATGGCTTTAAATGGGTTAACTTGATTAGAGAACCTTTGGGTATTAATTCTATGAATGCTATGAGTCTAGTTATTAATTAATTAACCTTTAGAAAATACAACAGACCTTAGATAAGGGTAGAATTACTGGATTAAATTCTCAACGCCTAAAATGGAAGAGTAAGTGATTAATTACTCTTGTATAACTGTTGTTTGTAGACATTGAGCAATCTGAAGTGTCAAGGAAAGGCAAGACAGTTGTAAAGTAGCCTGCGGATGGTAATTTTTCACTCGAGGTAGGGTATGGTTTTAATTGGATTTGAGACTCATTTTATTACATGATATGTGGTTGAATTACGTAACTTGTGATTGGTCTTCAGGTATATTTTAATTGCATATATTTTTCTATTATGCTTGGATGAACAAGCTAGATGTAAAGGAAGTAATGAGTGAGTTGAGATGAATAAGTGTAAGTACGTTTTGAGACACTATGAATATCAAAGAGGGATAGAATTGAGAATCTAGTTGCATTGGTATGGATGTTGATATGATTTCTATCGATCTGATACCACACCGATATGATATATGGACACTGGTGCATCCCCTGTAGGTCATGGCTAGTGGACAGAAATAAGACCCTTAGCATGTGTGTACACTCTTTTATTTTGCATGATCAATCATGGTGAGCTAGTATTGTAAAATTAAATGAAACTAGGGGCACTAGGTGTGTTGATAAGAGATAGATGGACATAGATTCCATGTGTATGACTATTGAAACTGAACTCTTTTACATTCTTGTAGTGGAATTCAGTGACTTTTGTGAACTTGATATTACTGTTGTTCATTTGACTTGAGATGATTATCTACTAACTGAACTAATTGTAAAATGTTGAGGTTCCTTTTACCTGTTATTTGGTTTGGCTATATACTTGTTCTAACCTGAGTTGATCTATAATATTGTCATGCCCCGAGCCTACACTGTGGACGTAACACGGGACTGAAGACCACAAGTGATCCCAAGATAACATGTCTTGCTGGCATATTTCATGAGCAACTAAACAAAATAGATAAACTAAAAAATATTATGCGGAAGCTAAAACATATGATGAGCTCTTGAAGAGTACTGTAATAAACTAATGTTTTATAAACTGAAATACAACTCATTTGAAAAATGATACAACTGACTGACTGACTATCTATGAAGCCTCTACTAACACTTACTATGGTTAGCCGGGACATGATCCCAAACTATCTTTAATCAATGTATAACAATTGAAATAATCGCTATAACTACTAACTGACTGGAGTTCCTGAAAAAGAACTCATTCCTTGCTGACTGGAAGCTGCGATCTGTCTGACCATGATCCTGAGAGCTAGCACTAAAACGTGCATCATCAAAAGGATGCAACACAAAAGGTATGTGATCAGTACTTTAAATGTACTGAGTAGGTGAGATGCTGCACTAACTTTGAAAACATGAGAAAATATGTATATACTAGAAACGTAACTGAAAGCTGGACTAAGTATGGATATCTGAGAATGCATAAGTCAACCCTATAAAACATGGGCTCTTTACTAAAGAGTATAAAATGTTTATGAGTTGTAAACTGTGAGATACATAGAGTATGAGATAACTAAGCATGCTGAAAATAGTGATGAGTTGTTTAAAAACTATAAATTGAATTTGTAGTACTCAGGCCCAAACATAATATGCACAAAATCTGAAATGTAAGGATATTCTGGAAAATGTAATTCAGAAGCTGTAAAACTGAACTGAGGGCCTAGTACATAATTATGGAGTCTAATTCTATGGGAGAATCTGTTAATCGACATAAACCGTGTGAGCTAAATGTGGAGTCCTATGTATACGCCTCATCAAGAGGACCCAATATACCTTTGATGTGCCGAGATTTTATGAAATTTTCGACGCTTAAAACGAAGGATTTTTGGGAGTTCTTAAGTATATTTTGTTGCATTTAATGTCGTTTGTTACATGTACATGAAAAATTATAAAATAGGAGAAAAGATCAAAGTTTTGCAGTTTTTTGGGCAAAAAGGGAAGCCACCACGGGCGTCACACTCACGACGGCCCGTGGGGCAGAGCGTGGGAATATAGCAGCTCAAAAGGCTAAGGCATTAAAGCTTGACGGGCTGCCGCGACTCCCGTGGAAGACACGACGGGACATTACAGTGCCTGTCAGATTGATCCAGAGAAGTTAGCAAGAGCCAAGATTAGGAGACGGGCATCCACGATGCCCGTGACAGTCACGATGCCCCATCGGGTTGCCCGGGGAAACTAGGTAGGAAAGATAGAGAGAAGCCAAGTGCAGGCAATAAGAAGACCATGATGGGCATCGCAGCCTCGACGTCCCATCACCTCCACCCGTGAACTCTTGGCAGAGGCCTGGAATTGAAGACTTAAAGATGGCTGATGGACATCGCAGCCTTGATGTCCCATCACCTCTGCCCATGAGATCTTGGCAGGGGCCTGGACATAAAGACCTGAAGATGGCCGACGGGCACCCACGATTCCTGTCGCACCCACGATGGCCCATGATGCATCCCATCGGTGATGCCGCATCCAGCTTTTCCTAGATTTGTTAGGATTTGGTTTCTTTGTCTATAAATACTTCCCCTTAGGTTTTATTTACGGTTGTTATACATTATTTTCGAATAGTTACTACATTATTGTTTTGGTGTTGACTTTAAACACAAATTCTTGATTATTTGAAGTATTCTTGATATTTTCTTCAAGATTCTGGATTTCTTAACGCTAATTTGTAAGTATCTACTGATGATTGCACAAACAACCATTATTTTTGTACTTATGAACATGAGTAGCTAAAATCCACAACTAGGGTTGTGGGAACCATGAAGAATTAACAAGGTAGGTAAAGTACTTATTAATTCTAGGGCGATATTTATGCATATATTGTTCTTACCTTCGTAATGATTGCTTTCTAGTGGTGTACAATGTTAGAATTCGTTTTATCCTTACTTGCTAGACCAAAGAGGTAATGGATGGGAAAAGGGTTGTTCAACGACGGAGATTTGAGGCTACCAACCCTCATCTAATAGCTTGATCTTATCCAAAAATAGCTAATCTGGGATCCAAGGTAAGGGTTAGTAGAGCATACACCCGCGGCCGGACCAAGGCATGTAGTGAAATTCATCTAGATGTTGTACCAAGGAGTTAGGTGAACCCAACTTACCGATTCTGCATGTTAAGTATCAAACTAGTTTACCACGTACAAAAGCCTTACTAAGTTGCGCTTCTGAAAGGAAGTGTAATTTGGGCGTATCAAATTTTGGCACCGTTACTGGGGAATACAATTTAGGATTAAGAGAGATTGTGTTTATTTCACTATTAGTCCTTATTTCCTGATTTTACTTTTTCTATTATTTTTGTTTTGATCTACAGGTTGCACACTTGTGCATGCCCAGTATAAGGAGTCAAGGCATTCCCTTGATCCTGTATGATCCTGAGCTCTCCAAAACCTTAAGAAATATGTCTAAAGAGGGAGAGCACGAGACACAGGAGAAGATCACAGCTCGGTTATTGGCTGATGCTGAGGAGAGGAAAAAGAAATCTGAGCAAAGGCAAAAGGCAGGAGAAGATGCCCTTGCTAATGAAGATGCTCCAATTACAGCTGACCTGGCAGCTCGAAAGGCAACAATAGCTAGATGTAATATGCCATAGAATAGGGGCCGACAGATACAGCAGCCCAGGCAATCCCCTCGCTACTATGATTATGACGAGGAGGAGGAATTGGGCGTTACATGACCCATAGTGTTGCCACCACTGACTGAGGGAGAGAAATTTGACATCACCAGCACCATGATCTAGCTAATGAACCATACGGGACTGTATGCTGGAAAAGAAGATGCAAATCTTCATGTGAAGAATTTTACTCCAATTTGCAAGAAGTATAGTATACTAGGAGTGGGGCAAGATGCTATCAGACTGAGGCTGTTTCCATTCTCGCTAACCGCAGAGGCGACTGCGTGGCTCTCAGAACTGCCTGAAAATTCCATATACATATGGCAAGAGCTGAAGAGTCAGTTTTTGGAGCGGTTCTTTCCTCCATCAAGGATGCTGCAGTTGAAGCAAGAAGTCTATAATTTCAAGCAGCTACCTGCAGAGGCATTATATGAGGCTTGGTTGAGTTTTAAAAATAATTTGAAGCAAGTTCCAAGACATGAAATTCTTTCAAGGCATATGATGGAGATCTTCTACAAAGCATTAAATGCCAACACAAAAGCAGTGGCTGACACTATAACTGGAGGAGCTTTCATGGAGAATTCATATCTCAAAGCGTCAGAGATGCTGGACAGGGTCACAAAAACAAACAGAGCATGGCATACTAGAGAGGCAGAGAACCCAGCAGGCACAAATGCAGTTGGCAAGTCCGTGGATTTAAATGAATTGCAAGACCTCAAACAGGAAGTTGCTGAGATAAACATGACAGTTGGTTACTTGCGAAGAAATTCCTGGTTGAGGGAGTAGAGAAGGTGAAAGCCATCGGTTCGCAAGGTAAAGCACCTAGACCAGACGATTACTCATCAGAATAGGAGGTTAGTTATTTGAATGATCAAGAGGTGGGTTTCCGGGCCTCTGGCCAAAGAAATCAAGGTCAGCACTGAGACAGAGATGACTACTACAATCGGTACGGTTACAGAGATAGGAGCAGAGGTAGAGACAGAGATGGTGACTGGCAGAAAAAGGATGGGTACAAGAATAATAGAATTGGTCTTTATGTCCCTCCAGAATATCGCGAAGAAAAACTGGGACAACCCAGCATGAGAGAGTTGCTCAATAAGGTGTTTCAAAAGGTTGACTCCATGGATGCAAGCATGAAAGAGATAAAAGTTGACCTTTCAAATATCAGACAGAGAGTGGATTCCCATTTTGTCTCTATAAAGCAGCTTGAGACACAGATGCACCAGATTTCCACTAGCATGAATCCGCATCAAAAGGATACTCTTCCAAGTGAAACCATTCAAAACTCAAGGAATGATCGACATGCGGAATGTAGACCATTGATCCTCCCATGCCTATAGTTGTTGATGAGCCAGCCAAAGTTGAAAAGGATGATGCTGAAATTTTGGTCGAGTCTGAAGAAATAGATGGTGGGGAAGAGCCAATTGAGAGTCAGTATTTTAGGTTGAAAGCAAAGAGCAAAGAGGTTGCACCGGTCTTGAAACCCATGACATTGCCTCCTCCACCTTACCCTCAGATATTGAAGAAAAAGGTTGAGGACGACAAATTTCTCAAGTTCATCTCCATGCTAAATCAACTATTAGTAAATATTCCTTTGGTCGAAGCACTAGAGCAGATGCCTGGATATTCTAAATTCATGAAGGATCTGGTAACGAAGAAGAGGATGGTTAGGTTTGAGCCAGCTAACAATTTTCACCACTTTAGTGCAATATCATCCCATTCCATGGTTCAGAAAAAGGAAGATCCTGGGGCCTTCACAATTCCTTCCACTATTGGAGCTTTCTACTTTGCCAAAGCGTTGTGTGATCTGGGTGCTACTATAAATCTTATGTTGCTAGCAGTGTATAATCAGTTGGGCTTGGGAGCCCTTACTCCGACTACAATGCGGCTCCTTATGGTTCATCGCACGGTGAAGAGGCATGTGGGAATTCTTTATGATGTATTGGTGAAGGTTGACACTTTTATCTTTCCTGCAGACTTTGTGATTTTGGATTACGAGGTTGACTTTGAGGTGCCCACTATCTTGGGGCGACCATTCCTGGCCATTGGACGCGCTTTGGTTGATTTGTAAATTGGGCAGATGAAATTCAGGCTGAATGATGAGGAAGTGACGTTCAATGTCTACAAATCTATGAAGCATCATGATGATATGCGAGTGGTGTCAGTCATTGATGTTGTTGATGAGGATTAGCTTATCGTACCTATGGAGGAGAGACTTAGTGTCGAAGCCCTTACTGCCGTGATTATGAACTTTGAAGGTGACGACATTGAGGAGTACGATGAAATGGTAGCAGCACTCACAGGATTGGGATCTTATAGTTATGCACCAAAGAAGATTGACTTGGACTTGAAAAATAGGCAGACACCGCCTGCCCGACCATCTATTGGGAGCCTCCAGTCTTGGAGTTCAAAGTGCTTCCAGCTCATCTTCGGTACGTATTCTTTGGAGCTAATGAGACTTGTGATCAATGTTGTAGATTTAGGTGAAAGACAAGTTGAAGCTCCGGTTTCTATCTTCAGGAAGTCTAAAAGAGCCATTGGTTGGACCATCACTGACATCATCGGGATTCTGCCTGGAATCTATACACATAAAATTCAGCTCGAACCAGATTGTATTCTAAGTATTGAGCACCAACGTAGGTTGAATCAGTCTATGCAAGAGGTTGTCAAGAAGGAGATCATTAAGTGGCTGGATGCAGGTGTAGTTTATCCTATTTCCGATAGCAAGTGGGTGAGCCCGGTATAGTGTGTGCCAAAGAAGGGAGGGATTATTGTAGTCCCAAATGCAAAGAATGAACTGATTCCGATGAGGCCAGTCATAGGCTGGCGCATATGCATGGATTATAGGAAGCTGAATGTGTGGACTGAGAAGGACCATTTTTCGATGCCATTCATGGATCAGATGTTAGACCATCTTGCTGGTAGAGGATGGTATTGTTTTCTTAATGGTTATTCAGGATACAATCAGATCTCGATTCCTCCTAAAGACCAAGAGAAAACCACTTTCACCTGTCCATATAGGACATTTGCTATCAAAAGGATGTTGTTTGGTTTGTGCAATGTGCCAGCAATATTTCAGCGTTGTATGATGTCCATTTTCTCAGATATGGTGGAGGAAACTATTGAGGTATTTATGGATGAATTTTCGATAGTAGGTGACTCTTTTGAAGATTATCTAGATCATCTGAGTTGTGTGCTAAAATGATGTGAAGAGTGCAACCTAGTGCGGAATTGGGAAAAGTGTCACTTCATGGTGAAAGAGAGCATAGTGCTTGGTCATCGGATTTCTAAAAAAGGTATAGAGGTTGATAGAGCAAAGATTGAGGTGACTGAAAAATTGCCTCCACTAGTTTCTGTGAAGGGAATTTGGAGCTTTTTGGGGCATGCCAGTTTTTATAGGAGGTTTATCAAGGACTTCTCCAAAATTGCTAATCCATTGTGTAGGTTGTTGGAGGAAGAGGTAAAGTTTGTGTTTGATGATGCATGCCTGAAGGCATTTGAGTGCCTTAAAGAAAAGTTGGTTCAACTCCTATCATTATCTCTCCTGATTAGTCCCAACCTTTTGAGGTTATGTGTGATGCTAGTTGAGTGGCACTAGGAGAAGTCTTAGGCCAAAGGCGTGAAAATATCCTCCATATGATATACTACGCTAGCAAAACACTTAACTCGTCTCAGAAGAATTATACTGTAACTGAACAATAACTGCTCGTTGTGGTCTTTGCGTTTGAAAAATTCTTGAAAAAGAACATTTTCTCCAGGTTTGGTACACGAAGGGTAATTATAAGTGATGGAGGCTCTCACTTTTGCATCAAGCTGTTTCGAGCCTTTCTTGAGAAATATGGAGTTAAACACAGAGTTGCAACCCCTTATCATCCTCAGAGGAGTGGGCAAGTGGAGGTTTCCAACAGAGAGATAAAGTCAATCCTGTCCAAGACGATCAATGCAAATAGAAAGGATTAGTTGCGAAAGTTAGATGATGCTTTGTGGGTGTACATGACTGCATTCAAGACACCAATAGGTATGTCACCATATCATCTTGTGTTTGGTAAGGTGCTCCATCTTCCGGTTGAATTAGAACACAAGGCCATATGGGCGTTGAAGAAGCTGAACTTAGACTGGTCGAAGGCATCGTTGCAGCGGCTTAGGTAGTTGAACGAATTAGATGAGTTCCGCCTGAATGCATATGAGAGTTTAGCTCTGTACAAAGAGAGGATGAAACTGTATCATGAACAGAAGATAGAAAAGAGAAATTTCCAGCCGGGTGATTTGGTCTGGCCCTTTAATTCTAGACTTCGCTTATTTCCTGGCAAGCTGAAGTCTAAGTGGATAGGACTATTCAAGGTGGCGCAAGTATTCCCTTAAGGAGTTGTAGAACTCGAAAACCATGAGGGAAAAAGGTTCAAGGAAAATGGGCACCGGATAAAAGCTTATTTCGGCACAGCAGAGGAGCTCAAAATGATTGAAGCCTGGGGCCTTGATAAATTTTCCCCCCCAAGGAGCTTGATGAAGTCTGAGTAATCAAGCAACCTGTGTCGTTCCGCGGCATTAAATCAGGTGCTGCATGGGAGGCAACACATGGACTAATGTGTGTTTGTTTTGTAGAAGGAAGGGAGATAAAAACATAATTGCAAAAGCTGCAGGTAAAAAGGGGTCCCACGGGCTCTGTGACGGGTCATCGTAGGTGTCACACCTGTGGGAATGGGATATTCAGCCTACAAAATATGTTAAGTGTGGAGAAGGAGTGGTCTGCCTCATTTCCAAATCCCACATGACGGGCCATCGCGGCTCCGACAGGCATGGGAATGGGTGTGAAGCCCCTCACAAAGACAAAAAGATTTTTTAAGTATGGAAGTATGGTGGTCTGCCTCATTTCCACGTCTCACATGATGGGCCTTCGCATCCCCGACGGGCGTGGGAATGGACGTGAAGACCCTTATAAAGACAAGAAGATTTTCTAAGTATAGAAGCATGGTGGTCTGCCTTGTTCCCATATCCCACATGACGGGCCATCCCAACTCTGACGGGCGTGGGAGGCTAGGCTCAGCCATCCAGGTAAGTAAGAGTTGATGGGCCATTGTATGCCCTACGGGCATCGCGTAGCCCATCGTATGAGTCGGTCAAAGGAGGCTCAACAATTTTTAAAACTTCTTTTAATCATGACCCGACCTGACCCGATACCCTTTCCCTTTCTCCCCCGCGTCTAATAAGTGTTTGACCTCATTCAATTGAGGTCAAACCCAATACTAACTCTCTCTTGCTCAAACACTCCACACACGATCGCTCCATCTCCCTCAACCCCTGACTTCACTCCTTATGACCATTACCCTTAAATTCCCATAAAATCTCCATGAATCACAAGACACTCAACACTAGGAAGTTTGTTTCAAGAAGTTGTTGGCAACAAAAGAAGTAAGTTCTTCCTTCTTGTAGATTGTCGACCATACTTGTTGTTTGAGAACAATGACTAAGGGTTTTATTTGTGTTGAGATTGCAATCATAGTGTTTACAACATAACCCTAGTTGTGAAAATGTTGCTTGATGATTGGGTGAAACATACAAAGTGTAAAAGTGTGGAAATTAGGGTTTTGTAGTGTTTTTTTAAAGATACTTGAGTTCTTGTTGTTTGTTTGTCATGTGGGTAATGAAACACTGAGTATGAGTGAAAGAACAAGGTAGGAAAATTTTATTGCGTACTGATTGGATCCCACGGGCCAGGAGACGGGACGTCTGAGGCACAATGGGCATCGGTCAGGGTGTGGAGCTGGCCTAAAACTTGAAAAAGTTTCTGGCCAAACCCTACGCCCAACCCGATGGGACGTCGAACCTCCCACGCCCATGGCGAGAGCCCGTGGGAGGACAGTTGTCCTTAAAAACCCCACTCCTCATGCACCGATGCCCTATCTCATGGGATGTCAGAACTCTCATGCCCGTGGCACAGGGTCGTAAGAGGAAGAATTTCCTGCACAACTCTACTGGACCATTCTGATGTCCTGGGCCACCGGACGTCGGCCCTCCCATGCACGTGGGAGGCTGATTTTTCTGTAAATTCTTCTAAGTGTAGAAATTTTTCTGGTTTTGGGACGTTGATCTCGACTGCTAACATGGGTTTTATACAGGTACTAAATGGCACCAAAGACACCACTACGATGAGAGGGTCCCCGAAAAGCTAAGAACACCTCTAACAGGTCTCGGCTAAAGGATCAGCACACTGATTCCAAAGCCAAAAAGAGCGACTCAGACAACACCCCCTTGTTCGAAACACCAGGAGGAAGCTGGTTGTGTCTCCCTCCCAGTCTGAAGAGGAGGGAGGCAATGCATCTATATAAAAACAAGGATCATCTTCCAACTCGTCTGAGACTAGTGCAGAGAGAGAACATGTAAATACCGAGAAAGAATTGGCTACCCAAGTCTCAAGTGGAACAGGAAATGAGTCGGGAGATGAGGATGGTTCTGGTTCAGTGCACAGTTCGGCAAGAGATGAAGAGGGTAATGATGGGTCTGACACAGAAACTACTACCCCGAAAAAGGAGACTCCCTCACCTACATCGTCTAGCACTGGTGCAACACTGGGACTTTCTAGAGAGACAATAATATGGAGCATCAAAGGGTCAAAAAAAATATTTAGCTACAGCCTAGAGGTGACAGCAAGAGGGAATTTGAGAAGGCCCATCACTGAGGAATGGAGGATAGATCCATTCAAGATGAAAAATTTCCCCAAGCTGGATGAATATTTCTAGCACTATAGGTTGGGCTGGACTAGTAAGCCCCTTTCCAATTATCAGCCGACTCTTGTTAGGGAGTTTTATGAAAACTATTAGGCCATCCAGGAAGGGTTATGTAAGCAGGGCCAGAAAATTGTAGACTTGTCCTCTCTTGAGAGCATCCCAGTAAGGGGTGTTCAAATCAACATCTCAGCCAAAACCATCAACAGATTTCTCTTTGGGCCAGAGTATGTGGCACCCACGAAAACCTTCGATTATGACTACCGGGTGAATAATGAGGAGAAGAGGACAAAGTGGTTGGACAAGCGCCTGACTACAACTTGGACACCAATGTGGTTTGGCCAAGAGAATCCGCAGATCCATAAAGCCTCTCTATCTTTTGAAGCAAAGTTCTGGTGGGCACTGGTACGACTCCAGCTCATGCCAGCGGGTGTTGATAATCATCTTACTCTGGAAAGGGCCATCCTAGTGGCTAGTCTGATGTACAAGTACAACCTCAATTTTGGGCAAATCATCGCAGAGGAGATCCTAGACAGAGTTACCAAGATCAGTTCTTCTTACCTATTTCCCTGCTTAATCACTGAGTTATGTGAAGAAGCCCAGGTCCCAAAGTTTGCAGGGGTAGATCGGGCTGAAAGAGCTGCAAGGACACACCATCCGGAGAGGTACAAAGATGAGACACGAGTGCTGGGTTTGAGCGATACTTCCAAGCCATTGGCTCTTACACTTGAGGCACATGTACCGATACCCGAGGTGACAGCGTCCCTTATGACTAGACCCACCCCACAGGGCATCCAGTCCGAGCACACCACAGCTAGCCCATCCACTACTGCAGCTGGTCCATTCACTTCTACAGCACCTTCATAGGAGGATCCATAATCCATCTTTGCTATCCATCCGATAAATTTTGCCGATATAGTCCAGAGGACCATTGAGCTAAAAGCACAAATGAAGGCGTTTGTCGAGTAGTTCCAACCGATTGTGAATGCTTCAATTCAAAGGGCCATAGCACCATTTCTAAATGTAAATGCCCATATTGATGCATTGGAGGATAGGGTGGATAAGAGACTGAAAGATATGGGTACGGTGGAGCTTACAGACCTAAAAAAGGAGATTATCGAGCTTAAGGCCGACGTCAAGCAGTTGAAGAATCCCCCACATTCTCAGGCTAGGGCTCCAGTAGTCTTGCCACAGATTACGTCGGAGCCTACGCTCAATCTATGGGATTTTGTGGATCCCGACCTCCGGATGGAAAACTTGGACACAACAGTGGAAAAGGAGATAGAAAAAGAAGTTGAACTACCTACTGAACCCTATGAGCACAAAATAAAGAGGAAGAGAAAAGACAAGCAGGCCCGAGCGGATGATGCACCACTTAGCCCAAAATCCCAGAAAAGGAAGGAGGATTGCGAGGCTAAGAAGGCTAAGAAAGAAAGGAGGAAAGCAAAAAAAGAGTCCCTCACTACACAGAAGATTTTATTAGATGCCATTGGGACCGGTGGATCGCTAGTGGTGTTACCGATGTGATAGAAGTAACTTCTTTAGACCCCACTGTGGGAGCTGGTGACGTTGACGCTGCCCGGGCAGCTAATACTATGATTGAGAGGACTGCAGAGGTAGCCTCTGTTGTTGAGACTCTACGGGCACTGAATTAGAGGGCTCTACTTTTGCGACACCCGATGACGGCGCTTAGGCACCACAGTTATGCCTAGTATCCCTTGCTTATTATTTTTTTAGTTAATTGGGGACAATGCACAACTTTTTAGACGGGGTGGGAGCAGACGTGGTCATCCAGTATTTTTTTAGAGCGTCTTGGCAAAGTCAAAATAGCCAAAACACTCGCGTCGTGCCGTGACGTTAAATCAAGCGCTTCATGGGAGGCAATCCTTGAGGGTACTCACAAGGTACCCGAGTCCTTGGGGTTTTCTTGCGTGCATTATTTCCCTAAGGATTTTTAATTTCTGTTGAACCGGCATGTTTAGTATAGGATGTGTGTTTGTAGAAGTAAATTAGAAACTAATTGCAACCATGATCGGATTTTTGAAATAAAGCTTTGTGAAAAAAAAATGGAGACCCCTTCAAATTTTTGTGCAATAAAGTGTTAGAACTGACCTAGATGGATATGTAAGTGACAGTATGCATATAAATGAGACAAGTAGCTTAAGTTAAAGCATGAACCAGTAGTTAGCTAATCGGTAGCCTAAACTCTGTGCCATGTGTGAAGTGAGCTGCTTAGCATCTGTTCTGGTTGTACTGTGTGATCTATAACTTGCCTGGTTAGTCGTGCTTTGGTCGTAGAATGGTTTAGTTAGGACATGATCATAGGCCATTTTTGAACTAGTCCACTTTAGCCAAAATGACCTATCAAATGAAAAATAATCCCTTTGATCCCTGACTCCGAGCCTTAAAGTGAACCTTTTTTGTTGTTAGCCTATTCACCTTCCCTGTTTCCTATAAATCTCTGTTTTAGCCCTGGTCCCTCCTTGGACATTATGCACCTCAACTCAAGCTAAAATCCTAAGTTTAGGGTGGCTACTACAGGGGTAAGTAGGAAGTGTTGGGTATGAAAAGAGTGGTTAGTCAATAGAAAGAAAGAAACTGGGTGTGGTTTGTGTGCAAAAGAAAAAGAAAAATGAAAGAAAGAAAAATAATGAATGAAAAGAAAAGAAAGAAGAATAATGAATGAAAAGAAAAAGTGCAATAGAAACCACACCCAAAGCTTGATAAAAGTAACAAGGTTTTGAAAGAAAGGAGAATGAGGGAGGAAAATTTTAAGGCCTGGAAAGTGGATGAAATAAAGAAGTAATTGTAATATCAAAGAGGGCATACTCACTATTTACCCAAACATAACACTCCCGTCCCTAAGCCTACATTACAAGCCTAGAGAAGTCCTATAGTGATCCTAACCAAACTGTTCAGAAGGCAAAAGCATAAAAAATAAGGGCAAGCCTATGGTATTGTGCATGTACAACTTGAACTTCTTTGTGAGAGTGAGAAGCTTCCCCGTCCCTGTTTGTTAACTTTATATTCTTTGTGATTCAGGACTTCTTTGTTTTGAGGGCACTAGAGTAGACTGTGATTGCTAATGATTTGGTTTGAATGTCTGCTGTGTATGCTAGGTTACTCATGAATATTGTGTTGTCACTCATGGATCCATCTTGTGTTGTTTTGATAATTTGATAAAATGCACCGGTTTTTGATCTGTCAAGGAATGGGTACTATCTTAAAAAAAGAAAGTTTAATGAATCAGGTTACCATTGTAGTTTCTAGTTTTCTTCTACTTGAGGACAAGCAAACATTCTATTCTACAAGCAAACATTCTAAGTTGAGGGTGTTGATGTGCCGGGATTTAACGGCACTTTCGATGCTTAAAACGAAGGATTTTTGGGAGTTCTTAAGCACATTTTGTTGGATTTAATGTCGTTTGTTACATGTAAAAGGAAAAGTATGAAATAGGCGAAAAGATCAAAGTTTTTTAGTTTTCTGGGCAAAACGATAAGCATCCACAGGCGTCACACTCACGATGGCCCGTGGGGCAGAGCTTGGGAACATAGTAGCTTAAAATTCTAAGGCATTAAAGCCTGACAGGCTACCACGATGCCCGTGGAGGACACGATGGGACATCGCAGTGCCCGTTGGATTGATCCAGAGAAATTAGCAAGAGACAGGACCAGGCGACGGGTGTCCATGACGCCCATGACAGTCACGATTCCCTGTCGGGTTGCCCATGAAAACTAGGTAGGAAATCTGGAGAGAAGCCAAGTGCAGGAGATAAGAAGGCCACGACGGGCGTCACAGCCTCGACATTCTTTCACCTCTGCCCGTGAAATCTTGGCAGAGGTATGGAATTGAAGACTTGAAGATGGCCGATAGGCGTCGTAGCCTCGATGACCTGTCACCCCCGCCCGTGAGATCTTGGCAGGGGCCAAGACATGAAGACCTGAAGATGGCCGATGAGCACCCACGACGCCCGTCGCACCCACGACGGCCTGTGAGGCATCCCATTGGCGATGCCGCATCTAGCTTCTCCTAGATTTGTTAGGATTTGGTTTCTTTGTCTATAAATACTTCCCCTTAGGTTTTATTTACGGTTGTTATGCATTATTTTCAAATAGTTACTACATTAATTTTTTGGTGTTGACTTTAAACACAAGTTCTTGATTATTTGAAGTGTTCTTGTTATTTTCTTCAAGATTCCGGATTTCTTTGAGCTAATTTGTAAGTATCTACTGATGATTGCACAAACAACTATTAATTGTGTACTTATGAACATGAGTAGCTAAAATCCACAACTAGGGTTGTGGGAACCATGAAGAATTAACAAGGAAGGTAAAGTACTTAGTAATTCTAGGGCAATATTTATGCATGTATTGTTCTTCCCTTTGTAATGAGTGCTTTCTAGCAGTGTACAATATTAGAACTCGCCTTATCCTTACTTGCCGGACCAAGGAGGTAATGGATGGGAAAAGGATTGTTCAATGATGGATATTAAAGGCTACAAACCCTTATCTAATAGCTTGACCTTGTCCGGGAATAGCTAATCTGGGATCCAGGGTAAGGGTTAGTAAAGCATACACCCACGGCCAGACCAAGGCATGTGGTGAAATTTATATAGCTGCCGGACCAAGGAGTTAGGTGAACCCAACTTACCGATTCTGCATGCTAAGTATCAAACTAGTTTACCAAGTACAAAAGCCTTACTAAGTTACGATCTCATGGGGAACACTACCCTAGTCGCTTCAATTATTGATAACAATTGTTGAAATTGACATTTGTTTCTTGTTACGAATTTAAACTCTAGTTACAATTACTACTTGTTACTGTTAAACCCCCCCCCCCCTTGTAGGGAAATAAACGGCTAACAGCACAAGTGAACACATATCAACCCTAGTCGTACCATATTCCCCGTGGGATCGACCCTAACCTTCGTTGGGTTCTATATTTGATCAGCGACCGCTTGCGCTTCTGAAAAGAAGTGTAATTTAGGGGTATCAACCTTTCCAGGGTATAAAGGCATGGCTGATGTGATCACTAGTTCTGAGGCCCAACTGAGGGGCTAAAACACCTACGGTGGCACGTAGTTCTAGGACTTTTGGTACGCTGAATCTTAGTCTAACTCGATGCTAAGTACTACTCCCAAACTGAATTCTAATTGCTCATTTAAAACTAGAGTTCTGGAATGCTGCATCAAAACTCAACTAAACTGAATGATTTCTGAAAGACTGTATAACCAAAACCTATTCATAAAGCAGGTGGACTTATCTAGATATCATACTAATCGTGAAGGTTACTGAGTTCGTAATCATTGATGGTATATCTGGATAACATGATAATCACGAAACCTACTAAGTTCATCATTATAGATGGCATGTCTTGAAAGTCTATATTTAAAAAATATTCTTGTAAAACATACTGAAGGTAGGGCAAAGCCTGCTAATTCGTGAAAATTTTTGAAGAAAATTTGTAGACTAAAAACTGGCTAATTTCATGCTTAAAACCGAATGCTAGTAATCTAGGTCAAATTTAGAAGATGCCTGATTCTCATGAAAATACTACAATTTCAGGCTAATTCTTGATTTCTTAAAGTTCTTGTGAAAGCTCATGCAAGTCATTGAAAACATTGTGCAAATCTTCTAAAATAGGATATAAATCATGTAGAAATCATAAGGACTGAATTTTGTAACATTTAGCATGATTGGGTAAGAACTCTATTTCTAAAACCATTAATTTCAATGCAAAGTATGAGATATTGGGCATAAGGGCGAACTAAACCCTTACTGAATACCCACATACCTGGTAGAAGATGATTCTTGAATTAGTGAAAGAGTTCTAAAACTTTGGAGAAGGAAGCCCTACGTTGAACTTGGAGAAGAACGCTCTTTTTTTCTTTCTTCTTGAAACTGACTTGAGAGAAAACTAACTTGTTTACAGAAAATTGCTAAAAAAGTGAAGTGTCTGTGAAAATACCCTAGGGGTCCTATTTATAGGCAATTCCAAATTAAATCCGGATGGTTTCAGGAAAGGAAAGACGCGTCTGACAAAAGGTCGCCAAAATGGTCCGTTTTGGCCAATAACGGACCATTTTCGTGGTTGTTGTAACTTTGAAATTTTGACTACTCACTAGCTTTTACAATGCCCCAATAAATGGACCATTTTTAAGAATAACGGTCCGTGTTTCTGTCCGTTACGGACCGTTGTTCTATTTTATGGGTCGTCATCCCGTCCGTAGAAACTGACACTGCTGAAGTAAAATACCCATAACTTTTTACTTCAAATTCAGATTTATGCACAGTCAGTGGCATTGGAAATAAGACTCAAAGGCCTTTAATTTGGTGGGTACTAGGCCACCTAACTCTTCATATTGTAGGAGTTAAGATCATTTAAAGTTGACCCTAGTTTAGTCTTGCATGAAAACGTCTTTGGTTGAGGTGCTTTCAACTTAACTTGTTGATAGGAGTTTCTTATGAACATGATTCGCATTCAAAACTCTTCCCACACTAGGGCATTGATCATGAATCCTATGGAAAGTGGTTTGGGTTTTAGCTTTGAAATTTTAGGGTGTTACAATATCTTTCCCTTGGGATCATTTGTCCTCGAATGAAGACTAACTAGGCTGGGGTTGTGGGGAAAGGGATAAAATTCCACTGACTGAGTTCTAAAAGATGGAATACTGACATGGTAGCTTATTTCTGACTGAATTATGAACTAAGATGGATTTGTGAGACTTGTATACACACTGAGAGCATAAGAACACTGATGGAATATAAAATTGAATATCCAGCATGATAACTGGTTTGTATTGAGAGTAGAGACTCAGCTGAAACTTTTTGAGAACGAACGCATTCTTAGAATTCGCAATTAAGTGAAAGGAACATAAAATTGAGAGGAGTTGCTATACAAGAAAACTATCCTCTTCTAAACTGGACTTACTACCATGGACTAAACTGAATGTAGGGCCTTCTGGCCTTAGAAATGATTACTGACACGTCTGAACTAATTTGATATGAGGGGTCTACTATCTTGCTAGTTGAAGCTACTAGACATAACGTATGAACACCCTGGGCACAGAGTAAGACTATTTATGCCTTAAACAATGCAGTTGACCACCCTTAAGCTTAGGAACACCTTTTTAACTACACTAAACTAAAATTCTCACTTGTGCACATATAGATGTTGAGGTCTGAGTCTAACCACCTTTTTTCACCATGTTCAAGCCTAACTCGACTGAATCTCTTGCATCTAGAGTTATCTCCCAAGAGTGATATTCCTTATTATCACGAAACTCAACTAACCTTGAGCTCTTAATCAATGGGTCACTAGTTGCGCAAAACAAAGGCCCACATATATCTCACCATGACATTCAAGCCTATTACTATGATCATCTCATGATTTCTTTACAGCTGACACTATCTAAGACTTTTATCATTTTCCCTAGCATATCTAGAAGTTGCAACTTTAAGAACTTCTACAAAGAGACATACCAAAATTCCTCATCTAACTATTACACATGAATGATCCTTACCTCGCAACTCATCCACACCTACAAGCTAAGGTGGAACCAGTACACCAAAAAGGAAAAATCTACTACTTCCCATATACGCTACTACTTAGCTCCCTCAACTAACACCTATAGAAACATAGGCCAATATCACGGAAGGAGTAAAGTGGGAGCATGAGCATCATGCATAAAAGAATACTGATCAGTCTTGACTTATACTTAGCATGATCTAGCCACTCAAAATGAGGTCTGAGAAGTTAAGTGCAAAGGCCTGAGTGTTTCACCTCCTGGATTGGACATATAAAGCATGGTTAGAGTAAGAAAATCATAAGCACAAACTATTTAAGAAATCTGGTCTGAGCATATACATGATGTAACATGGTTTCATTAGTCATCAAGGCATATCTTGAACACTGGACTGAGTACATAGAACTGAGAATATTGTGAGATATGAGTTCACATAAATAACGAGTCTCATGGCATAAAGTTGGGATTTATAGAATCATAGAGTAAGACTAGAATCATTGTTTAGAGAAGTTTTCTGTTTGTTATAAGAGTTGAGCATGGACATGAATCTTCACAGAGTGCATGAACTTAGCCATGAGTATGACATAAATACATCTGATTATAGTGTCATCTTGACTAAGGTACTAGGAAATCCGCTGGAATAAGAATGGATTGATATACCATCATAGCTCTTACTAGAATTCTATACTAGTTGAGTTGCAAGACTCGTCTTGGTTCTTTATTCTATCATCTCCCCCTTAGCTCGAGAGTCACCCTTGTAAGTCTGTGGATCTATCTCCCAAACAAGACTATAATCAACTAACCATGGTAAGGTCAGGGTATCACTGTACTCCTGGATGCTAAACTCTCCCTGATAGGCTATAACTAAAGATGTTATACCCTTGCTAGGTCTGCTTCTGAGGCATCTCTTAGCTTCCTATTTACCCTTATGGCTATCTCTAGAGGACTCATACTCTTACTGGTGCACCTAACCACTTCTTCTAACACTTAGGAATCTAGCCTTTGCTTATTCATCTACTAACATCACATCTCTAAGTCCAAATCCACCCAAATCAACTGAATTAAAGCAATACTAAGAAACTAAACATCGTATATCTGTAATCTCCTGAATTCATCTCTAAGAACACCATATAATATACACCTAGTCTTCTCCATAAATAACAACCTAAGAATTCTAAACTAGTCAAACATAGCACCATAGAATGTTTGAACACCATGCCACAACATACTATTCTAGATACACATCTACCCTCCTACCATTAAGGGATCTTTTTCACCTAGTCCATATATGCTCTAAGATGACTATGGCTATAGACTTTCATCCATCAGTATCCCAATCTTACGGTTATTATACTTATGAATCCATACACCTAGATCTGGGGTCATTCTACTATTTATCGCCCATAACATCTCAATTCACACTAACTCTTGAGAGACTGTACTACTCAAACGCTTAGAGAATCATACTTTTTGGTTGAGGCACCATTTGTAGTAAAGTTTCTAGAAGGGGGTCTGAGAGCACATCCTGCTATAGGCTCAACTGCACGAGTGAAAGAGGGTACATGTGTTTGAATCAATAGACTTAATGCACTAGTGGGCTACTATCCAGCCCTTGTGCAGTCTCTTAACTTTCTGATTACTCTATCTGAGAGTATTTAACTGATAGGAATCTGAACTTAACTGTTTCCACCACCTCAAAGATGAGTCATGATTGGAGGAATTGGACTAATGCACGAATCTGCAAAAGTTTCTTAAGGAACAGTTGTACTACATGATCTGAAGTATGAAAGAAGGGAAACATTTCCTAAATGCCCTGTAGCCCCTCGAAGAAAAGTACAGACGTCTCTATACCGTTTTGCAAGACTCTAGTTGACACGGATTCATAGACACCTTAGGACACTTAAACTCTTTACTCTAATATCAAATTTATCACGCCCCGAGCATACACCCTGAACGTAATACGCGACCTGAGACCACAAGTGATCCCAAGATAACCCTTCTTGCTGGCATATTTCATGAGCAACTAAATAAAAATAGATAAACCAAAAAATATTATGTGGAAGCTAAAACATATGATAAGCTCTTGAAGAGTACTGTAATAAACTGATGTTTTATAAATAGAAATACAACTCATTCAAAAAATATTACAACTGACTGACTGACTTTCTATGAAGCCTCTACTAACACTGACTATAGTTAGCCGGGACATGATCCCCAACTATCTTTAATCAATGTATAACAACTTAAATAACCACTATAACTACTAACTGACTGGAGTTCCCGAAAGAGAAGAACTCGTTCCTTGCTGCCTGGAAGCTGCGATCTGTCTGACCATGATCCTAAGAGCTAGCACTAAAACCTGCATCATCAAAAGGATGCAACACAAAAGGTATGTGATCAGTACTTTGAATGTACTGAGAAGGTGAGATACTGCACTAACTTTGAAAACATGAGAAAACATGTATAAACTAGAAACATAACTGAAAGCTGGACTAAGTATGGATATCTGAGAATGCATAAGTCAATGTGTAAAACATGGGCTCTTTACTAAAGAGTATAAAATGTTTTTGAGTTGTAAACTTTGAGATACATAGACTATGAGATAACTAAGCATGCTAAAAATACTGATAAGCTGTTTAAAAACTATAAATTAAATCTGTAGTACTCAGGCCCAAACATAATATGCACAAAATCTAAAATGTAAGGATATTCTGGAAAATATAATTCAGAACCTATAAAACTGAACTGAGAGTCTAGTACACAATTACTGAGTCTAATTCTGTGGGAGAGTTTGTTAACCTACATAAATCGCGTGAGCTAAACATGAAGTCCGATGTATACGCCCCATCGAGAGGACCCAATATATCTTGCCAGGGTATAAAGGCATGGCTGATGTGATCACTAGTTCTGAGGCCCAACTGAGGGGATAAATAACCTATGGTTCCATATAGTTCTGGAACTTTGGATACGCTGAACCTTAGTCCAACTCGGTGCTAAGTACTACTATCAAACTGAATTCTAATAGCTCTTTTAAAACTGGAGTTCTAGAATGCTGCATCAAAACTTAACTAAATTGAATAATTTCTGAAATACTGTATAACTGAACCTTATTCATATAGCATGTGAACATATCTAGATATCATACTAATCATGAAGCTTACTGAGTTCATAATCATTGATGGCATATCTGAATACCATGTTAATCATGAAACCTACTAAGTTCATCATCATTGATGGCATGTCTTGAAAGTCTATATTTAAAACATATTCTTATAAAACATACTGAAGGTAGGGCAAAGCCTGCTAAATCGTGAAAAGTTTTGAAGAAAATCTGTAGACTTAAAACTGGCTAATTTCATGCTTAAAACTGAATGCTAGTAATCTAGGTCAAATTTAGAAGATGCCTGATTCTCATGAAATTACTACAATTTCAAGCTAATTCTTAATTTTTTAAAGTTCTTGTGAAAGCTCATGCAAGTCATTGAAAATATGGTGCAAATCATCTAAAATAGGATATAAATCATGTAGAAATCATAAGGACTGAATTCTTTAACATTTAACATGATTGGGTAAGAACTCTAGTTTCTAAAACCATTAATTTCAATGCAAAGTATGAGATATTGGGCATAAGGGTGAACTAAACCCTTACTGAATACCCACATACCTGGTAGAAGATGATTCTTGAATTAGTGAAAGAGTTCTGAAGCTTTTGAGAAGGAAGCCCTACGTTGAACTTGGAGAAGAACACTCTTTTTTTCTTTCTTCTTGAAACTGACTTGAGAGAAAACTAACTTGTTTACATAAAATTGCTAAAAAAATGAAGTGTCTGTGAAAATGCCCTAGGGGTCCTATTTATAGGCAATTTCAAATTAAATGCGGATGGTTTCAGAAAAGGAAAGACGCGTCTGACAAACGGTTGTCAAAATGGTCCATTTTGGCCAATAACGGACCATTTCCATGGCCGTTGTAACTTTGAAATTTTGACTGTTGACTGGTTTTGACAACGCCCCAAGGAACGGAATGTTTTCAAGAATAACGGTCCATTTTTTTGTCCGTTATGGGGACCGTTGTTCTATTTTATGGATCGTCATTCCGTCCATAGAAACTGATAGTGCTGTAGTTAAATATCCATAACATTTTACTCTGGACTCAGATTAATGCACGGTCATTGGCGTTGGAAAGAAGACTCAAATGAGTTTGGTTTGGTGGGTACTAGGCCACCTTACTCTTCATATTCTAGATGTTAAGATTGTTTGAAGTTGACCCTAGTTTAGTCTTACATGAAAACTTCTTTGGTTGAGGTGCTTTCAACTTAACTTGTTGATAGGAGTTTTTTATGAACATGATTCGCATTCAAAACTCTTCTCACACTAGGGAATTGATCATGACTCCTATGGAAAGTAGTTCAGGTCTTAGCTTAGAATTTTTAGGGTATTACAAATACCTACTAGTACATAGTATTTTGTACTGATACTACCCTGTACTCTTCTTTTGGTGAGTGCAGATCATGTTCCAGAGGCTGAGGCCCGACATTGGATAGACTAGAAGATTGACTAATTGATCCAAGGGTGAGCACTACTTTCCTGGCTGCCGTGAATCTTCTTCGATTGTTGTTCTTCTTTCGGATGATGAAACTCATTTACTGTATTTAGTTAATTTGGATATCTTAGACTTTGTTTTTGGTTTAAAGTTCTTGGGGGATGTTTTAGTCATTTGAATTATTTCTGCAAATTTTATTTAAGTAGTTGATTTTCTTTATGGTTTAATTTGAGTAGATTTTATTCTATCTCTTCTAAAAAAAATGGCTAAGTGTAAGGTTAAGCATTGAGTTAATTGGTTCTTTCACCGAAGAATTAGTGTGGGTGTCACTCATGACTAGTTATATTGTGACATTAGTGAAGGTGAGAAAAATATTGTATTCATCATAAACCCCTCTTTTCACACTTTCTTTGAGAGAGAATTTATCTGAAAACCTCAATTTGATAATATCAATATGGGGCCTGGTTTCAAGAATCTTTCGACAATCATTAGTTTGAAGTGAACTTCCATGACTCCATAAATTCTTTGAATTTGACTATTACAACATGCATCCCATTGTGCATAATACTTTTTTCCTTAAGTGATTGGGGATCTTGTCGAGGATTCGCCAAAGAGCTCAGCGATACAGTCAGAGTAGTTGCATAAGATTGATCATTATTCGCATTTGTTGGCGGAGTAGTATTACTTTTTCCATCATTGATCATACTTCCACACACCGGCGGGCCGTCAACAGGCGAACCCATCGAGGGTGGAGCTAAGATGTTACCATTGAGGTCTTAACGGGTAGAAATGTACAAAGAGTTTTTTTTTAACAAATGTACGAAGAGTAAAGTTCAACTAGAGAGAGAAAGTTACATTACGTTAATCAATCACATAATTTGTATTTATTCTTTTATATATAATATTTATTAAGCTTTGTTTCAATAATATTATTATATTTTTATAGAATTGTGCTTAACATAATTTGATATAAGCGTATAACACACATGTCGAACAATTAGCACGTAATAATAAAATACGGGCACTTAAACAAATATGTAGAATCTTAAAAATTTCAACCCAACGGAACCACATCCCATAAACCCGAATACAACAACAAAAAAACGTCAATTTAATATAGTTTAAAGCCTAATGATATAATTAATTTATGTACACCACTAATGGTATGAATGGCAGGTGATTTTATATTTAAAACAAACCATTTCAAGTCTTTTTTTTTTTGGGTTTCTCAAGTCACTTTTGAAGAGGTATTTTTTAGCCATTATATACTTTATAAAATATATGTATGGACTCGAGCGATTTTATTTGGACAGAAAAAAATACATAAACTTACTTCTAGGTAATTAGGTTAAGTGTCTATTTGAGGATTTAACTCAAAACCAAAACAACAACATTTTGGGGGTGAGAGAATAGGGTGTAGTTTCTAGATAACAGATCTCATTATATTTGTAGGATCCAAATAAAAATAACAATAACTATGCATCAATCTTGACAAATTTGGATAGACTATATGATTCATATTTCTTCTTTTAAGTTCATAGCATATATCATGATTACACTAAATAAAATAAAAATAAGCTAAATAATAATAATAATAATAATAATAATAATAATAATAATAATAATAATAATAATAATAATAATAATAATAATAATAATAATAACAAGTCAAAAAGCTATCAACAACTAGTAGCTATCACCTATATAATTTTTTTTTTTTTATCATTGTTCCATATTCTAGCTAAGTCTGTGTTGACACCAAGCATTTGTTGTTCTTTTGACACAACTTTCTTCCATGTCATTTTAGTTGGGGTGTACAAAATCAAACCGCAAACCGAATCAAATCGTAAATTGAATCAAACCGCAAAAAAATTCGACTAGTGGTTTGGTTTGACTTGGTTTGGTATTGAAAAAAAAATCCGACTATAATTGATTTGGTTTGGTTTTAACTAAAAAAGTCAAACCGAACCGAACTAACCCGATATTACATGTATACTATTTTTAAAAATATTTCATACATAAAAATAATTATTGTGATGTAATTTATAAATATTTCTTGAACTTTTTCATAATTTTTATTTTTCAACATATTATTTCAAGTTTAAAACTTAGAATTTTAAATGATTCAATAAGTTTTTACAACCCATAGATATTAGTAACTCAAATAAAGCCCAAATCAATACGAATGTTAACAAAAAAATATTTAATTCAACACTAGGAATGACAATCATGTTAGATATTTATTCTTTAATTTTATATAAATACATAAACTAATTTATTTTTCTGTTTAATATTTAGTCATGTAGTTAATACTTATTAGAATTATTCTAGCATGACTTAATATTTTTAAATTATGATTATTTTTATTATGACTTATTAATATGCAATATTTATTCTATACGATTTCATTATTTTTTTGGTTGAATATTTTATTTTCATCAATCACTTCATAAATTTTAAACAAAGTGAATATATTTTGTGTTTTTCTTGTAAGAAATACCTTAGATAGTTGTATTTTGCTCGGACTAAATAAATATTTGAAGCACAAGTTAACTACATGTTTTATGAAGACTTTACCGAAAAAAACCCGAAAAAACCCGAGGTTGAAAAACCCGAATTTTATTGATTTGGTTTGGTTTATAAATTTAAAAACCCGACACTAATGGTTTGGTTTGGTATTTAAAAAATCCGAACCAACTCGGTTCATGTACACCCCTAAATTTTAGGTATATTCCGTCCCCTTTTAACACCTCTATTTACTATAATTTCACACCTATAGATCGATGCATCTGTAATCCGACTCAAAAATGCGCAAATCATCTCGAGTGATCTTCTCATATTTTGTTCTCAATATGTACTATTTGCATCTTCCGATAAATATGACAATTTCTTATCTTATTCAAAGAGCACTTGAAAATAAGCGTAACTATACTCCAAACTAATCTAAACATAACTTAATTTCCCAAAATTTACATAGCGAAATTGCTTTTTTGAAAAAGCTACTTTTTCAAAAATTAGAAAACTCAATAAAATTTCTCTACTATCATGTTGTCCAGAAAGATACTCATAGCTAATTAATTGAGTCGTGCTACCTAATTTAGAAATAATAACAAACTGTCCCAAAAAGATGGCAAAGCTCCTTCCATGTTACGTATGCTTCAAGATAAAGACTAATGACTCATCTTCAAAATTGAAAACTTTTCATCTTCTGCTATGCCAATATTGTATATTACTATTTCTTTTTGGCTTTTTAAAAAAGGTAATTAAGAGTTTGGTGAGAAAAGTTTTATTTAATAGTTGGAGTGGGAAGGAATTAACATGTTACGTATGTTGGGGCCTTGTACGAACTCTGTAGAAACGAAGACATCGCCACCATGTAAATCCCTTTTAAAATGACAAAAAAAGATAAAATTAAAATTTAAAACTTAAGGTTTCTCCATTAATTATTTTCAGTGTGCAACCTTGTAAACCCTTTTTAAATTAAGAAAAAAGATATATATTTTTAAAACAAGACAAAAAATGAGCGTGAATGTGATACCAACAATGAGTAGGTTTCATTAATATTTCCTTTTTGTATTCATTATCTTCCTTGTTATACCTCTTCTCTCTCGACGTTGATGCTAATTTCGTTTTTAGTAATTTGTTGTATATTCTTAAAGTATGGTTCCCAAATTTGTTGTTATTTTGGATGAAGGATATTCCACTTGATGGCCTTTATTTATAGGTGCATGCATCATCTCAAACGTCATAATATTGATACTTTTTTCATCTCAAATTATATGACATTTTTTTTATGGTTAGTTTGTTTCGAAAAAAAATAATGATGTTTTTCTATATTTAATAAAAATTACTTTAAAATAATTATTTTATCTCAAAATAAGGATTTAAAATCACATAAATGTCAATTTTAGATAACAAGTTTTAAAAAAACATTCTTTCTTTTCCTAAACTTCACGGGTGAGGAAGTTGTACTATATATTCAATTTGATGATCTATTTTAGTATTTAGCCTTGCAAGGTGGTTCTTACTGATTCACACGAGATTTCACGTGCTTCATGCTACTCGGGTCAAAGCCTAATACAGATAACAAGTTTCAATTTTTATTTTTTTTTCATTTGATGAGTAGAGTCAAAGCTATAATTTGTTCCAAACCTTTCAAGATCATGTGTCAGTGTAGGTGAAATTAGTGGGAAAGCTGGTCCTTGCTAGAGTGGTCCTTAGTAGGCATTAATATGTCAACAAGGATGTCATGCAAGATCAGTTTTGACCAGAACCTAGTGGCAAGTTGCTTGCATGATATTCTCTTCAATTCAAGGTTCATCTTTTTCAATAATAGAAGACTAAAATATTTTCGTTTACGAGGAAAAGCATAAGTATGGTATGAATTTGTCCTGATTTACTTGTAGTAACAAAACTTATATTTTATGGAAATTTTATTACTCTCCTAGATTTTTTAAAGTAGAATAAAGAGACTTTTAAATGATAACATGACACAGAAAGTGCACCCGCTTCATCCACCAGAGACAATCTAGGTTTCTTGGCAAAATAGACACTTTGAAAATTTAATTTGCCATTTAGACACAAGTCTTGAACAATTAGCAAAATAGATATTTTTTATGACATCATCATTTAAAGTAGAAAAGATATCAGTCCCAGCACAAAAGTCTTAAATAATACAATATAGTCTCCACCCCCACCTTAGCACCAAAGTTTTGGAAACTACAAATTAGTCCCACCCTCAACAATATTTTTACCCAATTTTTATATAATAATAATAAAAAAAAATTCCTCCAAAATCTCATAACAGCTCCCACATTTCTCCTCTTTCAGGCCCTTTTTTGTCACGATCCAAATTACATCAGGTTGTACAGGCATCTACTCGATTCTAATTCGATAGAAGAAATCCTCATTACTCAAAAATCATCAATTAAAGCGGAAGTCTTTTTAAACAGTTAATATGCTAGTATCCGAAGGAAAACTCAGAATCATATGTTTAATTAAGCTTCAAAACATAGAACCGTCTTTGAAGAATGAAAAGTACAATCTTTTCCAAGACCTGGTCTAGACGTCTACAAGAGCTTCTAAAATAAAGAGTATGACAAGAAATTTATAGGACACAACTTTCGTCCGCGAAATAGAATGCGAAAGTTGCTGATGGAGACTCTTCAATATCCAAGCACTGAAAATGCAGTCAACCTGTCACACATCTACACCTAAAAAGGTGTAGCAGGAGTAGTATCAGTAGATCACACGTACTGGTAGGTATTATCGGCTGACTAAGATTAATTCATATGATACACATATAGGAGTCAACATACAACAGATAGTCTCAATATATACTTACACAAAAACTACAATTCACACACCAATAACATCACTCCGCATACTTATCCCACTATAAGTAACCATAATTGTTGTAACCATCTAAGTTTCGATTAGCCTTATCAGTTATCCCTAGACCTTTCATTGTAGTCGCGTGATACCCCATACTTCACTCGTTCTCATCTCGAATGTTCGAATAACATCGGTTACTTATTAGCCTTCAATCGATTACCATTATTACTACAGACTCACACTCACATCCCAAGTTTACCCAGAAACCAGTACAATCAGACAATAACCCATATTTACAGCCATGACAAGTATCAACAGACAAGACATAATAGTCACTAACAACCACAACAAGTATAACAATCAAGGACATAATAGTCACCAACAAGCATATCAAGTCATGCAAAATCTGCAAGCCATATATTTTTACAACACAACATGGATATCAAGTCCACTTCAATCTCTCAGACCTATAGTCTCTGCATCTCAATTATCTCAAGTATCATAACCATCTTCACCCAATTCACCTATCTGTAGCTTAATAACCTCTGCCTCATCACGATTTACAGTGCTATCTCTCAACATCACAAAATAGAGATAAAGGTGTACACACATGCTAAAGAGACTTATTTCTGCCCAACTCATCATGACATGCAGGGGATGCACCAGGGTCCATGTACCATACCAGCTCATGATACCCAGTCCATAGTAACCAAATAAATGATAATACCCATACCAACTTGTGGTACTCGATACATAATAACAATAATCAATGTTAATATTTGTACTGACTTGTGGTACCTACTCTAACTAACAATATGAACCTATGGTTATAAGTTTCTACCTTCCAGGATATACACAATGTACTGATCTCACATACACTCTATTATTCAAGTTCTTTTAATCAATATCATGTAAATACAACTTATTCATTCAAGCATACAACATGATCATAATCATTAACCCAAACACGTACCAATCATGAGTTATTTAATTCAAACACATGAAAGCACTAAAATGAATCCCAAATCCAATTAAGGCCATAATAAACTCACGTTAAATAATTGAGTCATCCCAATAATAACCTTACATCTCTCATAATTAGGTACTAGGACCATTACTCCTATAATTCTCATAATTCTTGATTACCACATCGTTAGCTATCTTTTAATGATCCATTCATATTCCACACTCAAGTATCCCTTTAGTCTATTTACCTCTAGATATTTCAAATTCTGACGCTATACATAACCTTTTTTTAGCTCAATTCACGTGAGAACACCACTATGCAAGACCACCAATCACAACATATATTTTGACCACTACAAGTAGTTCACTCAATAAAGAATCATACAAAACAACCGCACAATGTCTGAATAACATATAAGTCACCAAGTGATATCACAAAATCAAAGTACAGATACGTAATTTCTTTCAACCCTTAACCTTAAGGTTCTGTTTTCCTCAAACAACATGAGACTCTTTATCTATTGTTCATTATCACATTAGTCTCACCCCATTCACATTTACTCTATGGTACATAAAGCATAGGTATAACTATACATAAGGTTCTAGTTTAAATATTTATCCTAACAGTTTCCAGCCAGACTTCGTGCCTGAAGACCTATACATGTTGTCTCCATTAATTTTTACATGGTATTACAATCACAAAATTAAAGTTTTCACTACAATTCAATCATAACCTACTTCAATGCTGAGCTACTGCTAAAACTGTGTGCAACTTGCTTCCTACTCTTGTTTCAGAAATCCTGAGGGAGAAGTTGTGAAGAGGAGGGGAAAAATGCATCATTTTGAGAATTTTTCTCTTTTCTAGTTGTTCTAGGGTTAGAACAGGTTTGAAGCATTTTTAGGAGAAGGTTTACTTTTTGAAAAAGAGCTGGAACTTCAAGATATTAATCTCGTGATTCTGCCTCATGAGCTCGCTGTGGCAAGGATCTGGTCCGCTATGGTGTACATCGTTGGCTGTCCATATTTTGCTTAATTTTTAATTTACATTTTATTAAACACAACTACAAACACTTCAACACAAGGTTCTTAATATAAAATTTAAATTCTTTTATTTTACCATAAATTTTCAATAATGACATAACGGGTCATTACATTTTTTGACCAAATTTTTCATCTTTCATCAAAAAATCACTCCACAACGAGTAGAAGCTTCCCACTTCAGCCATTGTTACTCCTAAGCTTTCAAATTTTCTCGATCTAGTTTTCCCTTATTATTATAAAAGTTTTCACTTTTCTGGCATAGATTCTAGCTCATTAGCTACAACATTGACAGTAAAATCTCTTTTGTAATCATGGCTCTATTCTAGTAGTTCAGGTGGTTACAGGTAAGAAATCTAGTCCTGCTCTTCATGTTTCTTATTTTGAAATCTATACAGTCATTGATCAGTTATAGACCACAATCATAGTATAGGTATCGATCAGTTATGTACCATAACCTTAGTCTAGACATCGACCATTGTAGATTTATAATGTCTATTGCAGAGTATGTTATGGTAGCTAGTGATTACATGATGAATGAGAGCAAACTCCAAATGTTGGAATTGAAAATCTATTAGTAAGGTGACAGTGCCAATTTTCATGCATCACAATAGTTTGTATATCGACTTGATTGCGAGCGTAATGAAAAGCAAGGAGTTAAATTATGAGCCAAATGACCTGGTCATTAGTTATGTGATGAATGGCAGGGGAAAAATACATCCATCCTTCATAAAGAATGATAGGCACATACAATTATATATGCTTGATATTGTTGTTGATGGTTCTAGATGTATTTTAAGGATAAATATTATTGAGCGGTCTCGAGAAGAAGCTTCAACATCAGCATCACCAGCCCTACCCCTACCACATCGGCCAATCAATGACGATTCAGTGGAATATGAGGATGTGGGTGATCATCCAATGGATATGGATAATTCTTAAAGTATTGAAGAAGAGTGTGATAGTGGTGTTGCTGAGCAGCAATCTGGCTCATAACCCAACCACACCTTCTCTAATGGAACTAGTTTTATCTCAAACAAATATTTGAGAATAAGCAATGGTTGAAGTTGTTATTGAAACGAGCCTTGGTGAAGACACTCTTCTGTTTTACTAGGACGAAGAGTTGTATAAGAATCTATAAGGTGGAACGTAAATCTCCTAGTTATGGCTCGATTTTGCAGGCCAATAAGTATGAAACTCAGATAGATATCGCATTTACAAGTATATTAGTGATCATACTTGTGGTGTTGAACATGTTATGGGTAGTCATAAAAATACCTCATCGGTTGTTATTGCATCAATATGTATGAATCAGTTTATTGACAATAAGGGTCCAAGCACAAAAGAAATCAAGAGGACTATTTTCAGGGAGTTGCATTGTAATCCAAGCTATTGAAAGTGTTGGAAGGTAGGTGTGATGTCTAAGAACATGGTTAGGGGGACATAATCGCACATATATGCTTGCTTACCGCCTTTTTCCTACATGGTTAACCAGCTAAATGCTGGTTCTACAAATATTATTATGGTTGATGAGGATGATGACAATTTCTTATACTACTTCAAAATTTTTGGAGCTTGCATTCGGGGATATTTCTACATAGGAAAGGTTATTGTCATTGATGACATATTTTTATAAGGTAAGTACTAGGGTGTCTTGTTATCTGCTATTGCACAGGATACTGAGAATCATATCTATCTAATTGCATTTTGTATGGTGGAAAAAGAGTATGATGCATCTTGGACCTTTTTCTTTGAGAAGTTAAATTCTATAGTTGTCGATGAATCAAATTTGTGCATCATCTCTAATAGACACATGACCATAGCCAAGGATATTTTCAGGGTCTATCAGTATGCTCATCATGGACTTTGCATAAGACATCTTGGTGCAAATCTCTAGAAAACCACCACTATGGAGATTATCTCTATGTATACTATAATGCAACAAAGACATATGATTTTAAGAAGTTCAACGAGTATTTTAGGAAATTCAAGGATAAATGCTTCAAAACATCTGCGTACCTTGAGCATGAAATTGAATTTGAAAAGTAAAGCAGAGCACATTTTTTAGGCAATAGGTATGATGTGATGGCTACAAATATTGTCGAGTCACTTAACTCAACGTTGAAGGATGAAAGAGAATACCATGTGACTTTCATATTCAATTTCATTGCTAGGAGGTTTACTGAAAAATTTAGGTAGGGGCATATAGAGATCAACAAATCAAACACTATATTTATGCCTTCGGCTGAAAAGACCATAAGGGAAAATATGACTGGGGGAGACTCCTTATATGTGAATAGTATAAATGGGGATGTCAACGAGTTCACCATAATCAAAAGTAGCCTAACTACCAAAGTCAATCTATTGAACAAATCATGTTCTTGTAGAAAGTATGACTTGGTGAAAATACCATGAACTCATGTGATGATAGCCTTGTGACTGAAATATTACAATTGATATGGTTCAAGCATCTACGAGTACTCTTCGCATATCTATAAAGTTTAATCGTACCTCCTTGCATATTTTAAAACTATTTATGTAGTCCCAGAGTCACAACAGACTGTGCCAAAGAAATTAGTAGAGATGAAGCTTCTATCACCCCATTATGATCTCCAATGCCAAAGGAAGAAAGTGAATCATGTTAAGGGTGTCTTTGAATCTTTTAAGTTCAAGAGGAGAAACAAGTGCTCAATATGCAAGAAAGTTGGCCACAAGAGAACAACTAGTAGCTTGAATATGAAATAGGACCCCACTTGTATTTTTGCAAAGCCACTGTTAATAAAAAATTTTAATTTAATGCAAGTTTAATAATTAATAAACTTTAATTGTAGTCTATTATCGACATGCCTAGGTATATATTATACTGTGCTAAACATATATTATAATATGTGCATCATCAACTATTAAAATATATAATCAACTATTTATGTAGTTGATGTGCCGGGGTTTTACGACACATTTGATGCCTTTTGATGAAGAAGTTTTGTAGTTTTCGAGTATGTTTAGTTCAAATTGATGTGTTTTGGTGGTGTTTAAGGAAATCATTAAGTACGTGAGCAGAAGGATATATGTTGAAACTGGGCTCATTATGAGCTGTTTTGGAACATTACGATTCATTTTCAAAGTCGTAGAGTCCAAGGTCAGAAACAAAAGCTGAGGCAAAAGTAAAATGTTATAACGGTCACCATTACGAACCGTTATTCATAAGAACAAACCATTTTGGTGACCATTCCAGTAAACAGAAGCCCTGCCACTTATGAAAGTTACAATGGTTGCAAGAACAAATAGTTATGGGACATTACAGATAGTTTTGGCTTTCGTACGGGATGACATGTATTCTATTTCTAGACCAATCAAAACTTGGTTTTCATTATACTATTGTCACAACTCAACTACCGGGTCATGCAGGCACCTGCTCTAAATCGCCTAGATAGGAGAATTCTTACAACCCGATTAAATAGGTATGCGGAAGTAAATAAGAAACATAAAAACTTGCCTTAACGAAATAAAAACTAATCTCAAAAAATTGATTACAATGAAACCTTTTCAAAATACAACTGAATCCCTTCTTAGGAACTAGTCTAAATAAGTACCAGAGCTACTAAGAGATTAGACAAAATGAGACACAACTCCCACCATAGGAAGAGATGAGTAAAAGCTGTTGGAAATCACTGTCGTCTTCATCGAAGAAATATCAACTGATCCTGAAACCAGACTATACCCAAAGGCATAGCAAAGAGTAGTATCAGTACAAATAACATATACTGGTAGGCATCATCGGTCGACCCGAATTGACCACATAAAATCATGTAAATATTCAAAAGAAAGCATACAACTTGAAAGTTATACAGTTAGGGTTCCTTATCAACAACTCCTGCTACTCAGATATACTAACCGTGAATCCCATTCACTCTCCCCAAGCTTTCTCACCCTATTCCACTACCAACTCTAACATTATAGAACACCTCACTCCATTAACCTGGTCTTACCCATTATAAACCTTAGGCTCTCCAAGCCTACCCATCTTGCCAAACAATAGATATCTTCCCACCATCAAACCAATTACCAATTAGCCAGCTATCCCTATAACGACCTTTCCTTCTCACTCAAGATCCTATGCTAGGAACCTGACCCACAACCCTTAGTCAAGTCAATAGACTACTCGTAAGACATCCCAGATAACAACCTGAATCAATAACTAGTTAACCATGTCCCAGGCTATAAGGTGATAGACCACATGTATTTATAAAACATAATGCAATAACCCAGACCACCCAAGGATCCCTAGTACATCGTTTATAGTGTTTAACATGCAATTTCAGTTTACACAGGAAACCCCCTAGCATTTAAACACACTAACCCGGACACTCGTGGACCAACAAATAATAATAACATCACAACAAATAAGCCTGGTTCACTCATAGAACCAAAAAATAATAATAACTTCACAATAATTAAGACCGGTTCGCTCATGGAACCAACACACATAATAATAACGAATATGTACCACACATGGTACCCAAGTCAACCATAATATAATATGTACTAGGTGGGGTACCCGAGTCAATCGATGAGTAACTTGTACCAGGCATGGTACCCGAGCCAACCAATGAACTATACCAAGCGTAGTACCCGAGCCAACTGAGGAATCACAAATATCACAACAATCACAATCACAATGAATACAAACCATACTTGCACAACCAACAAGCATTTAAGACAGGTTTATTGCATGAGATTGAAAATACGATATCATTTAACATTCACTCCCTTATCTCTAAACATGCATTGTACAAGTAATACTAATAAAAGAGTTACATGCACACATAACACAATTTGGGAATACAACAACCATCAACAACCACAAAATAACTATAATTCATCATCCTAGCTTCTGGTGGCCTGTCCGAAGACAGATCCCCGGCTTATCTAACTAAGCACGTTAACTTATATAAATCAATCCCAAACGCATTTAGGAATACCCCTGCATCCACAGGAAGTATATCCCCTAATTCAACAAACTTAGTACCTCCTTGTTCATTTCCATTCTCCTTGTTATACCAACCCGGGGAATCCGCTATGACCCAGCAACCCCTTTTTTATATTCTCATTACCAATTTCGATAACCCACCCATAATACGATTCCCAAAGGGTTAACAACTATAATATAAACACCAATAATAAGTCATAGGGTCAATATTACTTACAATAGTAATTTCCCACCCCAAATAGCAATATTTAATACATTTTATCCATCCAAACTCTGTGTCCAAGGGCCTAAGCATGCAATCTCCCTTCAATCTACATATGTCATGTATTTCAACTCTAGTCTAATATACTCATGTAAATGTTACCTACCTTGATACCAAGAAGCTGCTATAGAATTCTAAATACGAGCTTCATCTTCGTGGATGCAAATCCTGATGGAAAGTAGGCATGGAATTCGTGGATTTTACCCCATCCGAGTGAAAATCCCTCCTCTCTAGTTCTTTTAAGCTATAGAGCATCCTAGGAGTGTTTCTGGAGCAACCTTCATCTTTTTATAATTGAAAAAAAGAAGTCCCAATATAAAATATGCATTTCTAGTTATGGTTTCATCAGCCCGTTATAGCAGCCTGACGACCACAACAGCAACGAGGCTATAGCAGAAAAATTCTCACTATAGCAAGATCACGCCAACCTGAGAAAAATTTTAAATTCCAAAAATTTTCATCGTATCACCACAAATTAACCCAAGAGCATATTTCGATAGTTTTCCTAACCCGCACGAGGTGCCTTTTAATAATGACTGAATATGTCATTACAACAGATACCAATTTACCCATCGTTCATCCCTGAATGATTCCTTAAGAGGGAAGGAAAAGAATGAGCTTTCTCCTTAAACCTTAACGCTCTACCATGACAACATAATCATAGCCTTACGTGATCTATTGAAACCTTCATTTCCCTTGGTGTACCCAAACTTAACCAAAAATTAATGATCTTTCTCTATCAAAGAATCCCTTCCATCGAGTTGCATGGGATAATTTAAAGTAACCTTCCTGATTACCAAATTAATCTGAGGCCTCATAAATATACTGGAGCGAAATAATTTCAAACAACACAAAAAATAATCATTCCACTTTATAGGGGTCTGAATCCCGCGATAGTGGAAATTATTCTGCTATAGCGGCACCGCTATAATAGAAGGATGGCTGCTATAGTAGGGGTCAATAGTTTAAAGGGGTGAGAAATGAGTTTCTTGCCCATTATCCCCCTTTTCACCCGAAAAATACCACTCTCCACCAGATCACTTTGCTCTCGATGTCATAAAACAAGGTAAAATCATTGAACTTCACTTTCCTTACTTCATTGCACGAATATTGCTTGTTCTAGGCTCAAATTTGACGAATAAAATAGGTAATGAGTTGGTTTTTGAATTTTGAATTTTTAGGGTTAATCTGCCTGAATCCTTGAAGCATGAATGCTTTTCTTACATTTACAATACTTCCATAGCATTTTGGGTGTAAGAATTATGGGGTTCATGGCCCCAAACGGGCTCAAAATTGGTAGGGAATGTGAAAGGTTATTTTTTGTTTGGAATGGTTATTTGGGAGATTTCTAGGAGTTATAATACCTAAATTTTTACATAAACTTGTACTAGAGTACTTTGGGAACACTAATCTGGACTTGGAATGTTAAAAATAAAATTTTAGGTCAAGAGGCCCCATTGTTGCACCTCTAAAATTTCTGGGACGATGATGGTCGCTATAGTGGCCTTTCTCCAATATAGAGGATAAATTCCCACTATAGTGCCATTGCCATAGCAGGAGGCTATCCGTTATAGCGGGAGGCTGCAGGCAGTAGCCTCCCAGTCAGGCCAAGAATTGGACTTTTCTCCGAAGTTTGTTTCCTTGGCACTATACGAGTCCTAACTCACCCATTTTGTTAATCTTGAAGATTTAACCATCCAATGGCTACTAAGAAACTTAAGAGAGGTTCCTCGGTGCTGCTAGTCGGGAAAGATTTCTTGAGACCGATTTCTGTTGTGAGAGGGGTTTCAACATGAGAGTGGTGGAAGAGAAAGCAACAGATTTCTACAACCAGCTTTGGGAGTTCAGCTGGGGTCCATTGGTGGAGGCTCCCCCTTCTGGAGTCTCAGGCTGGGTAAGAGAGTTCTATGCCATACTCTCTACCGTGCTTTGGGACGACCCTAATCCCACCATTCGCATTCGAGGAATGGATGTCTCTGTGAATATCCAGACCATTAATGAGGTACTAGGAGTGCCTAATGTTTCAAATATTATGTACGACACTAAGCTTCGAGAGTGGGATATGAAATGGTTGAGGGGACACTGATAAGTTGGTAATCTATCAACTTATTGAGCCTTTATTCATGAATCATTGTCATATTTTGATGAGAATTAGAGGTATTTATTACCTTTATTAATGAAAATATAGGTACTCTTAGTCTAGAGAAGAAAGCAAAGGAATTGAACCTAAAGAGCTCAAAAAGAAGTTAAAGTGTGAAGATGATCAAAAAAAAAGGAAGAAAATGATGAGAGGTGAGAGCTGCACAATGTGGCATGCAAACCGCACCTCCCATCGCACCTCATCACATAAGCAACTGATATCACTGGTTGGAGAATGAGTAACATGCGAAGCACAGAATAAGTGGTGCGATTACACGTACCATCGCACATCGCGTCGCACCAGCCCTGAGGGGCACTTTTGTCTAAGCTATATGATGTATTGGGAAGCTTCTAAAACCCATTTTGAGGTGTGTACCTGATATAAAATTTTAGTTTTACTTTCTCCAAGGAAGATATTGAGAGTACACTTTTATCTCTTCATTTTCTCCAATTGAAATCACCATTTTGTAAGGATTTGATCTTGGATTTGGAGCTTAGCTTTGATTATGAATGGAATTATGGGTAACCCATTTGGTATATCCTCTTATTTCCTTAATATGAGCAACTAAATTCCTTATCTAGATATATGTGTATGATGGGTATTTGAATTTGGGTGTGAGTATTGATTAATTATGCTTATAATTGATAAATTAGTATGAGTCTATTGAATTCTTCATAATTTAATCATAAAATTGATGGTTGCAAATATTGATTGAGTTTACTTAATTGTTTTCTTGCTTGAAAGAGGAGTTCATAATTTGGATGGAAATTTGGGATTTTCACCTTAGATTAAGACTAGAAATAGCTTAATTGAAGGAAATACCCATCTAAGAATCTAAGCTAGAAATAGTGTGATTACCCCAAATATTGAATTGGTTCGTTTAAAGTAAGGCTATTGTAATGACCCTTCCGGTTATTTCCACGTGTACATTTTCCTTGAACCGTTAGAGCTTATTTGTAGCGGCCCCAAGTCACTTAAGGCTCGTCATAACCGGTATTTCAGTGTCGGGCCCATTTGTTTTGTCGCATGATAAGTTTTGAAGCCAAGCAAGTCGGCAAAAGTAATCGTAAGATCTTTAACAAATTTCCTGAACTTTGGGTAAAATATCTCTGGGCTTTTCTCTCAATATATAAAGAGTTATAAGTCCCCCGAAATACCAAATCGAAAGTCTACGAGTCTAGTTTCTAACGCACAAAACCTCACGTCCAACTGATCTCGGAGTAAAAAGTTATGACTGTTTTACTGCGGACTGTCTGGCAGAAAATGGGTTACGTACCGGGTCGCGAACCGGATCGGGTTAAACTCGATTTAAGCCTCAACTTCACGTTTTAAAACGTCATTTCAGTTCCGAAATAGTGATAAAACATAAGGGAGGATCCCGAGAGAATTCTTGAGTATCGAAATCGTGCGTACTTGAAAATATTTAATTTAAAAGTTGAATGTGGTAGAAAATTATATTATTATTACCTTTTCAAAATATTTTAAAAGTTTATGGAAAATATTTTTGATACGATACAATTGTATATGTATTTATTTTATAAGGTTTTTATACATTGTAATATTTTATCGGAGATAGTAAATTTAGTTATGTTGAAAATTATTATTATAATATAGTAGGTTTTATTCGAAATGATTTTCTATCAATTATGATATATTTGAAAAGTTGTATTTATTATACCACGAATTTACGCAATACCCGAATAGATATATATTGGGGGGTGAAATAATTGGATTGACACCACATTAACACGTGGTGTCAATTGCACAAGTCATTTGATGACTAAGTGCTGTGGATGGAATTGTTTAATGGGTAAGTTAGGAAACCATCCAACATACTTATTATATATGCACAACTGCCAAACTTTCAAAGTTTGGCAGCATTTAATTCTCTTTTCATTTTCTATATATTAGAAAGAAATGTTGCAGCAGCAAAGGCCACCTTCTACATACGTATACAGAGAGAATTATGTGGAAATAGATATATTTTGACGTTGTGTTTAATTTAGGGAAGGAAATCAATCATCTACGTCAAGTTATTCAAGCCCGAGTTCGAGTGTGATTTCATTTTGGAGTTTTTCGGAGAGGTTCAAGCTTGTCATCGGACGACAGGTAGGTTACGATTTATTTTCCCTAGACTCCGCACATATAGAATAAAATTGTATTAATGGGCATCCTAAGGTTGGTTTATTAGGTTGGTACCACAGACCTCGACTGCTTTATTCATGTCCGCCTACTTTTGTTCCTCCGTTGCTTGTAGTATTTGCCGATATATTTTATTTACCCTTGTGGTTCTTGAGGCCGTGTGATCGTGAAGCATTAGAAGGGGATTTTGGAATGTCCGCGAGTCCCGCGGCATAGAATTATCCTTCTAGGTCTGTTAGACTTGCTGAGTAGTTGTGGGCCTGTGCAGTCAATAGTTTATTGTGACCTTTGGCCTATGGTGTTGATCATACCATTTCCATCCACCCACTAAAGAGGTTTTATCCATGTTTTACTATGGTTTTGGCTTCGGGCCTACTGGCACTATTTTCTAACCTTGCATGGCCCGGGGGGCCCGTTTGATGGAAATAATTTGGAAATGGTTTGATTTAACTTGTGGATATTTCTGGATAAAAAAAAGTAAAATTATGTTTAAAATCATCAGTTTTACAATTATCGCTAGACTCGGCAGGGCCGGGGTGCTAGTTGAGTTTTCTTGTTACTTGAGATAATTTTTAGCCTCGGTCGGACCGAGCACCTGAGATGACTTTTTACTGTTTAGACCCACTTATTCCCGGGCACCCTTGGAGGGGTTTTTGAGACATTTTCCTACTACTTTAGTCCTGGACAGGGTCTGGGCATTGCATATTCGAGACTGGGTCTCTATCCTGATACCGGACTTGCTTCCGGACGACATGTTCTGATACTGAGTTTTAGTATGGGGTCTGGAACCTCCATGGACCTTGCCATCTGGGCCAGGGGCTACGGGT